>OZ024828.1:50739301-51079583 GCA_964016985.1 Anodontia alba | reverse complement strand
CAAAAATATAAATATACAAACACTGGGGGATTATAATGCAAATGCAAGAGATCAGATTTGGACCATATACAATATACGCTTTACTGACCCCAAGTATCTGTGAGCACATACAAGCTTGTAGAAAATGTTGTACGCCCACTCATTTATTCTCTCCTGTACTAGTTGGTCTCTACTATTTGATCTAGGTTGGGCATTTTATGAGCACGTACACCAACCGCTGTACTTTAGTAAATCAGGCTTGACTACATTATCAGGAAGACTTTGCAGAATATACTTACTTATACCACAATACAGTAAACCCTCAATGGCTCGAACATCTTTGGGACCATGGAAATTTGTTCGAGATATGGGTAGTTCGAGTCACCGAGTGTTAATAATGGCGCAAGGTCTGGAAGCAAATAGCGATAATTTAGGGATTTTTTTTATTTTTCTACACAATAATTGTATGTTGAGTGTACTCATTAGAATCGCCTCGATGAGGCGATTCTAATGAGTACACACAACATACAGTTTCACCATAAAATAAGAAAAGATCCTAAATATTTGTTTTCTGAAGCTATCAGAATTTCGTAGTGACTAAAAAATGAGTTCGAATTAACCATGGTAAACGAGCTATCGATGTTCGAGCGATTGAGGTTCGACTGTAGTTGTAAATGTGTCTGTATGTTGCAATATCTAGGGCGCTCAGAGTGACTGACAGTTGCTCTCATTTTCCAATGATTTGTTTCATTTTTTTTTTTTTTATTACTTTTATCCTTGTATTTGGCATGTAGAAACGAAAGTATGTTTTGAAAAGACAATAATCGGCAATTCTTGAGTAACATTGCATTTAAAATTTAGCAGTTGTAACGTCGTTCCTCTTTATTTATAAATTTTCCTTTAGAGTGGGACCATGCGAAGCTGACGTCGGACAGTGGCTTAGCCAGAACGGAATTATTTTATGTAATCCAGGACAATTCAAAACTATGCCTAGAATCGCTTCCAAAATAGGTGCTACCCTTAAAGGAAAGAATTTGCTCCATGAGGGAGCAAATTCTTTCCTTTAAGAGTAGCACCTATGTTCATAAAGCAAAATATTTTATGCGTAGTGTACGTAATGGGCGCTACGCCTATGTCGGAGAATGGATTTTAAATGTTCGAGTCTCAATTTATCCTTTGAGAACAGTACATGTACGTTGTGGGTACCTATTAAATACCACCTCAGGTCTCCTCGTTTTATATGAAACACTGAAAACATGGGATATGTACGAAGCCTGAACGACAATGTCGCATGTTTAAACTCGGCTGTATTACGTCAACATAAAGTTGAAACCAAAGGACATGGGTCACCGGACAATGTTAAATGTATATTTATTTATACCTATATTTACACCTATAAAAATGTATTTACTATATGCTACTGTTTACTTCCGTGTGTATTAGCTCATTTACACTATTGGTATTCAAGGAATTTTGAGTTGTTCAAGTATTCAAATTGGCAGAGAAGAAGCAAGTCCGTTGGGAGCAAATTGCTTCCGTTTAGAGAAGACTCGTTTTCAGAAGTGGCCTGGTGCACAAGAATGCGAATACTAAATCACAAAACCTTCGCCTCTTCCCCCCCCCCCCCCTCCCCCATTGTGAAGCATGACGGAGAAACTAACACGTATACCCAGTCCTCGTAACGTTCGGCTTGCCGTGTAAAAACAGCAGAATTATATTCAATTATTTTTCCCGGAAAATAGACGTTGACATTTCATGCATATGCTTGAAATGTTGAATGTCAAAGCCTGTTTTCTTGTGAAAATGTAAGAAAACTACCACATTCTTGACAAATTCAACGATAAACTGATGATTCTTGACTAATTCAACGATAAACTGATGATTAAGATTACTTGACTGATGAGTGGTGATATCATATACGAACAGCAAAGATTTCGGCCAGCTTGCGTATTGTGTTTGTGTTGAGGTTTTACAGCCCAGTCAACCCAATGAGGTCATATCGAGCGCGGTCAGTTTAGCTTACCACACTTTTACTAGGCAGGCTTAGTCCTCTAAGTGGTTAACCAGTATTATGCACATTCTTTTCCCAGAAGCTGACAACTGCCCTTCTTGTATCAGCAGAAGAGATCTAGCTTGCGTATCTGCGCACAACTGGACAAAGTCTTCGCTACGAAATGAGTGCACTAAATTTCTGCAGCGAACGGCAAAGAACCTAACCAGACTGCAACGATGACTTTAACTGAGCACACTCGAATTATACCTTTGTTATGCACTCGACTCAATTTACAGCTCCAAGGGAAATAATTCTGACATGAAAATAGTTGCCTCTGTTTTCATTGCGGAATACGCTTACAGAAAGGAGCTTGCTCCAAAACAAATTCTTTCCTATAACCTTTAAGAGTAGTATCCGCCCCTCCCGCCCCCTCCCCCCCCCCCCCCGCCAATCCCACCCCACCCCCTCCGTTCCCACACACACTTTACTCAAGTACAATACCAGAGTAAAAGCTTTATCTGCGTATTACTGGTCTCCCTTTGTAAAATGACACCACTGGTCTCCCTTTGTAAAATGACAAAACTTTTTTTTTTTTTTTTTTTTTTTTTTTTTCCGTACGTAATCAAACAACACATTAAGAAAAACAAAGACAGCAATGTGTACTTCTTCCACTTCAAAATTTAAGACAAATGGCAAAATCTTAGTTGGTGTGAAACTCATTTTAGAAAAGTTAGTGGAATTACATTTTTATTTTTTTATTTAGCGTTTATACCCTAAGTCTTGGAACACATCAACTCCTTACCATACTTGTCCCAAAAATACAAAAAAGGCCCTCTACTACCTGTTGATGTGTTTAAAATATTCCTGGACGAGTGGCAAACGGTGTAGACCCTGATAAGACACCGCGTTCTGCGGCGTCTGATCTGGGTCTACACCGTTTGCTTAGGCCCGTCTGTCCGAATACTTGGGGTTATTACAGTAACTGCGATGCAGAGTTTTTCTTCTTTTCAATATACAAATTAACTTACTAGTTCAGTTATTTGTAAACCCTCCAACATAACTATTATATACACAGTACATACTTATTCTGATTGTCCATTGTGTATGGAGTTGAAATTTACAACGATTATAAATTATCTTCCTTATTCTATATAAAGGGTGTATTGAACTTTAACTGGCTTCTATACAAATACCGCGATATCGTACTCTTACCGCGCGATACATCTAGCATATGCCACACATATTTGGGCCAGGTGCGTGTTAAGGCACGCACTGAAATTTTGCAGACGAATTTTGCATTTTACTATAATTTGAATAAAAATATAAAAGGTCGCCTTTGGAATCAAAGAACACAAGAAAGAACGAAACTCGGTTTGACTGAGGTAAATACTGCATTATACTTTGCGAGGCTGACGCGTTGCACTTTTCTATTGCGATGTGCCTACTTCACAGTCAAAAAAAATTGGAAAGTAAGCAAATCCAAAAACAAATATTGCTAAACGAGACCTGAATGTCTCAGTTTAATGCCCTCGATTTCTTTTATTGATTTATACGGTGTTTTTTTTTTTAAATTTTGAGGTGACATTCCTGCCCTATCAAACACGTTTAACACTGCGTCTACGGCAAAATGTAATACCTTCGTGCAGTTCATGGCGTAATTTCTAACATGTCCCCATTCGGAACCGGAAAAAAAATCTTTTTACTTTATTAAAAAGATACTCATACCTTATAATGGCAAAAGACAACCGGTTCCGAATGGGGACGATACCATAAAATGACTTTTTCAGCATTCGAGGGTTGAGCGCAAGACTGGTGTAAGTCAGATGGTTGTTTTTCCCCAAACCTAATCTCCTCACCATGAAGGCGTTATGAAGATTACAACATTTCTTTCTGTAAACAATGAAAATTTAGGTGCCATTGCTCGTATGAGCAATGGCACCTAAATTTGCATTGTTTACAAAGGGGTCCAAGTTGCCCCTAAACAATGGTTTCAAAAATATGTTTGAGTTACCATAGTCTTGCGCTCAACCCTCGCATTGTTATGCTACTGAACTCATGTGTATCAAAGTACTGTAGGGACTGCAAGTCAAATAAAGAGTTTGTATTTCGACAGATGAACATAATAAAATGTGCATTGTTGGCAAGTTTGCATCAGTATACATGTACATTTCATTACAAAAACATGTCTATTCACATATATAAAAACTTTTATCTCCAAAAACTGAAAAAAAAATCAGATAAAAAACTCTGATATTTTCATATTTCTGCTCAAAACATAGATTGTAGATACTCGTTAGAACCGCCTCGGCGAGGCGGTTCTAACGAGTACCACAATTGATGTTTTTTAGCAGAAATATGAAAAATAATGTATACCTCTGTAAACCCTAGTTTTACTACATGAAAATGGGGTTTAAAGGGGTCAAAATTATATAGGCGTGTTTTCGCGATGTGTAAGGGTCGTAATGCTGAAAAGTGCTTCACAACTAACATTTAATTGAGTGTAATCTCAAAGACGTGGATTTATGGATTTATGCTATGTTAACTCCCCTCCGTCGTTTTTGTCTTACATAAGTATGCAAGTTTGGATGATGCATGTTTAAATATGTCCTTTTAAATAATGTCTCTTATGAAGATACCATCACGTTCGTAGATACAAGCCTAGGTTAGGATAACTTAGCATATAATATCTCATGGAAGTTATTATAAAACCATGTTTTTAATTTTAAATTAATTTTTTATTGGGGTATATCAGACAAAACAGGCCAAGTCGTACGTACACAAGAGACCTTATGTCTTCTGATGGCAAAAACGAGATTAGCAGCCACAAAGAATGGCTTGATACGCATCGGGATACAATCTCGTCACATGCCATTCAAGACATACTTTTTATGGATTTCTCATAATGCCGGTCAAGGTGCTCAAAACATTATTGGATGGTATTGCCTTTGTAGATCTGATGCAAGAACGGTTGGATGCTGTGCCCATCATAGCATCAGTACTTTGGTATCTCGGGTATCAGCGCCACAGTTCAGATGCTTAAGCTGCAGATTCTGTTCAGACAGAGCATTTACTCACTGCTGCTAATGACGACGAGAATCTTCTGACAGGAAATCTTGCACCTATAATATATATTTCTAAAAGATTTTTAAATGTTTCTTTGAAATAGTAAAATATTTATGTGTAAATAAGGCTGTCTGTTTTTAACCAATCGCATTTTAGCTCACCTGAGCACGAATTGCTCAAGGTGAGTTATTGTGATCCGTCAATGTCCGTGGTCCGTCGTGCGTTCTCCGTTGTCCGTCATGCGTCGTCAGTCGTGCGGCGTCAACAATTTGCTTTAAAAGACTACTCCTCCTACACCCCTGGGCAAACTGACTCGAATTTTTGTAGGAGGTATCGGGGTGAGTTGTAGATCAAAAATAGCTCAAATTTTTCCGATTGGAAATCCAAGATGGTCACCATAGCCGCCATCTTGAAAATCTATTTTGCGCTTCTTCTCCTGAACCGAAATGCCAATTGATCCAAAACTTGATATGAAGTATCGGGGCAACTTGTAGATTAAAATAGCTAACTTCTTTTCGATCGGAAATCCAAGATGGCCGCCTTGAAAACCTGCTTTGAACTTCTTTTACTTAGCTGAAAGGCCAACTGACTCGAAACTGGGTAGGAAGTATCGGAGTGACTTGTACATAAAAAAAAGCTTAATCGTTTAGATCGAAAATCCAAGATGGTCGCCATAACCGCCATGTAGAAAATCTATTACTTTTTCTCCTGAACTGAAAGGCCAAGTCACTCGAAAATTCGTTGGGAGTATCGAGATGACTTATAGATCAAAAGTAGCTAAAATCATTCTGATTTGAAATCCAAGATGGCCGCAATGGCCACCATCTTGAAAATCTATATTGAAATTATTCTCTTGAACCAAAAGGCCGTTTAACTAGAAACGTGTCTGGTAATCAGGTGAGCGATACAGGGCCATCTTGGCCCTCTCGTTAGAAGATTCTTTTAATCCCTTGTTGCTAAGTGCTGTATGCTTTCAATTTGATGTTTCTTTCTCTGATCTATGATAATACTCGTATTCTATGTTTCTGATAGCCATCCCTTTGTTTGGTGATATGGTTTTGGATTTACTTTTACCATGATATGCCTATTCGACAGAATAATCGCAATGTGGCAATCAAATACTTCGTCATATATATATCTCGTACATGTATGTTATAATTACAATATACATTATGGAATCTTTATACGATATTCCATGCAATAGTGAAAGTCAAGATCAAATATAAATCAGTACTTATTTCCGTTTTCTTTGAATAATAGGAACATTTACAACTACGGGCACCTGGAAGTATGTTAAGTCATTTTTTTTGTTTGTTTGTTTTTCCCTTTCTCTAATGTGTCAACTAAGGTTGACACGGCTCTATAAACTTCCACTTGCAATAAATCGGAAATCACATGATTATATATGCCGTCGTTAAATTCAAATCGTGCTCATGTGAAAGATCAAGCTACCCTGCACATGAATTTCACCCAAATCCATCGTAAGCATAAAAACAGCAACAGTGCAACTAGTTCTTTAGTTGAACAGCGTTTCTAATTATGTTGGCACTCCCACTGTTATTGCATTAGAAATGAATGACTACGCCAGGTAGACGCTGTCGGTTGAACGGTTGAATATGCGTTTGTCACAGATGTCGCATTCTTTATCGTCGATCTTGACCATCCCAGTCAGCATTCTACGTAAATCTATACCGGGCCGTCATCGGCCCGTCAGGGTAGCTGACGGGCCGATGACGGCGCGATGTAGATTTATGTAGAATGCTAGCTGGGATATAGCTTAACCCATTTATACAAATAAAATCGTCTTCCTTATAAATTGGACACCTTCATTTCTGATGTTAGGAGTGTAGTGTAAGTAGTTAATGTTTTGTTGTTTTTTTTTTGTTTTTTTTTTTTGATGTTTTTTTTGTCAGCTATACCTTATTTCATGTACACAGTGTAGGCCCTTGCCAAGTGTTTGAGGTCCTTTTTTCAGCACATTTCGTAGAACTCGATCTAGGGACCACTCGATTCTGGGTCAGACATGATAGCTATGACTTTCACAACAAGCGTAATATTAAAGAAAGAAGGAAAGAAAGAAAAAAAGAATAGTAGAAGATGTTGGAGGGATGTATTATTTTGGGTCGGTTATCCGTCCGTTCGGTCGTCCGTACGTTCGAAACACTTTGCATAGAGATAGGATCTTGAAATTTTATGTGGGATCAGGATAGAAAATAAATTGACTCGTATTTTTTCCGTCGAACTGGTAATTCCAGAGTTGCTTCACTTTTTCGACAGACATTATGGAATCTTATCAGCAAGCTATCTCAAGAAGTGTTTGAGCTAGAACCTTGAAACTTTGTATGCTGGATGGAGATGGTAAGTCATTTACCTGAGTAGCTTTTGAAAAAAAATAATTTGTTTTACGGAGTTAGGCCTCTTGTAATATAATGATAATGAAATCTTATCAGCAAGATATCTATTAAACTATCTTAGCTATCGTAAGACTATGAAACTTGGTGTGCTGATATGGGGTGATGAGCACATTACCTGAACAATTCTTGAAGAAAAAATCCCTTGTAACATACTAATAACGAAATATTGTCAGTAAGAGTTCTCGAAAAACTATTTGAGCTAGGGCTTTGAAATATTGTGAGCTTATTTGAGATGATGAGTAGATTACCTGATACATTTTGGACAAAATCTGATTAAATTTGTCAGGGTTATGCCCCTTTCCAATCTTGACATTTTGCATGAAAAAACATATAGTTGAGGGCATAGTGTTTTACAGACACATTTCTAGTTTGGGTCAAGTTTTACATTAAGTATGTTTGCTCTGCTCATATGTATCAAAGGCTACATTTGAAGCTGTTATTACGTGGTTAGTTTTATTCCTCGATGTATACGGTCCGCTGGCATCATCTTCATTATGTTATCAAGTCTGTGTAACGTGTATCCTCATGTTCAGAAAAGCTCTTCTGAGGAGTATCCACAATGTATGTTTTTACGCAGAAATCAGACAAAAAAAAACAACAACAACATTGGGTTAAAAAATGAGCCAGCGCACGACAAGACCGACAAAATGGTATGAGCGCCCAGAGAAGACTCAGATCAGCCTGGGCATCCGCCCAGTCTGATCAGAGTCTTCGGTGTGCGCTCAATGGGTAGCTAAGGACCCAAGCAGTTTTCAAAGGGACAGCGAAGACTCTAATCAGACTGGGCGGATGCCCAGGCTGATCTGAGTCTTCGCTGGGCGTACATGCCATTTTGTATGTTTTGTCGTGCACTGGCTCGTTGTATTATCTAGAGCTCTCTCTAAGAAGTGGACATTTTAAGTAGACTGTTTCCCGTCTAACGGATTTTTAACCTGTATAAAAATTTCATTTCTTTACAAAATCCTATCTTTAGGAAAGTCTTTCTCTGATTTGGCTATTATGGGTTTCTATCAGGTAAGGGAGATGATATGTATAGAAAAATAGTCAAAAGAGGAGTAGTTTACTTTTTTGAGATTAGAAAACTTAAACTCGTAGCGTGGATCAGGCTACATAGTGAGCTATTGATAACAAAACGCTGGCAAGCAACAGAACAGTTTTATATGTACCATATAGCTATTTTGATGACTCGTGAAGTAAAAAATATCGTCCGATATTCTACCATTTGCACAACAAAATGTATAAAATAATAAGGAAAGAAGGGAAACGAAGTATAGCAAGAAATCTCAAGACTCTGTTTGGTGTACGTTTATCAAGCAAGGCGCATAAGATAATGTCGATCCGACAGGTTTTACTAAATTTCAAGGAGTACTTGTTAAAAGGTGAAAACGCATTTATAATGTAAATTCCAATTTAAGAAAAATGCATGTATAAAGGGAGGGATATAATAAACAAGAGGCCCATGGGCAACAATTCGCTCACCTGATAAAAACAGCTGTTACATATTTGCAAATGCCATGCAACATTCTTCAAGTATTGCCACGCAATCGGGACAAAAATTTGACCATATCATAGAAAGGTCAAAGGTCATCCTAGTCTCATTATTTTAACAAACTTGGTAAACCTTGAGTCCCCGATGCTGTATACCAAAATTCAGCCTCATAGAAGATTTTAGGTGTTTTTACCATATATGAGCATGGTAGCCATCTTGTTCAATGGTGCAGAACCATTTGAACAAATTGTCAACTTCCCTTCGTCACAAGGCTCCATGTGAAAGTGGGTCAGGCGGTTTCAGAGAAGAAGACGTTTAAAGATTTCATGATTTTATACCTGTATACATCCCAGGGGCAAGGGCAGATAACCGAAGAGAGATTGGGGTAGGGGCGGGGAAGCAAAATTTTGATCCTAACTAAAACGTTTTACTACTTTAACCATACATCGTAAGTTTCACCATTAGTCTTAAATACATATGGAAAAAAAATGGTTTTTCAACTTCTCGCCCATACAAATCTATAGAGACGAAAATTTGATCTTGCCGTAAAAAGGTCAAAGGTCAACCTACGTTCATCATTTGAACAAACTTGGTTGAGTTTGAGACAGCGATTCTATATACCAAGATTCAGTCCCAAAACTTTCTTGGTTCTGGAGAAGAAGGTTTTAAGTGTTTTTATCATATATGGACATGGCGACCATCTTGGTCAGTGGCACAGAACCATTTAAACAAATTGACAATACCCTTTCAACAGAAGTCCCCATGTGAAATCTGGTGAAAGTTGCTCAAGCGGTTTCAAAGAAGAAGACATTTAAAAATTACACAATTTTATACATGAATATAGCCAAGGGACAAGGGCAGATAACCTAAGGGGACAGAATTTTGATTATAACTAAAATGTTTTACTACTTTAATCACTCATTGTAAGTTTCAGCCATTAGTCTTTAATACATTGTGAGAAAATGACTTTTCAACATTTTCCCCATACAAATGCATGGAGACGCGAATTTGACCTTGCCATAAAAAGGTCAAAGATCAATCTACGATCATCATTTGAACAAACTTGGTAGACCTTGAGGCCTCATTGCCATATACCAAGATTCAGCCTTGTAGCTTTCTTGGTTCTGGAGAAGAAGATTTTAAGTGTTTTACCATATATGGGCATGGCAGCCATCTTGTTCAATGGCGCGAAACCGTTTAAACAAATTGGCAATAACTTTTCGAGGGAGGGCATATGTGAAATCTGGTGAAAATTTCTCGAGCAGTTTCAGAGAAGAAGACATTTAAAAATTACACAATTTTATACATGAATATAGCCCAGGGGCAAAGGCAGATAACTCAAAGGGGACAAAATTTTGATTGTAACTAAAACGTTTCACTACTTTAATCACTCATTGTAAGTTTCAGCCATAAGGCTTTAATACATTTTGAGAAAATGACTTTTCAACATTTTCCCCATACAAATGCATGGGGACACAAATTTGACCTAATAATGTCAAAGGTCAACCTAGGGTCATCGTTTGAACAGACTTGGTAGACCTTGAGTCCATGATGCTATATACCAAGATTCAGTCTTGACGCTTTCTTGGTTCTGGAGAAGAAGAGTTTTAAGTGTTTTTACCATATATGAGCATGGCGGCCATCTTGATCAATGGACCATGACCATTTGAACAAATTTTCAATCCCCCTCTAGCAGAAGGCTCCACATGAAGTTCGAAGAAAATTGGCCAATGGGTTACATAGGAGACGTCGTTCAAATGTGTGAACGGACGACGGACGACGGAATCGCCTCTTTGACTTTTACTTTGGAATTACACATCTGCCTGAATTCATTTCTAAAATTTTTACCATAATATCCAAAACAAATGCGGTGAATAAGGGTCCCGATTAGACGTCGAGTTCGAACCGCTTCAAAGAGACAGTTTGAATGGACCTTGCAGAGGATTAACTCAATATCGCGATTGAAGAATGCAAAAAGGGATGATAGGCAGCACCAATAGTACAACATCAGATCGGTGCAGTCTCTTGGATGCGATGATCCAGTAGCCGAGAGCAAGAACTAGGGGTCGGGGATCGAATAGAAAAGGTAGGTTAGTCCGGGGTCTGATTTGTTTGCATCAGCAAAAATCACCCGCTAATTAGCGAAAGGCGAATGGAGCATAGAAATACGAGCGAGATACAGGACGGTTAACTTGAAAAACCAAAATCACGTTCAGGTCTTTCCAATATCCAAAGCCCTAGAATAGTTTATTTACATCATTCCAATAATTAATCAATAGAAATAATTTGAATTAAATTTCGTACAAAGTTTGATCATTTATAACATAATATACTTTCCAGGGTCCAGTTGTTCAAAACTAACGATGTCGTTAGTTAACGTATCGTTAAAATATGGAATATACGCTAATATTTTTGCTGAAAAATGTGAGAAGCTTTTGCATTTGCAAAAGCTACTCACATTTTTTAGCAAAAATACCTGTGAATTAGATACTGTACTTACTAGAACAGTTAACATTTTGACCACTAACGAGCACGTTAAGCTAACGATGCTTTGAACAGTTGGGCCCAGGAAACTAAACAGCGGGCTCATAAAGGTTATACAACGTCGCATAAGGTCGATGCAATATTGGGTATTAACCATCTAGAATAAAAACCAATAGCTGAAATAGCTGCTGATCAAGTGCCGAGTTCTGCGGCGGATGGCATATATATTCCATTCAGTAAGCACCAGTCATTTGGAACCACAGTCCTTAAGGGGTCGCTGAATAGCTGAGCTTTTAACTTTTCAGTTTGCATAGCCCCGCTAAAAGCCTTGCACTGTAAGGACAAATGTATGGTAAAATCCCCGCTAAAAGCCCCCACCGGGGTTGAACAAAACGGGACACAAGGCATGAATGTGTTAAAAGGATCATAAACCGCTCCTGATGCAAACATTGTCTGAAGTAGCAGTTGTGTCCCTTGGATTATAATGTCAGATATCTGAATAAACACTGTATATACATGTATTTTAATGGGAACATTACAACTTGCTGAATCCTGTTAAATCATTTGTTATTCATTTATAAATGGATATCAATAATAGATGTTCTTGAAAATATTACTGAACAACTTGGAAATGCGCTTGCCTGTCTTTGATTTTTTTAACGTCCCAGAAGCGGTATTTGTGTAGTTGCTGGACATAGTCAAGCATGAGAACCCACTAACAGTTTACAACCATTACAGTTATGTTTTTCAACAAGTTCCATTTTTTTTCGAAATTTCTCAAACTTTCACAAAATTAGTGTTGGAGAAATAATAAATTCCCATTTTAGGCCTTAGACGGTCAAGCTTCACAATGTATTTGAAAAGAAACAATACATTTGAAACAAGTGGAGAAAAAAAAATGTTAAACACCATTTTGTCCCCGTCATGAATCGAACCCAGCCCTCTGAACTCAAAATCCCACATTCTATACTAAATGTGTGTCTTCTTGACCGGAAGGGTTTAATTATGCGACGCCTCTGAATACAATCATTTTTGAAATTGGTATTTAGATAATAATTACTTTCTCACCCCTAACAAACACTAATGAAACCTATCTGATTGACACTAATCTTATGTACATTGCTTGATGAACATACAACAAACAGTCTTGAGATTTCTTGCTATCCTTTTATTCCACCTTTCTTAATTATCGTAAGTTTCGTTGTGAAATGGTAGACTGTCGGACTTTGAGAGGATAACTGTATACTTCAATAGTCATCACTCTTAGAACGTTTCACAGTTAATCCGTTATGCCAGAACCTGTTCAAATTATCAGGACTTCATGGAGCGTGGGAAAGTGCTCACTTCAAAGTTGTTGAGCCAGGGGTATCAAAAAAACAAACTGGTAGCAACACTTAAGAAGTTCTATGGGAGACATCATGATCTAGTCAATCCCTACAATGAATTGTTTCTGATGTTTTTGCCAGTGACGCGCCATAAGTAGACTTCCCAAATCCCGGACATACGCTTCTACCGATATTTCCTTCGTTCAGGCCTATGGGCATGGTGGGCGAAGCTTGTTTACCAAGTAATGCTTACTATCCGCGGACGCCTGATTACTACACCCTTTATTCTGGGGTCCATGTCTGTTGGTCTGAACATTCTGATTCGTCATTCGTTTATGGATTTATGAGTTTGGATTACGGCTTAGGTACCATGACCGCAACTACTTAGAAGTGTATTCATTTATCTTCCCAAGGATC
Source organism: Anodontia alba (assembly GCA_964016985.1). Lineage (NCBI taxonomy): Eukaryota > Metazoa > Mollusca > Bivalvia > Lucinida > Lucinidae > Anodontia > Anodontia alba. Next base: position 51,066,419 of record OZ024828.1, on the reverse strand, counting down.
CTGGGTCTTCTCGTGAAGTGTTTTGTACTTTTGACATTCCTTTTAGATTTTTTGCTTGATTGGTTTAGTTTTAAGGTCCAGTCAACACTGTTCGGGGTCATGTCGGGCCGGTCAGGTAATCTACACACCATACAAGAGGCATCACTCCGTAAAAAATCTGAGTGTTTTCAACAGTTAATCAGGTAATCAGCTGATCATTTCCAGGCAGCATGCCAAGTTTTCAAGGTTATAGCCAAAACGTTTCGAGATGTCTTGCTCACTAGATTCCATTATATGCGGCAAAAAGGGGCATACCTCTGAAACTATAATTCCGACGGACAAATGCGGGTCCATTTATTCTCTATCCTGATCCCACACATAAAATTTCAAGATCCTATTTCTATGCAAAGTGTGTCGGACGAACGAGCGGGCGAACGACCCAAACGCAATATACCCCTCCAACTTCTTATTAGTTCCTTCTTTCTTTATTATAATATTGGTTTGTGTAATTGATAGTTCTAAAGGCTAACTCGGAAACGAGTGGTCCTGAATCCGAGTGCTGCGACAGGTGCTTAAATGCTTGACCAGGACCTACACTGCGTACATAAAATAAGGTATTTCTGTTTCTGACGAAACGACACTTTTAAAATCAGAAATGAACCTGTCCAATCAAAAAGGAAGACGATTTTACTTGTGTAAGCGAGTGAAGCTATATGGTCGAGGTCGACGATGAAGAATGCCGGACACATCTGTGACAAGAGCATAAATAAAATACAACCGACTGCATCTACTAGACGTAGTCATTCAAGTCAAACATAATAACAGTGAGATTGCCAACGTAATGGAAACTGTAAACCAGATAAACCAGAGCCCAGTTGTTCAAAGCGTCGTTAGCTTAACGAGCTCGTTAAGGGTCATTCCATTAACTGTTTTAGTGAATTCAATATACAATATTCTGATATGTTTTGCTGAAAAAATGAGAGCAGCTAAGCTACTCACATTTTTTCAGCAAAAAGTTTCAACATATTTGCGTATCACTCGATGTAAATTTTAACGAATCGTTAACTAACGATGTTGATAGCTTTGAACAAATGGGCTCTGAGGTCTAGATAAGTGGAGTAACTTTCAATATTTTCTTTGTGCTGATTATGGGATTGGTACAGGTCCCAATATAGAAATTTTGCTAACCCTAGAATCGGAAAGATATACAATTCATTTTGATACGGGAAGAAATACTTGGACAGGCCTGTATATAAAAACCGCTCCATATATCCCGAACCCTTTGAAAGATTTTCATTAAACTTTGATCAAATATTCGCCTCAGTGAGGCGATGTGCAGAACCCATAACTCACCATGCCGATTCAAGGTCAAAGTCAAAACTGAAGGTTGTGAATTTAAGCCTTGAATTTCGTGTCCACTCCATGTCTCCTTTATCCCTGGAAGGATCATTAAATTTTGGTCAAATGTTTGCCTCAGTAAGATGATGCGTAGAACCCATCACTCAACCATGCCGACTCAAAGTCAAGGTCACAATTGAAGGCTTGAATTTCGTGTCCCTCCATATCTCCTTTAACCCTGGAAGGATTTTCGTTAAACTTTGGTTAAATGTTTGCCTCAGTAAGACGATGCGTAGAACCCATTACTGCCGACTCAAGGTCAAGGTCACAACTGAAGGCTTGAATTTCGTGTCCGCTTCATATCTCCTTTATCAGAATCAGAACCCAAAGCCTATCCCAAACATCACAGACAAAAGCATCTTAACAAACATTATTGCATAAAAAGCAATTAACAGCCATGCATTAACCGATGAAAAGCCGTGTATTAACAAGGCAATTCACGCGCTGTTAATGCACGGCTACGCAAATTTTAATATGCTCGTACCGGGGCCACAGATTTGCTGCCGTTACGAGATGTGTACTGCCCGGCCCTAAAACGAGCATAGTCAGTGGAAATTACGTTCGGCGAAAAGGCGAAACAAAATAGTGCAAAAAATGTAGCAAATGTTTTCAGTTTTTATGCAATAATAGCGATCGAACATGGTTTTTCAATACATTAACATTCGCCAGGTCCCAAGGGAGGTGTTGAAAACCGCGGCCTTCGGCCTCGGTTTTCAACACCTCCCACGGGCCCTTGCGAATGCTTATGCATGAAAAACATAATAAAATTACAGGCGACAAGCCGAGTAAGCAGCAGCTCTTTTCCAAACAGGTGGCAACTCAGATACCTTTACTGAACTAAACACTAGCTAATCTTGCCAAAAAAAAAACCCTAATGGATACTGCTATTTTTTTCTTTTGTTATTTTTTAATGCGTTCATGGGTCTACACACATTTGCGTATAAACATGCCGAGTTCATCTATAAGACATACTTTTGTTAGCTTAAAAGCCGGCTAGGTCATTGCCATTTGTTCAAAGATGATGACAAATGACAGACGATACGACTAGATTGACAATAATGTCGCAAAACCCAAACCACTATCGATTTTCATACTTGAGCTACCGATAGTGATTCTTCGTAAGCAGCGTTACTAAAATACGACGCCGATGTAATTAGCGTTACTTTACATTTGGGACAATTCCAGCGTTTTGTTTGTGTTATGAGCAGAAATAACAGATTCTCATTATTGAAGAGTCATAAATTTGTATACAGAATACTAAAACTGCGATGATTTCAGGCTAGAATGGAAAACAGGAGTCCACGAAGTTTTTGCCAGAATTCCGAGTATCATCAAAAGATAGGTCTTTTGTGGCTCGATTACTAATAAAAACAACAAAAACGAAGCATCTGTCTTACCTGACCCTCTTTCCTAGCCGCAAAATCAATAGGAAATGCCGCAAATGAACGCTATACAAACCGCAAAAGCAATGGGAAAACCGCAAAGAAACGTAACAGGCTGGTCACGGAGTTTACCCTCAGAAGGATTTTTATTATAGTTTGGTCAAATGTTTGCCTCAGGGAGACGGTATGGAGAACCCTTTACTTATCCATGCAGATTCAAGGTCAAGTCACAATGGACTGAGCCTTGAATTTCGTGTCCGAGCCATATCTCCTTTACCCATGAAGATTTTCATTCAACTTTGGTTGAATGTTCACCTCAATGTGAGGATGTGCATAACCCATAAGTCAGCCGTGCCAACTCAAGGTCAAGTCACAACTGAAGGTCACGAGTTTGAGCCTGCCTTGAATTCTGTGTCTGCCTCATATCTCCTTTACCCCTGGAAGGATTTTCATTAAACTTTGGTCAAATATTCGCCTCAGTGAATGATGTGCAGAACAACTCAACTATGCTGTCTCGAAGTCAAGAGCACATTTGGAGGTCACGAGTTTGAACCTTTGATTTCCTGTCTGCTTCATATCTCTAACCCTGGAAGGATTTTCATTAAACTTTAGTCAAATGTTCACCTCTGGGAGACTGTATGCAAAACATATTTCAACCATGCCGACTCACGGTCAAGGTTACAAGTTGAAGGCGGCGGGGGATATAGTTATCCTTCAGACGGGCTTCTTGTCTCATATACATATGCAACTATGAATCTAAAAGTGACACAAAAGCTGTTTTCTGCATTCCTGGGAGCGTACCCTGGTTTACTGGCTGAAATTAATTTTAAAAGTTTGTATGTGTGATGATATGTTACTCTAGTCACGGAGCTAGTCACGTTTTTGTATTCGTCTCAGTAGTATTACTATACCTTGAATACTCTTCTATGTAGTAAAAATAGATTTAGTTGTTCTGAGAATAAATCATGAAGCTGAAAACACGTTTCTTTGTTAGACGAGTTTAAAAGCTCGTTAATACCCATTTAGGGGTCTGTTACAAAGTAAACATGGTGTCAGATAGAGGTTGAAACCTACGATGGATAAGCTGGAACCACCGAAGGGCCTGTCTCTTGAAGGAGACCTGGCTGAAAACTGGAAAAAGTTCAAACAACGTTTTGACCTATATCTCGAGGCCTCGGGAGCGGCGGAAAAGCAAGATAAAACCAAAACATGCATATTGTTGCACGTCATAGGGGAAGATGCCCTTGAACTTTATAACAATTTCAAATGGGAAAGTGAGGATGATAAATACAAGTATGAGAAAGTTAAGAAGCAGTTTGATGACTATTGTACTCCAAGAAAAAATGAGACATATGAACGTCACAAACTCTTTACATGTACCAAAAAGTCATCAGAAACATTTGACGCTTATGTTAATGAACTGAGAACAAAGGCGAGAACATGCGGATTTGGTGATTTAACTGACTCATTAATAAGAGACAGATTGATTTGTGGTATACAGGATGATATTTTGACAGAAAGGTTATTACGGGTGCAGGATTTGACATTAGAGAAAGCAGTGACCATGTGTAGAGCTGCTGAAAGCACAAAGGAACACATGAAAGAAATTTCTGAATCCCAAGAGAAATCCGAACACATGAGTTTTATTAAAAAGTCAAAATCAAAGGCTTTTTCTCCACCAAAGAGAAAGACTGATCAGAGTCATAAGTTCAAACAGGTTCCCACTCCTTCATCCTTAATAACATGTGGTAGATGTGGCAATAAACATACTTAAGATCAGAAATGTCCTGCTATGGGACAGATATGTAGACATTGTAATGGAAAAAACCATTTTGCAAGACAGTGTTTCTTCAATAAAGGTGAAAAGGCAAAAAGAGTGCATAACATAGAGGATGCCAGTGAAACAGAGAGTGAACCAGACTATTCAGACTTTTTTGTTGACTCAATAGACTCGGAAAGCAAGGGTGGGAAATATAAACTAACAATCAAAACTCATGGGAAATGTATCAACTATAAACTTGACACTGGTAGTGAGGTCAATATCCTGTCCATGAAAGATTTAAAAACTCTGAAGAACAGACCCAAAATTCACAAATCTAAAATAAGACTTACATCATATAGTGGTGATAAAATACCTATCCATGGCTCATGTGTACTTAACATTGAGTATAAAGATAAGAAGGCATGTTTCCATTTCTTGATTGCTGAAAACAATGTTATACCTATCTTGGGTGAAAAAGCTCTAGATAAGCTTGGACTAATCAAACGAGTATTTACGATTGCTCAAAATGAGCAAAAAATAACAGATGATACTAACTTTGAATGTGAGGAAATGTCCACAAAGGAAATAATTGAAAACTACAAGGAAGTTTTTGAAGGACTAGGCTGCCTCCCAGGTGAGCACAAAATTGAGATTGATGAAAACATTAAACCAGTGGTCACTCCATGCAGGAAAGTAGCTTTCAAGCTAAGAGAAAAATTGAAACAAGAATTGGACAGAATGGAAGAACAAAATGTAATCTGCAAAGAGAATGAACCGACGGAATGGGTAAATGCTATAACCACACCTTTAAAGAAAAATGGTGACATTAGAGTATGCTTAGATCCAAGACCTTTAAACAAGGCAATTAAAAGGGAACATTACAAGTTACCAACACGTGAAGAAGTCATGTCACAATTTGCAAATGCTAAATACTTTAGCAAGTTAGATGCGTCCATGGGTTTCTGGTAAATGAAGCTAGATAAAGACTCGTCAAAGCTGACTTGCTTCAACACACCCTTTGGGCGATACAGATTTTTGAGGCTACCGTTCGGGGTCAGCTGTGCACCAGAAAAGTATCACAGGACAGTTCATATGATGTTTGAGCATATTGCTGGAGTAGATACAAGTATGGATGACATAATAGTTTATGGAGAGACTATAGAAGAACATAATGAGAGATTAAGGCAAGTTCTGGAAATTGCAAAAGACAATAACCTGAAACTGAATAAGAAAAAATGCCAGTATTGTGTGAAAGAGCTTACATTCTTAGGAGATGTTATCTCTGAAGAGGGATTAAAAGCAGATCCCATTAAGATTCAGGCGATCCAGAACTTCGAGAGACCTACAAGCAAAAAGTATGTTCAGAGATTCCTTGCAATGGTTAACTATCAGGGTAGATACCTGAGTAATTTATCCTCAAAAAGTGAACCTTTAAGAAATCTCCTAGTAGAGAAAAATGAATTTGTCTGGGGCGAACAAGAAGAAAATTGTTTCATAGAGCTGAAAAACATTTTATCAAATGAACCCGTACTTAAGTTCTATGATCCTGAGAAAGAAATAAAAATTTCGTCGGATAGTTCAAAATCAGGACTGGGAGCAGTACTTCTACAAAAATTTGATAATAAATGGTGCCCAGTAGCGTACGCTTCTAGAGCTATGACATCTGCAGAAATGAACTATGCGCAAATTGACAAAGAATGCTTGGGCATTACATTTGCATGTGAAAGATTTCACTAATACATATTTGGTCAACCGGTAACGATAGAGACTGATCACAAACCACTAGTGGCTATCATGAAAAAACCGTTAAGTGACTGTCCAATACGAATTCGGAGACTTTTATTAAGACTGCAGAAATACGCCATAGAACTGACATATGTACCAGGAAAGTTTCTATATACATCGGATGCGCTATCGAGAGCGTATGTTAAAACCCCATATAAGACCGATTTGGATGGAGAGGAGGAAGTAGAAGTGTATGTGGATATGGTAATGTCAAATATGCAAGTCTCGGATGAGAAACTAGAGAGCATAAAAATGGAAACTAGCAAAGACGGACAGTTGCAGATGCTGAAAAATATTATATTACAAGGGTTTCAAAGTAACAAGAGCAACTGTTCTCGGGAAATAATTGAGTATTGGAACATCAGGGATGAACTAAGCTATGTGGAAGGACTCATTATGAAAGGGAGTAAAATCATTATACCAAAAACTCTACGAAAACAAATGTTACAAAAAATCCACGCAGGATATCTGGGTATTGAGAAGTGTCGTAGAAGAGCACGAGAAGTAATGTATTGGTCAGGAATGTATCAGAGCATTACGGATATGGTCAAGTCTTGTTCAGTTTGTTTAAAACATCAGCCAAAACAACCAGCTCAACCGTTGAATCCACATCCGGTTACAAATTATCCTTGGGAGAAAGTTGGAGTAGATTTGTGCTCTTTGGAAAGTGAAAATTATCTTGTGATGTGTGATTATTTCAGTAATTATCCGGAAGTATATAAATTGAGAAGCATAAGTAGTGAATCAGTGATCAGTGCAATGAAATATGTCTTTGCAGGTCAGGGAATACCGGCTGTTGTATTTTCTGATAATGGAAGTCAGTTCAGTAGTGTAGAATTCAGAAAGTTTGCTATGGAATATGAGTTTTCACATGAGACTTCATCACCAACATATGCAAGAAGTAATGGTCTAGTAGAATCATGTGTTAAAAGAGTAAAAATGTTGATAAAGAAGTCAAAAGAAGATGGAAGTGATTTTTACCTAGGCTTGTTAGCATATAGGTCAGCACCACTAGAATGTGGTCTGTCACCAGCAGAGTTAAAAGGAAGAAAAATCAGGTCTAATTTACCAATAAGTGGAAAGCAATTGAAGTTAAAAAAGTTTGATAAATATAAGAAATGCTTCAGGGAGAAGAAAGTGAAGCAAAAGGTTAATTTTGATAAAAATACTAAAGATTTAGCTAATCTGTCAACTGGTGAAACAGTGCGCATCAGGGACGGAGGCGACAAATACTGGCAACGTAAGGGAGTTATCAAGGAGAAAGTAGCTCCCAGATCATATATCGTTGAATCCGAAGCTGGAGTGCATTACAGGCGAAACAGACAAGACATTCTGAAAACCAATGAGAACTTGAATAACTCAAGCCAAATAATCGTTGAGGAGGAATACACTGACAATGGCTGTACTGGTCAGAATAATTTGGAAAGTAGTTTATTAGACAAAGCTAGTAGCATCGAAGGTCTGTCAGAACTGACTGAACCGAGAAGATCAAGCAGAATATCAAAAAGGCCTTCTAGACTCATTTAGGAGATATAAACTTCAACTAATGTCAATATGTAGTATCTTTAGTTAATTATTCAATGTTGTGCATAATAATTATGCTTATCATACTCATCTGCATATCAGCTCGTAATGACAGTCTATTCTAGGACTTGAAACTGAAGCTGTCTGTATATACATATATAAGATTGCGGTATGCCTTTCTTTTAACTTGATTTTGGTAGAGCCTTATAGGTAGTCCATACTTAATTCGGAATTCCATAGTTGCAAGTACTTTTGGAAAGGTTCAGAAAGTTAAGAAACTTTAGATAGACTGAAGTCAGAATATTGCACACAGTATATGCCATACAAGTTTTCTATTAATCCTTGAATTATGATTAATGCATGTTTCATTAGAGTTCAGTTAACATGTTATGTTAAAAGCTTTATTTCCATTTATTCATTTTACAGGGGGAGATGTGATGATATGTTACTCTAGTCACGGAGCTAGTCACGTTTTTGTATTCGTCTCAGTAGTATTACTATACCTTGAATACTCTTCTATGTAGTAAAAATAGATTTAGTTGTTCTGAGAATAAATCATGAAACTGAAAACACGTTTCTTTGTTAGACGAGTTTAAAAGCTCGTTAATACCCATTTAGGGGTCTGTTACAAAGTAAACTGTATGCAAACTGTATTTCAAACACATCTGCTACCTTTTTCGATGCCATTTATAAGAAGGTTCATAGAAATGGATTAACACCAAAACAATGTCTGATTTCTGATCCAACATGGCCGCTGCTATAAGCTTATAAGAAAAACCTTGATTTGAAAATTTTACAATACCATTTTGAACGACACATTCTAAAATTTTTACCAGACACATTTTGGGCGTTCGTGCTTATGAATTTCCTACATGTTGAGGGACTTCTCTGCAAACGTCATCATGTCCACGATTTTGAAACATTTGTTGATAAACTACACTCGGTAAGAAAGTATGGAGACCAAACACAGTAATTCAAGAAATTTCCGCAAACAAAAAAGTTCATCAAAATTCCATTGTTTACAAGCCGTTTAACAAAACGCGACAAGAATTTAAAACATTCAGTTCTAATTTATATTTAGACCACAACTATACAAATTAATCTTTTGCGAGTTGGGCGTATTCACCTTCAGTGTATAGCTGCTTCGTGAAGTTGGCTAAACGTTCGACATTCCAATGTTGAGCCACACGACATTCCACAGTCGCATATTGAGCCACACGACATTCGATATTCGAATGTCGAGACACAGGACATTTAAAATTTGCATGTTAAGCCATAAGACAGACATTCGAATGTTGAGGCAGACAACATTCGACATTCGAATGTTGACCCACAATACATTCGACATTCGCCATTCAAATGTTGAGCTACACAAAATTCGACATTCAAATGTCGAGCCACACGCATTCGACATTCGAATATTGAATCACACAACATTCAGCATTCGAATGTGGAGACACACGACATTTGAAGGTCGAGTCATGAACTTCGACATTCGAATGTCGAGACATACAACATTCAACATTAGAATGTTGAGCTTCATGAAATTTGACATTCGTATAGTGAGCTCCACGACATTCTACATTCAAAATTTCAAGGTAGAGATACACGACGTTCGACATTCGAATGTTGAGATACACGATATTCGGCATTCGATTGTTAAGCCACACGACATTCGACATTCGAATGGCGAGCCAAAAGTCATTCACCACTCGACATTTGACTGCTGAGCCACATGACAGATATTCGACATTTGAATGTCCAACCACACGACATTAGGCATTTGTGTCGCGACACAAGACACTCGACATTCGACCGACATTCAAAATTCTAAGATAGAGAAACACGACATTCGACATTCGAATCTTGAGCCAAATGACACTCGACTTCGATTGGCGAGCAACAAGCTATTCCACACTCGATATTTGACTGTTGAGCCACATGACAGATATTGGACATTTAAATTTCGAACACACGATATTCGACCTTTGACATTTGAATGTTGAGCCACATGACTTTGAATGTCGAGCTACACGACATTCAACACTCGACATTTGAATGCTGAGCCACACGACAGATATTCGACATTCGAATATCCAACCACACGACATTTGACAATGTTCAGCTATTTGATATTCGAATGTTGAGCCACAGGACATTTTATATTCGAATGTTGGGCCACACGACATTTGACTTTTATATGTCGAGACACACTATATTCGACATTTGGATGTTGATCCACAAGTTATTCGACATTCGAATCTTGAGCTATATGACATTCGACATTCGAATATTGAGCTGAACGATATTCAACATTAGAATGATGAGAGACATATGACATTGACAGCGGAATATTGAGTTACATAACATTCGACATTCAAAAGTTAAGCTACATTATATTCGACATTCGACATTCAAATATTGAGCCACACGACATTCTACTTTCGAATGTTGAGCCACATGACGTTCGACATGCGAATGTTGAGCCACTTGACATTTGATATTTATATGTTTATGATTTCTTCATGAAACATTTGACAATCAACATTCGACATTGGAATGTTGAGCAACACAATATTCGTCATTGGAATGTTACGATACATGACATTTGACATTCCACATTCAAATCTCGAGATACACGACATTTTGATATTCAAATTTCGAGACAGACGAATGTCGAGCAACACGTCATTTGACATGCAAATGTCGTGATAGACTACGTTCGACATTAATATGTCAAGCAACAAGACATTTGACATTAGAATGTCGAGATGGACGACATTTGAATGCGGAGACACACGACATTTGACATTCGAATGTTTAGTCACACGAAATTAGACATTTGACATTCGAATGTCAAACCACGCGACATTTCACATTCAAATGTTGAGTCACATGACATTTGATATTCGACATTCGAATGCTGAGCCACATGACATTTGATATTTGACATTCAAATGTTGACCCATTGGACAATCGACATTTTACATTTGAATGTTGAGACACACGACATTCGACGTTCGAATGTTGAGTCGAACAACATTTAACATTCGACATTTGAATATACAACCACAGAAAATTCGACATTCGAATGTTGAGTCAGACGACATTTGACATTCAAATGTTGAGTCCTACGAAATTCGATAGTGTTCTTATTTCTCTACAAAAACTTATGTTGTTGATACCATAGAATATGTTTTCAAGGGAAAATAAGAAAACTATTATGTGGCTACACCTTTTATCTGTAGCTATAGAATGTGCAGTCTGCTCTGGGGTTTCTATGTCCATATACAGTCAAACCTCGATAGCTCGAACACCGATGGCTCGTTTACCATGGCTAATTCGAACTCGTTTTTGAGTCCCTACGAAATTCTTCCGATAGCACAAGAAAACAAATATTTAGGGATTTTTTCTTATTTTATCACGAAATTGTATGTTGTGTGTAGTCATTAGAATCGCCTCATCTAATTCTAATGAGTACACTCAACATACAATCATTGTGTAGAAAATCGAAAAGATTACCCTAAATTATCGCTATTTGCTTCCTGAACTGGTGCCATGATTAACCCTCAGTGGCTCGAACTACCCATATCTGGAACGAATTTCCATGGTCCCAAAGATGTTCGAACCATTGAAGCAATGAAGCAATGAAGGCAAGTTTTCAGTGATACTCTTTTGTTATACCCCGCCGCACGATAGTGATGGGGTATTATGGTTTCACACTGGTCGTCCATGTGTCCGTCTGTCCGCCATCCATCCATCCGCAGTTTCGATAACTTGAGTAAATATGAACGGATTTGCTGCCCTCCATACGATAGTGGTGGGATATTATCGTTTTAACAGCTAAACCGATCTTCAAATGATATAAAAAAGGTTAACCCTTTCAGCTCTACAGACCAGAAAAAAGGCTTTGCGTACAGTGTAGATCCAGATGAGACGGTTCGTTTCCTTAGGAGGTACGCTATTCGTTTTTTCTATTTTGTCACTTTACAGTTTGGCTTTTTTTTTTTTTTTTTTTTTTTTTGCTACACGACAACCTATTTTTGTACGCCCGTCGAAAGACGAGTCGTATTATGTCGTCATGTTGTTCGTCCGTCCGTCCGCCTGTCCATTAACTTTACGCCTATGGAAGGATTTTTGAAACTTTGCTCAAATGTTCGCCATACCATTCGCTCTGTAAGTTTAAAATCGTTTCAGACTTCTTCATGAAACATTGAACAAATACAAGGCATGATCAGACGATGTTCAGAGAAAAAGAACCGTAACCCTACTTCTAGTTCTGACGTAATTATGCCCCTTTCTTTATTTCAGGCAATATTTCGTGCCCATTCTATAACTTTAAAACATTTTATGATTTCTTCATAAAACTTTGTACAAATATAAGGCATAATCAAACGTTGTGTGCAGAGTAAAAGAACCGTAACCCTACTTTGAAATGTGCAGAGAAAAACAAACCGAAACCCTACATTCAGTTCTGACGTAATTATACCCCTTTGTTTATTTCAGGCAATATTTTGTGTCCGTTCTATAATTTTAAAACAGTTTAAGATTTCTTCATGAAACTTTGTACAAATATGAGGCATGATCAGACGTTGTGCAGAGAAAAACAAACCCGTAACCCTTTTTTCACTTCTAACTAAATTATGACCCTTTGTTTATTTCAGGCCATATTTCGTGTCCGCTCTATAACTTTAAAACAATTTAAGATTTCTCCATGAACTTTGTACAAATATAAGGCATGATCGGCCGTTGTGTGCAGAGTAAAAGAACCGCAACCCTTCTTTCAGTTGTTAAGTAATTATTCAGATTTCTGGCCCAGGTGATAGCATGATGCTCTTGCCTCCTTAAAACCACAGTCATAAGTGTATTTGTCCAATACTTAAATAAAAATGGTTAACCCTCAGAACAATTACAAAGGCATCAGAAGACAACAGAGCTGTGTTCTTTTTTTCTTAGTTTTTGAGAAAGTAGAATTTGAAATTGCAAGTGAATGGAATTGTCTCCACAGAAGACAATTCATATAAAATATCAATTCCTGTTTTCTCCTATATTATTATAAAATGTCGTCAGCTGATAGTTAAATTTCTGTGCTTTAAGAGTTTACATTTAAAGTGTTTTCGACAGAACTAGAGATGACAAATCAGTGATATAATTTTCTTATTGTAGCGACTGCTTTAGCAAGCAGGAGCGACATAGTAATCACTTTCTATTCCAGCGGCGGCGTTGTTGTCGGTGTCAGCAATATTAACACTTGTCATGCTGAATAAATTAAGATGCCACGCCCACTTCTAATTTTTAGCCAATCAGATTTCTCGATTTGAATTGTTCTATAAATTCACATACTAAATGACAAACAGTGCAGATTCAGATCAGTTGGCTTCTTCAAAACACAACTGACCTGGATCTGCACTGTTTGCAAAAGCAGGGTATATCCGGGTTCAGCAGGACAAGGGTTAAGTCTGCGTGTTTATCTCCGGTTCAGAAATACCAAGGCTTCTAGTCTAATGAAAAATCATACACATACCCGCCATGATGCACCCTGCCCGCTGCCGACTGTTATTGGCCTTGACCTACATGGGATGCTAGGCATATGTGGGCTAATGTTCGTACAAGTGCTTGTTTCGTTATCAATAGTATGACAAAACGTTAAGTGCCGTTTAAACAAGCTTTAGTCTAAGGGCTTTTCCGGAGCTGTGCATATTTGTTCAAAACAATCTGATGCTTCAGGGAAACTTACCGAAGTTTCCCAAGCACTCATAGCAAAAGAGAGAACAGGTTATCACAACTTATTACAACATGAAACAACGGAAAACATTTACATTTCCTACTTCCTATAGCGTGTGCCACAAAATGATATGCACTGTACTTTCGATTTTACCAACACCAAAATCTAACCAAAGCTCATCTATTGCAAGTTGTTCAAACACAGATACAGCCAGCCAGCACTACAACGTCTGTATAAACAGTGCAAATAATAATCTTCCTATGGCCTCCGCTCGCTGCATCTGCAGCATGAACGAACATCCTTGTGTCTGCTTCTTCATGCAAACATGGGACAAGTGATGACGCGCTGGGGACACTAATATTTGAGTACCAAATGTGGTCACGATCTCCTTGTTTGCATCTGTCGTTCAAGAAGAACAAATATGAGAGATACAGTGGAATAATTCTTGTTTATTGTCTTCAACTCGTAGGGAATCTTGTCAATATGGCACGGCTGTTGAAACAGTAACTCGAAGGCTGATGCCTTTTCCACGTTTCTCTCGGGTTGACGACTTCCAACTGCCCATTTTGTGCCTTAGACTATCTATCTACTCGGTCACCTACATTAAATATAGAACTCATATATGGTTTGAAAATATCTAGGTCGTACTGTTCAAATGTGATACTTTCAATAGGTTTAAGCATCTGAACAACTGCGGCTGCATCTGAAATGACTACACTTACTTCCTGTGGGGATTCTAGGATAAAAGAAGCCAGTGTTTTTTAAAGTAGCTCTGAATAGGCAGAAGATCGTAATGTTTCAGAGTCAGACAAATCTAGCGGGAAGGATTGGTTTTCGTGTTTGAAGAGTTCATTTACATTACCAGCCCTATTCTGCCATCCTATGTATAGTTTTGAAAATAGAGCAGTGTGATGCTTTGCAAGATTAAGCTCATTTTTGCCTTTCGATACTGTCCTCTTACCATGACTGATAAATAGTGCCAATTTATTCCTTGCTATGTAGTCGTACAGCGTTTTTTTTTTTTTTTTTTTTTTGTTTTTTTTTTTTTTTGTTTTTTTTTTTTTTTTTATTTATTTTATTTTTTTTTTTCTGAAAAAGCCTCTCCTCCTCAAATGTATCAAACTGTTTCTGACTGATTTGTTTGATATCATCTACTGTTTTCCGTATCGATGGGTCAACAATATCATACATGCCAACAGACAGTATATTATTACTTCCTTCTAAAATGGATTGCCCATTTCATCTATGCAGGATTCCAGAGCAGTCACTCGTTTAAGAAGGTTTTCTGAACCGCGCCCTGTTGTTCATAATGGCGTGTTTTCTTTCAAATTCACCAATTATTTTGGTGATCTCTGGACCCGCCAGCACCCATCGGCGGAGTGCACCAGGGCTTTCCACTGAATCCACAGCTCCTCCTTCACCCTTGACACACGCGTTGTTTTGTTCAGGGCGTGGTCTATAGCGATGGCGGAAAAAATCTGACTTTTTTTAATAGGGAATTTACCAGCTTTAAACTCGTTTGTAATTTCCGGATGTTTTGAGTCAAGACTAGTCATATCTTGTATATGAATTGGTAAATAAAATCAGTGTGATCCAAATGCCGACAGCTAAGGTGCAAGCTATGTAAGTGTATGTCAATGTAAAGACTGAAATCTGACGTCCTGAGACAGCTGACGAAGATAAAAAATGGTGAGTATAACCCAGCTAGCATTCTACGTAAATCTACATCGGGCCGTCATCGGCCCGTCAGCTATCCTGACGGGCCGATGACGGCCCGATATAGATTTACGTAGAATGCTGACTGGGAAGTTCGTGTGATACTCCAGTATTTAAACTGTCGGATAGTTTGTTGCTGGTGCAAGCACCAAGCATCAAAGTCTAAAATAAGCTGCATTTGAGTTTTCATCATATGCATATCTCTGTAAAACAAACAATGCTGCTGCCGTTACCTAATGAGCATGTCTTGTTCTATTTGTGTGGCTGGCTTTAAGGAAAGAATCTGCCATACCGATTTTAGCAATCCCTGCTTGTACAAGACCGTCTGTATAACCACTGACATCCAGCCATCCACCGAGGGCTTTGAATGCTGCCATCTCAACATGAAGGCCTTCTAACATTATCACAAATTGGTCTTCATCAAACTGTTCTGGTCAGTTCCATGGCGCTTGCTTGTCAGTCACGTAAAGGTACTGATCAAATGTAACAACAGGAATATTTGGCCGGAATTTAGAAATTGAACAACCTTGCTTACAATAGTCATAGACCTCTCATTGTGTGCTGATTCATTATAATTAATATATTTTATTTTCATAGAAAAACAAGGTTTTCTTATGGACTAGCTATTTGAAACCCCTATCCTACGGGACCGGGGAAAAGCGGATCTTTTAACTTTTCAGTTTGCAAAGCACTGGTAAACGCCCTGCATTGCGGAGACATATTTATGGTAAAATTTCTGCTAATCGCCCCTGCCCGATGGGGGTTGAAAATGTCCCTCGAGAGCTCTTCATGAATTCTCGGCTCTCGCAAGAAGTAAATTCCCGGCGAATTAACCGTACTATATCCCGCTGTTTCTTTTGTATTAAGTTGTGAAAGAGAACTGTGATGCGATTGTGCATTAGAACCGATCAGCTTGGTTTTCCAATTGTGAATTACCAAACCGTCTTGCACTGTCTTTGGTTATGCGCATTTTATAATTATTTAGCGAAGTATAGTGCCTGAAGATTTTTGCAGAAGAAAACATCCATCTGCGCGTGTGCACTTGATGCAGACTAAGATAATCTAGATTGCAACATAGTCAGCAGATCATTGCCAACACGTCGGCTAAGTTCCGCAATTATGCTCACAACAGAACTTATTTTATTGTACCCATAACAATCCTATGTCTTTTTTAAACAACCCGAAAAGGCACTACGCTTGCGCACTTAACAGTTTCAAAGTAGTTGTTTATCTAGAAATACTTATTTAGTCATAGTCTATAACTATGCCAAGTAACAATATTCTGCTAAGTAAACATAGATTATATTAATGCATCTACCTCAATCCAATGATTTTCCGGCAACAATCGGTAACACGAAAAAGCACTACGCATGCGCAGTGAACTTTTTCCAAGCAGGTTCTGTATCTCGAAATACTATATTCCAGTCATGGTATACAATGGTATACAATTGTGCCAAACTCCCTATGTTTTCTGTCAACAACCGGAAACACGAAAATGCACTGCGCGTGCGCAGTGAACATTTGCCAAGTTGGCTCTATATTTAGAAATGCTTAGTCAGCCATGGTCTACAATTGTGCCAATGCCATGCTTATATCCGGAAAAGAAAATCCATCGAAATGTGGCTCTTAGCCACCTTGCTAATAAAACATACTGTAATAATAAACACTAACCAGACACCCTGCTATTGGAAATGGATCGGTCTAATAAGGTGTGGTAGAAAATTCCCCTTGACGTAAAAGAATAAAAAGATAAGTTATCTTTATATTCATAAGGGAGGAAGTTAAATGTTTGCCTAAGGCTGTTTAAACACTGATGCATAAATATAATACACATGTAAGTTAACCTTTATTTTTCAAGATAGTCAAATCTTTGGATAAAACTATTTTAAAGGCAATGCTACTATCAGGTAATTTAAACCATCTATGCATTACGAAAACACGCCTGTTCAAATATACTGAAAAATTTACAATCAAAAAAGGAAAATTTTCAGATAAAAAAAATCTGATATTTTTCATATTTCTGCTCAAAACATAGGTTGTGGGTACTCGTTAGAACCGCCTCGACGAGGCGGTTCTAACGTGTACACACAATCTATTTGTTTGGGCAAAAATAAGAAAAATAATTTATACCCCTGTAAACCCCAGTTTTACTATATAAAAGTGGGATTTATGGGGGCCAAAATTATATAGGCATGTTTTCGTGATGCATGATATTGTTAATAATGTCGGAGAATATTATATGTAACCCTTTAACACTCTCTTGGCAAATTCAGCAGATGGCATTTTTCTTAGTTTTTAGAAAATAAGATTAGATATTTTATGCAAATAGTCTCCTGAGGTGACAATGTGCCTGAAATTTCAAAGCATACTTCCTAAAAAGAAAGATAAGAAGAAACATGATTTTTTTGCCCTAAGCGTTAGGTAACTGGTCAGCTCATACCCGAGTCAGCTCGTAGCTTAGTCAACTCGTATCTTTTTTTTTTTGGTCAACTCGTACCAATTGCTGGTCAACTCGTACCCTCCAAGTCAACTCGGACCTAGTTTGGTCAACTCGTACCTAGTTTGGTTAACTCGTACCTAATTTGGCTAAATCGTACCTTGTAAAAATAGATACTGGACGGACGGACAGACATGTAGATAGGTAGGTAGGTAGGTAGGTAGATTTGGATACTAATTATATGATGCACCCATTATTTGACACGTTCGTTAAACATATACCGATTAATGTGGGTGTGAAAAACGATTGTCAATACGATTCAAGTAATTTGTTTATCATTATGAATCCTTAATTGATACATCAGTTGAACATGTATCTATTAATGTACATCACGAAAACATGTCTATATAATTTTGACCCCCTTAAACCCCACTTTTATATGGTAAAACTGGGGTTTACAGGGGTATACATTGTTTTTCTTATTTGTGCTCAGAAACATAGATTGTGGGTACTCGTTAGAACCTCATCGACGAGGCGGTTCTAACGAGTACACACAATCTATGTTTTGAGCACAAATATGAAAATAATCATAAATTTTTATCGGTAAATTTTCATCTTTCTGGTGGTAAAATTTTCAGTATATTTGAATAGGCATGTTTTCGTAATGAGGTGTGAAAAACGATTGTCGGTACTTGTCTTTAATCGAAGATTTGATTTTGTCGTTTTTGTTTTTGCTGGGCCTAATGACAAGCAAGAATTTTAAAGGTAATTATTTTTTATGTACTATTTTCTTTTTACCTGCCGATTACTGGATATGTACAATACAATAAATACATATAACTTTATTCAGCATGAAACAGAATCCTCTAAGCATTACAGTAGCGATTACGTTTTTCGTGTCCGTTTATGCGTTTGGGGTGCGTTTTAAAATCGTGGCATAACGTTTGCGTTTCGACAACGTTTCTAGCGTTTCATATCGTTTCGGCCAATCAAACTACAGAGCAAAGCGTTTCACTCAAACGCTTAATTTGCATATGCGCACTGAGGAGATACAAACGTTTTCTCGAAACGCTTTTCACCGTTTCGGCCAATCAGCTTGCCTTATCGAAACGCTTTTTCCGTTTCGGCCAATCATTTGACCGTTTCGCACCGTTTGTATGTTAAACCAACCGAATCATAAATACCTGTTGGACCGTATTAAACCGTGTTTATTACAACTAAAGTACTCTGTATCTACGTATTAAAATTATATTTATTTTATTTTATTTTATTTATTTATATTTTCTTTATAAAATATATTTTGGTATTTTCGAAAGAATTAACATGATTAATTATTATACTTTGTGAAGCCTATTATTTTTACACTGCAATCATGACAATCAACGTCTTTTGACAATTAAATGTTTTAGCACATAGTACTCGGTATAAAATATTTAGCAGATGACATTTTGAAGTTCATATATATTTCCTGAAAACAGATTTTGGCATTTCATACAAATTGCCTGAAAATGATTTGACAATATCAGAATGCCTTAACCAAGAAAATATTTATTTATTTTATTTACCTTACTTTTATATTTTATTTTATTTTTATTTATTTTTTTATTTTATTTTATTTTTATTTATTTATTATTATTATGCCAGAGGCTACTTGGTAAAATGTCATAGGAAATAATCCCATAAGTAAAAATGCCAGAGATAAAACTTATACAAGTTTAGTTCTTTATTTGTCTTCCATGTAGCACAATTTGACAGCATCATGGGAAAAGGTGAAAAGATGCAACAAGAGTATATATGTCCAAATAGACTCCCCCCCACTCTATATTGGAAGAGTCTAATTCAATGTTAGGCATGTCAGGTTATGTGATTTAGATAATCCTAGCAAAAAATGACTGAACTGTGCAAACAATGGCTACCCTGATCAAATGCCGCATTTTGCAGTGTCTGATCTGGATCTGCACTGTTTTCCAATAGCCTGTTTTGGGTCTCCAAATTAAAGTGAGTTAAACTCTTTTCACATCAAAAAAAAAAAATAATAATAATAATAATAATTATAATATCATCTGCTTATATCTAAACAAAGCAGGTTAAATGTTAACCTTTACCACTCTGTTTATTCAGCAGACAACAAAGTGATGACATTTTCTTCGTTTTTCCAGAAAACAGGATTTGACATTTCATGCCAGTTGTCTCTATTCAAGACAATTTGCATGAAATGTATAGAATGTTCAGTTGATGACATTTTGAAGTATTTTTCTTATGTTATCCTGAATAAAGGTGTCGGCTTTTCATACATATTATCTCCACAGGACTTCACTTTCCCTGCAAATTGTCTTCAGTGGAGATTTGCGTGAAATGTTAAACCTGTTTTACGGGAGAAAATAAGAAAAGAGGTCATGAATTTGCCATCTGCTGAGTTAGCCCAGAGAGTGATAAAGGTTCAACTGGACAATGAATCGTTGACATAATCCATTCTGTTGGTGATATGTGTAGACCACGATCAGACTGCGCGGAAATGCCGGTTCACCTTGGTCTAAGCTGTTCTCAAATACCTAAAGGTCGTTTCTTATTTCTATTCAAAGGGGCTAATATATATTCAACCAGTGCCGATCAAACCAGATCAGCTTGCGCAGCAGGATCAAGATCAAAGATTTTCAACACCAGTCTGAACTACGTCGAACCTGTGAATTGCCATTATTGTTTTGAGTAATATTTCTCCCCCCCCCCCCCCGCCCTCCCCCTCACGTCCCTCCCCTCACGCCCTCACCTTTTTTTAAAATGAAATGTACACTGTCGTTTAGACAAATGGTGCTGGAACAGATGATCTGCTTTACTGAAATTTATTGTTAGAATTATGTGTCACCAATACTAATCCTTTCATTAGATCTTTTATCCAGGTGAAAACGTCCCTCTGAGCATAGGTGTTACTCAGATTAAAGTGAGTGGATCAGTCTAGTGCATAATGGTGTCCACTCAGTTCACTGATCAGGTCATTAGTATAAAATACTGTAATACATGAATCGCTCAGTATCCATCTAATACACAGACTGATCAGATTTGTAAAATATAAATAGGTCCATTTTTACTTGTTTGGGCCATTATTTTTCGAGTACGATGCACTGTGCACATCATGGCAATTATGTGGACAGTCGGCAAATATCTTGCTGGAGGGCTTTCATGAAAGTATATTCTCACTATGAAAACATTTTTGGCATGTATATGCAAAGCTGTTAACCTTAAGAACGCTATATTTTAATATTAGAAGACGAAGATCAAATGTATGGACGAGCAGCAATGACCCAGAGCAGAGTGCGCGGATGCACATTCTAATCTAGTATTTTGCATATTGCAACCTATATTTAAATATTAGAAGACGATGCACTGGAGAAACAGCAGATCCTTTCGAATAATAATGATAATAAAATTGTACAGACGAACTGCAACGAATCAGATCAAAATGCACGGATGAACATACTAATCAATGTTGCATTTATAGCACATTGTAGTCTGGATACTCCTAAAAGGGTAATTGGCAAACAGTGGAGACCCAGATCAGATGCCGCAGAACGTGACGTCTGATCAGGGTATCCACTATCTGCAAATAGTTCAACCATTTGTTTCTCTACATAACATAGTCTGGCATACCTAAAATCGAAATTAGAATCTTCCAGTATATAGGGTGGGTGAGTTCATTCAGTAACAATAGGTTAAATATTAGAAGATAATGTGCAAGACTATTGGCAAATCGTATCGAATAAGACAATGTACAGATGAGCAGCTACGAAGCAAATCAGAGTGCGCGGATGCCCTATATTTATCACATATTTTCATGTATTCCTCTTTTTTAATATTGGTAAAATTACTTTGCATCTATATGTATTCGGTAGTTTAAAATGAAAATGACTTTATATCAATGATGAATAGATGAAATTGAAATGTTGTTGTTTTTTTTTTTTATTTGTTCAAAACTGACTTAGCAGTTTTTAAGTAAGTCTTCTTCGATATATATTTTTTTTACATTACGTCTGGTGTGTCTTAATTTCAAATATACGAGCAATATATCCTTTTAAGGCATTATCTGTTTATGCATGATGTTTCTTTTCTTTTTTTTTTTTTTTTTTTTTTTTTTTTTTTCTCATCCAAACAGATTTGGAAGTGCACCTGCATATCATAAAACTTCCAATAAACAATACATGGAATGAGTATTTCCTATACCTCACCCTCCTTAAGAAATACACAGGCTAATATTATGTAACATTTGAAAGAACAAAAAGGAGATAGTATAAATAAAAAAAATATGTAAATAAATAAAAATTGGAAAATATCATGATATTATACGCATTAATTGCACAGTACTCCAGATTCATGTAGCATAGAGTATTTGATAATAATTGATGTGTGTCTTCATTTTTCCACTAAAATAATTTTGTTGTGTATATTTATTAGAATCACCTCACAGAGGTAATTTTAATGAGTACCAACCATATATTTTCTGGAGGAGAAACATAAAAATACAAGATATGATCATAATCATAAATCGATCATAAAGTTTCTCAAATGAACCTCATTTATTTATTTATTTACTTATTTATTTATTTATTTATTTATTTATTTTTAAACTAAATAAGAACACTTCAAAAACTGGATCCTAATTCTACTGATGGAGAACTGTATAATAAGTCTGATAGGAAATTAAAAAAAAAAAAAAAAAAAAAAAAAAAAAAATGATTGTATCCTAAAATGTGAATATTTACTTTCTGCAATTGCGCAAACTGAATTTTCTGAAACACAGTTATTTCTACAAACTCTGTATGTTTAGTGAATATTCAGATCAGCCTGTACGTCTGCACAGTCTGATCAGTCTTCACCACACGCTCTAGAAGATCTACTGCTTCTTCGTCCAGAAAACACAGACTGATAAGATTGCGGGATGTGCAGACTGATCCACATTTTCACTGAAAGTCCATTCTTTTTTGCAGGAATTAAAGTGATTCTGCCAAAAACTGTGAAATTCCTTTTCCGTTGTATATTGCATTTTAAGACACAACGTGTTTTCCAGTACTTTCAAAAGTCAATAATCAATCATTCTTAACTGGAAGTTGAAAGGCATTCCTATCATTATTCTTTGCGAGGCGATTTTATTAAAAACAACCTGCTATATTTTAATGAATAAAAAGAAAAAAAAAAATGCACACCAATCTTTCGCCAAATTACCGACCTTATCTGTTTCTATGTTTTAATCATAAACTTTACTAATGTCAATAATTTCCCCTTATTAGGCCCCTACCTATAAGGTTGGCCAAAGTCACCAAAGTGACTTGAAAATATATGTTTAGTAATCGTTATTATTATTATTATTACAAATATTACATTCATTGATGTGAGTCTAATCATTGCATACAATATAATCAAGTAGCTTTAATACCACTTGATGTAATTCATAATCGAAATATTTATGTACCCAGTGTTTGTCTCAGGTGAGAAAATAGTGTGCAACAAACAACTATTACCTGACTGCACCGGCAAGCATCGAACCCGCGACTCCTGATCACCAGTCAGAAGCGCATCCGACTGAGCTACAGAGTCCGGCCACTATCACTCTCCGTCAAAACACATTTCCTGTTTATTGCATCAGATACTCGTCTCCATAAAATTATTTGACTATTATTTTTATTAATTTTATAACAATTATAATTAAGTGAAATTGGGAAAAAAAAAAAAAAAAAAAAAAAAAAAAAAAAAAAAAGGTGTAAAATAAATTGAGTCCGCGGGATTTTGATTGACTAACTCTGCAAACGCTAAAACGTTTGAAACCAGACATGGTTTCCATGACAGCGTTTTCCGAACGCTAATGTGATTGGTTAATATTTGAAACGCTTGAAACGTTTCAGAAACGATGATCTGATTGGCTAAAACTGTAAACGATCGTTTAAACGTGGTCGAAACGCTGCGTTTCCAAACCGTTAAAAAGCGTTTTGCATGCGTTTCCGTGGACATGAAAAACGCTGTCACCACTGTATCTGGCTTTGAATAAAATCAAAATGTCTGATCTTTGCATTGCATGTAGTAAGGTCATTGGTAGACGTCAGCATACCGTAAGTTTTGATGCCTGCGACAGTTGGCAGCATCGTATTCGCGAGACAGGTAATACAAATTTCATTTATTAGCTATTTTGAGGCTAATTTATTTATTTATTCGGATGCTAAGGCCGATATATGTTAGAAAACATGTTCTTTGTTTTTACCAAAAACTAATTATTTTGAGGTTGCCAAAACTGGTTTCATATGAATGTATAGAATGTTAAGAATATTTTGTTTGCTCTCATCTGGGTTGTGAAATTTTTGCAAGTAGTAATATATTTTAATCAATATTTGGAACAGTGCAGACCCTGATTATGCTGCCTGCTGTGCATGGCATGACCTGATCTTGGCGAACAGTGTGGACCTGGATCTAGACGCTGCAGGAAACGGCGTCTGATCAGGGATCATCCTGTTTGCGACTCATCTGGGATGTGGAGTGTTTGCAAGCAGTAATATATTTTATTCTATATTCGGGACAGTGCAGGTCCTGACTGTGCTGCAAGGTGTGCACGGCATGACATGGGTATGTTCTGTTTGCGTTATACCATTTCATTCAAACGTTGTTTGGGTTTACTTTTCTTCAGCCTGTTATTTGAGCCAGCGCCAGACAAACCTACAATATGACTTGTGCGAACAGTAAAGACGCAGATCAGCCTGCACATCCGCGCAGTCTGGTCAGAGACTTCTCTGATCGCATGTGTCTTGTACAGCCTCCGGGCTATCCAAAGAGGGATGAACGAAAATTGTCATACCGGGTTGATGTACAGGCTGATCTGAGTCACACAGGTCTTATTGTAAGTGTTGTCGTGCGTTGGCTCATTAGTATGCAGGAGGTCGTGAATATGTGGTCTTCTATTGATGAAGTGATCACAGGTATAGATTTATTAGCAGAATGTTTGACAGGCTTCACGTGTTCATTTTTAACATATATGTCTTTCGTTTTAATTTGCCTCTACACAAAACTACATACACATCTTCTGTCCTCAGTCTGATATCGACGTCCGCGATCGCATCGGCGTCACGTGTTAGAAACATGTATGTCCTTACTATGGAAATCCTGGAGGGACTTCTGTGTTCTTTGTTTTTATTTTACTCTACTGTAGCCTGTGTTGTGCCGTTTGGCGGCCGTAAAAAGTCTCCCCGTACATCATCATAGTGCAGGTTATATTTTATTTCCTTTTGGATCATTTAGCCCATCCTGGTTATTTTGAAAATCGAATACCGCTTAAGCCGGCGCTATAGGTGTGTGTGTGGTGTGTGTGTGTGTGTGTGTGTGGGGGGGGGGGGGGGGGGCGGGGGGGGGGGAGGGGTGCGTATGCAGCCTCGCAAACTACAGTGTTGCATATGAAGAGACTCAATCAAACCGAGTCTCCGATTTTTGTGAATTTGTGTGTTCTTTGTTTCCAAAGGCAATCCTTTTTTACTTTTATTCTAACGTCTTGATCTACTGCTTCCAACTTCAATACTTCTCACTTTTAACTCCTATTTCCTCTAACATCCGCCTGAGAACTTCGTGTTTTTAACTTCCTACTTCTAACTTCTCACTTATTACGTCTGACTTCGAACTTCCGATTTCTTACTTCAGACTTCTGAATCATTACGTCTAACGTCCAACGTAGAAGTAGAAAGTCCGAATTATGAAATCGGAAGGTGAGAGTAGGAATAAACAAGAAATCGGAAGTTAGAATTCATATGTTAGAGGCAAAATGTGGGACGCTAAGAAGCAGTCGAAAGTTGAAAACAGGAAATTTGAAATAAAAAGTCGGAAGTTAGAAGTAAGACTTAGGAAAATAGAAAGGAAAGCATTGATCAGGAATCAATAAAATTACCTACCACCTTCCGTTCCAAGGCACCAAAGGAAAAGAAGGACGCATTTAAAGTAGCAGTACCGCAATCAAAACACTACAAGCAGAAAGCCGAAAGAAATTTCTTCCCCCAAATGGCCAAACGGCTATTCAAAATATAAATTTCACCAAGACATCCATACAAAGACATATAATGACAGATAAGAAATAGAAGAAGTTTTATTCAAAATTCCAAAAGGCTATGAAGCCCGTGAGGTTACAAATATATGCATATAATGTGATGGCGATAACAATATGTGTGTATATTGTCATAGTATTTTTTTACGCACTGGCCTAACAACATAGATACATGTAATACATGAGTAAATTGTAAAGGCTGCGGAGAAGATGTGTATAATGTTTGAAAAAGCAGCAGAGCAAAACAAATATTAAAGCAAAGACGATTTGAAATTAATCAATCAAAAACAAAATTTCTTAATGACTGCTATAAGTACAATCTCCCACAAACTACTTTAACTGCTGCATTACTCATGTATATATGCATCATAGTTTATATTAATATATTAACCGACCTTTTCTTTAAGCAAAGAAACGGACGGCAACGGTTGGCAATATTTTAGTTTACTACGTACGAACCCAGTCCAAAAGGTTTGCTCCTGACGAAAATGAAATATAGGAACGAGCCTAAAGTTTAAGGTCTACCATTTCATTAAAATTGTTTGACAGAGAGTAAATATTGACGCAAAATATATGCCAATACAAAACAGGACAAAACAAACAAACAAAAATAAATAAAAGAAAATAAATAAGTAGATAAATAAATAAAAAATACATCAAACCAAGGATCGACTTATGTTTTAGAAGAGAGAGAAAAAACATTAATATAGATGCCGGGGAGCCAGCTATTACCTGATTGGGTCAGTCCTTACCTAGGAAGTAGCGAGCTCTCTTGTGTCCAATATTGTTAACAAAATACTGTTGACGTTATCCATAATACGTAATACGCCGTCAGTCTATGAGCATATCAGTTTACGCAAACAGTTCATGTTAGTTGAATTAATAAGTTCCACAAATTTGTACATACTAGGCTTTTTCCAATAGTACTTAGCTATTTAATTATTTCTGAAGTCAAAATATCTGCTACATTCAATCACGAAATGATATTAATCTTCTAATACTCTTTCATCAAAAGGGATAATATTTGGGCTAGACCATCTTCCAGCCTCTACTTCTAATCTGTGTGAAGACATTCTTAATTTACTTAAAGCCTGCATATATTTAAAGACATTATTTTTTTTTCTAAATATGGCTGTAACTGAAATTGAGCAAACGATTTGTAAAAACGTGCAGGCGTAGATATACCTAGTCTTTCCTGCCAGTTCTGAATAAAATTATCAGTAAGTCTTTGTTTAAAAACAGAGATGAATATATCTATATTTCCAACTCCGTGATTAAGCCATACTTCATAGAAACCTAAAGACATTAAAAGGTGACGAACAAGAGACGCCCAGTTTATTTTATTTGGCAACGCATCGATATCATTTAACATCATCTGATACGTATATTTGTTTTCTTGTGACATTAAAATTTTAAACCAATATTTAATTATTATGAAATGGCGTTTTATTATGATGTTTGTCTGCCCCAGTTCGTCATACACAAAATCGTTCTGTGTCGTTTTTCTTGCACCTAAAACCTTTTTACAAAACTATACATGTACTCGTTCTATTACTTTAGCCTGACCAAAGCCCCATACCTCAGAAGAATAATTCAGAATGGGTGATATAAGTTTATCGAAAAGCTCCAACTTAGGTTTAGGTGAAATAAAAGTGAACTTACATAGGTATTTATTTTATTTAAAAATAGCCTTTTGTGCTTGCCCCGCAAGTGTACTATGTGTCTCGGAAAATGACCCATCCCCAGTAAATACAATACCAAGATACTTCTAACAATTTCCAAAGCTTCACCTTCATAAATAAATGACAGGTTTCTAGGCAACTGACCACCTTTTCTGAAAACCAAAACTTTGGTTTCAGTAGCATTTATTTTCATTTCCCACCATCTGCAATATTCTGACAACAAATTTAAGCCAGTTTGTAATTCTTCTCCGGTAGTGGAAACTATCACTATATCATCAGCATATAATAACATAAAAATTTTAAACATATTGATTGATAAACCATTCAAACCAGCGTGCATGAACTGTTCTTCTATATCGTTTAAAAACAAAGAAAACAAAAGGGGAGATAAGCATTTGCCCTGCCTTACACCAAGGCTACAGAAAAAAATCATTCCCAACTTTGTCAAAGATCTTGATTCTGGATTTGACACTTTCATACATAGATTTTATGATATTTAAAATATTCCCTCTTAAACCCAGCTTAACTAATTTAAAACACAAGTTGTCTCGCACCACATAATCAAATGCTTTTGTGAAGTAAACAAAAGCACAATACAATTTCTTACCGTGGTTTATAAAATGAAAACTAAAGCCATGTAAAACAAATATGTTGTCGACAGTACTTATTCTAGGCCTGAAACCAGCTTGCGCCTCGATTAAAATGAAATAAGTTTCTGCCCACTGTGATAATCTATTATTTATAACTCGAGAGAAAAGTTTACCAAGCGAACTTAAAAGCGTAATGCCCCTAAAGTTTTCAACGTCGTTCAAAGAACCCTTTTTATGTAGTGGGATTATATAACCCTCAGACCGGTTTTTGGGAAAATATCCCAACGTGAATAGCTTATTAAAAAAGATATGTAACGTTGAAACCATTTTTTTTCTCGTGAATGAAAAATTCATTTATAAGTTTATCTGGTCCTGCCAATTTATTTGCATGTAACTGATTAATTGCTTTCAATATTTCTTCACGTGAAAATCTACATTTAGCTCCTCAAACATTATAGCAAATTCATTATTTTCATAACCTTCGTTAAAATAAATAACATCCTCGTCAGGTGAATAAAAGGATCTGATGGGTTATTTACCGCCTTGAAGTACTGCTCAAACGAAGACAAAGAGACATTTGTAGAATAAAGTTTAGCGTTCTTATATTTTGCATTCACAAATCGAGATGTTCTTTCCTTATCAAACTCACACCTACTTTTTCTTAAAATGGACATATTCAGACCTGGCCTTAACCATGTCAATTCTGCTTTCGTCGTCTCTAGACCCCCTATACTTATCGAGCATACGTAGAAAATATTTTTTTTTCTGTGCATCTTTCATCGTACCAGGGATTATCAATTTCATTTGAGAAAACTAGGTTTAGGCTTAGTGTTCTGCATCTTTTTGTATACTGGAGAAGCATACGTTTCAAATATATTAGCTAAATCCGACAAGCATCGGTCGATTTCTACATTTTCTGGACAATTTTGTACCCTGAAATTTAGCGCGTTTAATCTCTCTACAATTTCGTCTTGACTAAGGGAGATAATAAAATCATATTTAAAATTGTTTTTCCGTACATATTTACCTTGTACTTGTTCATATTCGTTGTCATCCGACTCAGTTGTTTGCACTTCATTGAAGACGAAAGAAAAACTAATAAGACAATGGTCAGACAGAATATGTGGCTCGTGCACTTCAAATTGATCTATAAACGTGAAAAAGTCCGGCGACGCTAAAATTAAATCAACTAAACTGCTACCTCTGCTGCCTGCGAAAGTGTATCGGCCTAGCCCGCAATCGTTACCCACCCTCCCATTCATAATCCTAAGCCCTGTATGTTTGCAAAATTCTAGTAGAAGTAACACATTATTATTAACATGCCCCTTGTCTTCAAAGAAGAAGACATTTTAAAAAAATACACATTTTTTTTTACATGTATAGAGCCCAGAGATAAGGGCAGATAACCCCAGAGGAAAATTGATAGTAACTAAAAAAGTTTTACTACTTTAATCATACATTTTAAGTTTTAGCCTTTATTGTCTTTAATACATATTGAGAAAAAGATTGCGTGGGCCTACGCAGGCAAATATACGTACGAAATTGAAATTTTCTGTAGTACAGTATCAACGTTGGCCAGGCGCTTCTCAAACAAAACCAAGCGTTTTCTTCAGACGGAGCAATAGAATAGATTAGTTCCCTTGTCGTTAATGTCTCCGCTGGGTTGCTACTTCTTCTTTGGATAAAACATGTAACTAATACTTCGGATTCGAGACGTTTCGTCACCAACACTTCTATCGCTATCCCTGTATTGACTGTCATGGTGAGGCACCAGTAAAGAGCAAACTGCAAGTGGATCTGATTTAGTGCGAGGTTGTGTGATCGCGCAATTAAGGTTTGCTGTGATATAATATCTAAAACCCAAATTGATAGCAACACCGAAGAAGTTCTGTGGGAGACATCATGAGCTTGTCAGTCCCCACAGTGTGGCAGTTTCAGAATTATTTCTGATGTTTTTGCCACTGAATAGCCATAAGTAGACTTCCAAAATCCCGGACATGCCTTCACCGGACATTTATTACTTTTCTTCGTTCAGGCCTATAGACGAAAGTCATGGTTATCCACTGCATCCGGGCTTAGCTCCAGATGTCCTGACACTGTCTTGCCTCTGGATCCAGCTAGGTCAGGATGAGAGAGTGAGGTTGACTCTGCGCGCCTCTCCCTCACTATAATCCAATTCACAGCGCATGTCATCTTAATCAGCAACACACATTCACAGCAAGCACATATATGCAAATCATACAAAAGCCCTGTGGCGATGGGCGAGCGGCGAAGCAGCAGGTGAGGAAACACTGGAAGCTGTAGTTGCAGATGTGCATACAGGCGGCTTGGTATTCATCCTCCTCTGGGACTTCAATGCCAGAGGGGGCACAGACCACCAGACGTGGGAAGGAGTGATTGGATCTGAAGGTGTAGGGAAGTGCAACAGCAATGGACTCCTCCTTTTAAGGAAGTGTGCAGAGCATGAATTACTGATCACCAACACAGTCTTCCGTCTACCAACTCGCAGAAAGACAACATGGATGCACCCTCGCTCCAAACACTGGCATCTCATTGACTATGTCATAGTGCGAAGGAAGGACAGACAGGATGTCAGAGTGACTAAAACTATGTGTGATGCAGACTGTTGGACAGGTCACAGACTTTGTTGTCAGCAAACTCAACCTGCGCATTCAGCCTGTACGACGACCACAAGGTAAGAAGGTGCCAAAAAAATTAGATGTCTCCAAGCTGAAACAAGACAGCAAGAGGCAAGCATTCGTCAACGATCTCTGCAGCCATTTAGATGCACTGGAACACAGTTCAGAAGATGTAACTAAGAGCTGGACAGTCTTCAGAGACACCGTTCACTCTTCAGCAATGGATTCCCTAGGACCAGTATCTCGCAAACACCAAGATTGGTTTGATGAGAATGATAAAGAAATGCAGGGACTCCTTGAAGAGAAACAACAAAAACACAAGGCTTACCTCAGAAATACCAGCTCAGTATCTAGCAAGACTGCCTATTCAAACATATGCAAGACAGTTCAGACGAGGCTCAGAGACATGCAAGGCTCCTGGCTGAGAAAAAAGGCCGATGAAATCCAGTCCTTTGCAGACAGAAAGGACATGAAAAAGTTCTTTGACGCACTGAAGACAGTATATGGTCCCCAGAGC
Source organism: Anodontia alba (assembly GCA_964016985.1). Lineage (NCBI taxonomy): Eukaryota > Metazoa > Mollusca > Bivalvia > Lucinida > Lucinidae > Anodontia > Anodontia alba. The sequence goes on along the minus strand of OZ024828.1, from coordinate 51,035,221 downwards.
TCAGGAACCACCCCACTCCTTAGTGCAGATGGAACTAGCCTTCTGACTGACAAAGAAGCTATCTTGAAAAGATGGGCTGAACACTTTGATAGTGTCCTTAATCGGCCATCATCTGTCAATGATGAAGCTATCAACAGACTACCACAGGTGGAATGTAATCCGATGCTTGATGAGCTCCCAACCGTCTCTAAAACAGTGAAGGCAATAAAACTCTTGTCATCTGGCAAGGCTCCAGGATCAGATGCAATCCCTGCAGAGATCTACAAAGCAGGAGGTCCTCCAGTTGCAGAGAAACTGACAGAGTTATTTCACATTATGTGGAGAAAAGAAGCCATCCCTCAAGAATTCAAGGATGCAACAATTATCCACCTATTCAAAAGGAAAGGGAATCCTCAAGTCTGTGACATCTCTTTATTGTCAGTTGCTGGGAAGATTCTTGCTAGGGTCCTGCTGAACCGATTGAATGAACACCTGGAACGGTCAGGGCTTCTACAAGAAAGCCAGTGTGGATTCAGGAAAAACAGAGGAACTATAGACATGATCTTTACAGCACGACAGCTTCAAAAAAATGCCAGGAACAGAATGTGGACCTCTACATGACCTTTGTCGACCTTACCAAAGCATTTGACACAGTCAGTCGTGGGGGACTTTGGAAAATTATGGCAAAGTTTGGTTGTCCTGCCAAATTTATAGGAATGGTGCGGCAGTTCCATGATGGTATGCTTGCCAGAGTCCAAAATGATGGCGAGTTTTTTGATCCATTTCCTATGACAAATGGAGTTAAGCAAGGCTGTGCAATAGCTTCAACACTGTTCAGCATGATGTTTTCTGCCATGCTTACAGATGCTTTCCAGGATGGTGACAGTGGTATACCTATTAGGTATCGCTTTGATGGGAAATGTTTCAACCTAAGAAGGCTGCAAGCTAAATCTAAGGTGCAGACAGAGATGCTAGACGAGTTCCTCTTTGCTGATGACATGGCAAAGGGTGCTCCAACAGAAGAGAAAATGCAAAAATGTGTGGATCAAGTATCTGATTCATGTGACAGCTATGATTTCACAATCAGCATCAAAAAGACTGAAGTAGTATATCTGCCAGCACCTGGAAAGCCTTACAAGGAGCCTATCATCACAGTGAACGGTAAACGACTGCAAGTGGTAGACAAGTTCACCTACCTTGGAAGCACATTTTCTAGAGTTGTGCACATTGATGATGAAGTCAATGCTAGAATTGCCAAAGCTAGTGCAGCATTTGGTCGGCTACGTGGAAGTATTTGGGACCGAAGTGGAATCACATTTGACACAAAGCTGAAAGTATATAGATCGGTAGTGCTGCCAACACTATTATACGCATGCGAAACTTGGACAGTTTACCAACGGCATGCCAAAAAGACTGAACCTCTTCCATACAAACTGTCTTAGAAAACTCCTAAAGATCAAGTGGCAAGACAGGATTCCAGACACAGAAGTCCTGAAAAGGGCAGGGATGCAGAGTATACACACTCTTCTGAAATTGGCACAGTTAAGATGGACAGGCCATGTCACCAGAATGCCTGATGAACATTTGCCAAAGAAAATCCTCTATGGAGAACTTCAAGTAGGAAAACGCTCCCATAGTGGTCAGAAGAAGCGATACAGGGACACCCTCAAAGCCTCCCTTAAAGACTTCAACATACAAACAGAGTCATGGGAACAGATTGCACAAGATCGTACAAAGTGGCGAGGCCTAATAAAAAGGGGAGCTGGTGAGTATGAAGCAAAAAGAATCAGCGAAGCCTAGCAGAAACGTGCACAGCGGAAAGCCAGAGCTAAGGCATCACCAACAGAGCTTTCTTCCTCAGATCTCTCTAGTTCTATCTGCAACAGGCAGTTTAGAGCTAAGATTGGTCTCATCAGCCATCTTAGAACACACAAAAACACATCACACAGTTGATTAGGATTGGTCATTGTCAGTAATGACAGACGAACAAGATAGACAGGGTGGGTTTAGCTTGCTTACCAAGTTAAGCTTACTATCCATGGACGCCTGATTACACCCTTTCTTTTGGGGTCCATATCTGCTCATCTGAACATTCTGATATGTCATTCGTTTATGGATTTATGAGTTAGGATTATGGCTTTGTTATTATGACCACAAATGCTCGCAAACAGCTAATTAAGCAAGTGCAAGTTGAACATGTAAAAAAACAGAAAATTTGTGTGCTAAAAAAACTTGCCCAAAACCTGACTACACTAGATGTTGAGGCAACATCAGACAAGGACCAATAATTTACTGACGGTAAACCACTATATGGGTAAACTCTGGCGTGTTTCCGTTTTGAAAGAAATTCTTGCTAAAGCTCGAAGTTTATGGCCCAAAGAAAATATTTTGTCTGTGATACTCTCATTGTGTGTACTTTTGTTTTTGGGGCAAGTATCATTTTGTATTATACAGAAGTTCAACCAATTTGTTGACAACATGCAGACGACAGTGTAAATATGCAAATGGACCAATGGAAATGACTGGTGAAATCATGTGATTATGAATCGGCCTATGAATCATTTAGTTCTTGACAGTCTTCTATTTAGAAGAATATGTAATAGTCAGAAAATACACTCATTCAAAAGCTAAAAGACTAAAGATATTCACATCAAGACAACTTCAAGTCACTGATGATGAGACTACTCGCCCTATTTTAGACTTTGAGTCACCTCTCTCAGCTGAGAACGGTTTCAAAAAACTTGCCCTTTTCATTTTGAAGCAACAAGTCCGACATTTTGTTTTCATGAGTGCTATGAAAGGGTGACCGATACGTAAATAACTACTAAAAGTACTCCCATCATTACGACTCGTCTTTAGGTCGTGAGACAACTAGCCCATTTTAGATTTTTGAGTCACCTCGCCCAGCTGAAAACTTACCGTTTTCACTTTGAAGCAACAAGCACGACTTTCGATGTTTTTTTCCTTTTTTTTTTTTTTTTTTTTTTTTTTTTTTTTTTTTCAGGTATAAACCGACGACCTTACGTAAATACCTGACGATTTATCGTAATGTCATTCACTAACAATTGCTGTAAGTAATAAAAACTTTGTTTTAATGGCCATTTTTATAAGATTTTTGTTGCAATACCAGTTAATTGTGATTTATGTTATTACTCTGTTTTCTTTTTCTGTGTATAAGAATCAGCTCAATACTTGCATTGTGCATACAATTTATTGTACAAAGTAAACTAGTGTGATGATTTCATAGCAGTGGCTATTTAGCTCTGTTTGACAGGTCCTGTCAAATAGTTTTTTAGTACTCTCGTACCAATCACATTATCACTTGACTTTGTTAGACTTGCGACGTTTAGACGAATTGTGCCTAAACCCGGGTTTTCTCAATGGAAACAAAACTATGCTCACTTGGTAACAAGCTCATGACAGCAGCATTTGTTAGTCTAAGTCTCTGGTTGGGTCGTCCACTTACCTGAAAATTGATAACTATTTTCATCTTTAGCTGTTACACAGCATCCGTTTGATTGTTATTTATAGATGTACATGTATATATGAATCACACAGATAAGTCAATCCAATTAGACCTCAATAGGTATTTGACCGGGACCCGAACTATTTGACTAGTCCCTGTCAAATAGTCTTCACATACATGTATGTCAATAGCTATTGCCTTTCTAGTTATTAGTATTAATGGTTAGCTTAAGAATAGTTTTATCATTTGATCCATGACACCAGTTAATAAAACTTTGGCTTAACTTATGAGGTAACTAAACTCTTTACCATTTCATTCCATTACGCGATAATGACCGTTGTGCGAAAACCGAAAGTCAATCTCAATTTTATTAAATGTTCTAAGCCTTTTTTTTTTTTTAAAGTAACCCTCCGGATTTTAAATTTTATTCCGGTAAATTAAGTTAAATTTTATTCCGGTAAATTAACTAATAAAAAAATTTCCATATGGTCTAGTGTTAAATTTTCTCTGATTTTCTGCTTAATCAGCTGCAGGGAAAAAAAGACACAAGTTTAACACTAGACTATATGGGAAAAAAATTTATTAGTTAACTTACCGGAATAAAATTTATAATTTGGATGGTTACTTTTTTGAAAGTTTTAAAACACTTAAAAAAATCGGGAAGTCAAAAAATTCGAGACTGACCTGGGTTTCGCACAACAGTCATTTTATCGCATAATGGAATGAAACCGTACAGACCATAGTTAAGTCTAGTTTGAAATACTTTCAAATACATAAAGTTTATAAGAAAAGTGATGTTTTAAAAGGTAACTGCAGAACTTAAAGATGATTTGAATTGTTTGAAAGTCATTGCACATAGAACAAAATAAATATACTCAGAGGCAATAAAAAGTGTACAGTTTTCAATTTCTAATACTTGTTCTTTTGGAAAATATCTGTAGAGAAATATGCCTATATTAGATTTTGCCAAACATCGAACTTTAATAAACACAACTTTTGATTGTAATGCAGTCATGCATGATGGAGTAACATCCCTTTATTGAAAATCAATATTTCCAATAAAATCTCGCCATGTGCGTTACAGATCAAAGTTAACCCTTGACGAACGTGTTACACGCAAACCCATAAGTACAACCACAACTTTATTTAGCCATTATGACTCACTAAACTGCTTCAGATGCCATTCGAGTTTCTGCCTGTCCCAGATTATCTCCCTTTCAATTAAAATCATAGTGAACTTAATGTTGCGTTTTCTCCCATCATTTTAGCGGTATTCACCTGAATGATTTTGCAGAATTGCTGTTTGGCTCGGCATAGTTACGGTAACACAAACTCAACTTCCTAGAACATCTCACTGAATAGAAAATCTCTAATGAACATCCCATTGAAACACAGTGCATTCCAACAGATGGCACAAAACTGGCAAAAGCAACATTTTCTTGGATTGAAGAGTTGGCACTTTGCTTTGTGATTCATTTGGATATGTGACATATTCTTGTACTATATTAACCCTCGTATTGACTTGAGCAAGTAAAATCATCAATTGACTATCCAATACCCGAACCCCATGTTTAAAGGGAAACTACTCGATACAAAACATTGAACCAGACCCCATCTTCAGTTGAATCGATACAATGTTGCTGTCCTTTTACCGATTAGAACGAAAATTCTTTCAAATTGTGTGTAAATGATTGTGCTTAACTTTGGCACCCTTTGTTTATGCAAAAATGCAATAACTGATAGCCAAATTGAAAATGAGATACCTGTATACTTATATTTGCCTTTAAGTATAGTAATCAGATAACAAATTTATATAAACCTTGTCTGCTGCTTCAGTTTTAAACGATTTAAATGTTTACATGAGACTTTAGCAAATTTTAGCATTATATAATGTGCAGAAATTCCTGTCATTTGCTTGTGTTTGTGATCTTTTTAAATAAATTACTAATTCTAGTCAAAAGTTAAATCTAGTCAAAAGGCACTTTTGGTGTTATTAATTAAATCTAGTCAAGATACGCTGAGTGTAATGATAAAATCTGGTCAAAATATACTTTTGAGTGTAATAAAAGTCATTCAGTTTATAGTATTATTTCAAAGCAACTTCGAAAAAACATTTTAAATTGTATATGGCATGAAAGGAATTTAAAATACATCACTAAAACTTATTATGCACATTTCTCAACGAATCATGGTTTAATATTGATATTGTAACAATGTGATTACTCGTATTATTGCTTTAATAAGAGTACTAATTAGCTACTAAAATAAGTTTTGCTTTTATTTTATTTCTATACAATTAAAATGCTTTAGACAATAAGTAGTTTCGATATTTTTGAACTTTTTATTTGTATTATTTTTCTACAAATAAACTGTTGGTGAATTGATAATCTTGTTTGTTTTAATAATAAACCAAACCCAAAGTTTAGAAAAATTGCCAGCCCACGTGTTGGATTCCTTTTTTGAGAAAGCCAACTTGTTTTCTATGCATTGGGGTGCAAATTTTACCTTGCTGTAAAAAGGTCAAAGGTCAACCAACGACCATCAGTTAAACAAACTTGGTAGACCTGTGTCCCCAATGCTATACACCATGATTCAGCCTCAAAGCTTTCTTGTTCTGGAGAAGAAGAGTTTTAAGTATTTTACCATATACTGAGCATAGCGGCTATCTTGTTCAATGACGCAGAACCATTTGAACAAAGTGTCCTGTCGACAGAAGGCCCCATGAGAAGTCTGGTGAAAGATGCTCACGGGGTTTTACAGAAGAATATGTTTAAAAAAATATACATTTTTATACATGTAAATAGCCCAGGGGCTAGAGCAGATAACCACACAGAGCGCATTCTTTCTATTGTAAATAAAAGTTCAAATAATTTAATTATACATTGTAAGTTTTAGCCATTAGTATTTAAAACATTTTGAGAAAATGACCTATCAACATTTTCCCTATACAAATGTATAGGGACGCAAATTTGACCTTGCCTTAAAAAGGTCAGAGGTCAACCTATGGTCATCATTTGAACAAACTTGGTAGATCTTGAGTCTCCGATGCTTTATACTAAGATCCGGCCGCAAAGCTTTTCTCGATTCTGAAGAAGAAGATTTTTTTCAAGTGTTTTACCATAGATGGACATGGCGGACATTTTGATTTACGGACCGTGACTATTTGTAGAAATTTTCAATCCCCTTTAATGTGTGATCAGACGGACGGACAGACGGACGACAGACGGGGAGTGATCACAATAGCTCGTCCTGAGTCTTCGGTTCAGGTGAGCTAAAAACGAAAACCCTGTAATAGTCAGCAAAAGCATATAAATGGCGGAAACTAAATGGGTTTGATCTTGACATTAATCTGTGTGCAAACATTAACAATAATTATGTTCCGAACGGTTCAGTTATGCTAATATATCGTCTTCTGGTTGTTCTAGTATGCATACAAAATATATATTTTGATTGACATGTACTCATTACAGACAATTTAAGCTAGTTTCTGTGTCAAATATTAAACCAATATTGTCTGTAAGCAGTTTTATACCCTTACTCCGACTATTCAATTTCAAACTTTCTGAACTGACACTAGTGAAGCTTGACAAGTGACAATAGAAGAAATAAAAACGACAGACAGAATGGTACACTATTCCATTTGTCATCATCTTTTAATCAGGAATGATTTGCTTTTCTTTAGAGTTCAAGTTTTCAGTTACATACAGAATAATAAACTGTTTCATTATAGAAACTTCCGAAAGGAGAAAACTGACATTCAGTGACGATGTATGTTGCTTCTGTGAAAACAATAAAGAAAATAAAAAAGACAGTTCCACTAATCACAGTCATTATTGTCAACAAGCAGGTAATGGGCTAATGAAGGAAGTTGCCACTGAAGAAAAAAAAAAAAAAAAAAAAAAAAAAAAAAAAAAAAAAAAAAACAATAAAGAAAATAAAAAAGACAGTTAGTCAAACTAAAATAGTGCTACCGTAAGTCATGTGTTACAAAACATCTCCATGGCTTTTAAAACAAGAAAACGGAAGAAAGTTTGCATAAAAATTTGGAAAATTCTGACAAATTTAGAAGATCACAAGTCAAAACAGGGTTCTTGTCTGTTAAAATTTTATGAAGGCTGAAGACCTATGTCAAAATATTTTCTGCTGTAAAAATCCGTCCAAGATACCAATGAACAAGCAGCAAAAATAGATAAATCAGAAATAAAGTTCTCAATATTAAAGGGAAATACAAACAAATACAATTAAACAGCCACAAAATGAACTGATGGGAAGCAGAGTTGCCTTTAAAATAAGTTGGTTGGTGCCTGATGCTCTGGCTCTGGTCCGGCCTAGCGAAGTCATACTGTTGGTTTTATTTTGCTTCAGTATTTCAGTTATCTATTGCTGCTTGATTATTATGTTCTCGTATATTGTGCACTGATGAGTTAGGAGCCCTTCATGCGGACTGAACAAATGACTTGTGTATACCACGACAGAACTAAGGGCGAGGGTTGTGACCACATAAAATAGATTTAAGCCCCCCACCCCTCTTCACCACCCCGAGTAATATTTTTACTGACCGTTTCAAGGCGGTGCTTCTGCTGTGTGGTTTACTATATATGTCATTATATGTTTATATGTTTTGCATGTATGTGTTGCTGATTTTTCTTTTATTTTTGATAGCCGATTGGTCATTTGGGGGAAGAAACTGTCCTTTAAGCTTTCTGCTTGTAGTGTTTTGATTGTGGCGCCGTTACTTTTAATGCATCCGTCTTTCCCGTTGGTGTCTTGGAACCGCAGCTGTTAGGTAATTGTATCGATTCCTGAACACTGCCTTCCTTTCTAATGGCAGTCCTTTCAAAAAGGTGGCAACTCTGTTGCCCAAAGAAGAATGCAACTCAGTTCTTTTAGACAAGCTCATAGATTTGGAATTAAATAATAACTTATATTGCTGAAAGAAACAATAATGCGTTTGCCTAAGCAAAGCAAGTCTGAGGACGCAAGAGCCATTTTAAAGGAAGACTTTATGAAAAACATTGAAACTGACTGTCAATAAAATGTACACAGTATAGATTTTGTTTTAGAAAAAAAGGTTTTAGATTTTTCCGATGCAGTCTCGTGTTGGATAATCTAGCTATACTCAATGCAGTCTCGTGTTGGATCTCCGTTGTATTAAAAGGTTTTGACGCTATAAAATGAATGTTTGACTTTATAATAAGCTAGGGTGTACTCGTATGAGTTAAGCTCTTCTATTAGCTTCTTACTTCTATACAAATGGTAAAGATAGACTGTTAGCCCAGATGTTCCGGTGTCATGATGATTTGACTAGAGCTGTTATGATTCGGAACAGATGGCAACCATCTTCGTATATCTGTTTTATCTAACTATATCACCCACTTCATTCAACTTTTGTCTAACTTGATAACCGGATGATAAAGAAAAAAAGAAGACGGTCTAGGAATTTACATTGTGCCTCAAGACAGAGTTCACTGGATGAAAAAACTCCTGCTGCAGCCCTTAAGTTTTTGAATGTCACAGGGATGAAATATTGTAGGAAATAAAACCAATACGCTTGACTTTGTTTTGCTATATTTCGTTTTGTTTCCCCCGATAGTATCCTACACTGGTTGCTCGTGGATGCACAGTGTGTTATTTTCTTCCTTCCCCGCTCAGTCCTTTGAAATAACGGTACCTGGTTAGTAAAGTCATCCAATATTTGCATGCATGTCTTAAGGGCATGATACTACACTAATACGCATGATTATTTGCATGGCTCACTGCATTCATGATCTAGCTGTTAATTGGTTAAGTTCTACACTTATCTCTGTCATGTAGCCACTGCTAAAATATATATTTTATATATATTTTCCAGGTATGTAAGTCATAATGTATTTTTCATTAGCTGATATTTAGCTTTTGTGATATTTTGATATTTTGCTATTTTAGAAATACTGAAATTATGAATTGTACATGAAACTGCAAGAACGTCGGGTGTTTTAGAATTTATTTATAAATCCGTACTATCTTCATTAATATTTCTTGTTAGTACTGTTTTATGAATAATATGTTGCATAAAGATGACATGGCTCACTGCATTCATGATCTAGCTGTTAGTTGGTTAAGTTCTACACTTATCAGTGTCATGTTGCCACTGCTAAAATATATTTTATATATATTTTCCAGGCATATGTAATGTTCCAGAATCCAGAGTATTAAAGTTACCATGTTTCCAATCGTCTTGTGATAATATGTTGTCCGGGTGAAAACCTACGTCGGTGATATGAACTTCTTTTTTTTGTAGGGTAATTATAGCTTGGTGCAGAATTGATACAGCATTTGATTCAAAATCTATGAACTTGTCAGAGAGGGTTGTGTTGCAGTCTTCTAGATCATTAATATTTCAGAAGGATTTTTCCAGCTGAAAATACTTTGACATGGGACTTATAACATTTAACAGAAGATCAACGCCTGGAATAAACATCACTCCTGACCAAATCTATTTCACGGCGTTTTATGTACATTGTTTTAAACTTATGTTTACTACCGGATACATCATTTACTTTTCAATTTTTTATTAAGTGTAGCCTTTAAGTACATATTTTTTCAGTCTCAATCATTCCTTGAAGTTTTCTTTAAAATGGCTCCAGCTTTCTCTAACTTGCTTTGTGTAGAGAAAGGGTTTTAAATGCATTATTCTTTTTTTCAGCTGATTAAGTGGCAAGCCGACTTTTCTCTTAATGATACATTGCTTCATCAGCAGCGAGATCTCCCTTTGAACTAAAGTTACAATATGGATATTATGCAGCAAATAACATGCATGGCTGTTAACCAATCATGGTTGGTATTTTTGCTTCGCTCTTTAATTTCACGAAGGTGAGTCGGTCCTCGGACAATGACGGCTCCCTCCTCAATCTGTTTCAGACGGTTGGTACCTGGTTATGACTATCTGCATGTGGTCAGGCCAAATGTGGTCCTGTTTGTGGTATTTCTGTCTTCAGAATGCCATTAAGCCTTTTGTTTTGTGTCATCACAGTATTTGAGATTATATGTGCTTCACTATGATGTTTTATTGGTGAGGTAGAGGACTCCTATGCAAACCGAATTATATTTGTAATTTGGGGCTGCATCAGAATCAATGGTGAGGAGGTTTTGCATAAAATGATTTAAGCCTCACAGTAGCTTTTTCAACTGACCGTTCCAAGGTTGTTCCTCTGTTTCAGTTCGTCTTTGTTTATGCGTCGATGGTTTCATAGGTAACATTCGCTTTATCATTTTTTATCTCATCTCTCGTCTTTTAAAGTCTAGGGAAGACTGTGCTTCATGATTGTGGCATTGCCCGGGTATAAAAGTAAAAAAGATTGCCTTTGGAAACAAATAACACACTACGGATTAGAAAATGGGAGTCTCTGTTTTAGTGAGACTTCATAAGCAGTAATGAAGTTTGCAAAACTGCTAACGACCTCTAGCGTATACATGAGCAGAACTCCATTTTCAAATGTACCGCAGTGGGCCCGATCCCAAAGGAAATGAAATATAATCTGCACTATAGTGATGTACGGGGAGACGTTCTACCGCCGCCACACGGCACTAATACCAGCTACAGTGTAGTAAAAGAAAAGTCGAAAAAGATTGCCTTTGGAAACAAAGAATATACTACGGATTAGAAAATGGGAGTCTCGACTTTATTGAGACTCTTCATAAGTATCTTCACATATTTTTGTATGCAATTCACTATCAGCCTCTAATGTACATGTCAAGTAATCTGGGGTACAATGATGCAGCCGTCAACTATGGAGCACGTTTTCTGTATTAAGCACTGCACTTTTTTCCATACGTAAAACATTTTGTTTTCGAATGAAACTCTGTTTTGACTTGTGATCTTCTTAATTTACCAAAACTATCAACATTTTCATAAAAAAAACTGTCTTCTGTTTTCTTGTTATAAAAAAATCATGGTGATATTTTGATATACACGCCTTATGGTAGCAGAATTTTAGTTCACCAAACAATTTTATGGTCACTTGAAACCATGTTTATAGGTACTTCATCGGCCTGTTTATCGATTGTTCCCTTATTTACCTTGGTTTCTGAATTTCTACTGAACTTGGCTGCATTTGTCTAAATCGATACTGAATCTGGTCTGAACACTTAATTGGTGTCTGAATCCAGCTGAAAACAACATCCCTTTTTCTGATTTTGTCTGAACTTATTCAGAAACATTCAGAAAATGAAATTCGGTTGAACATTTCTGTTAATCTAAATATTTCTTAATTCTTGCTGAAACTTTTTTTTTTTTTTTCAGAAAAAAATTGTTTCAATAATTAAAGTCTGAATCCATCTGAATGTTTACTGAACTGTATATATTTATAAAAGTTAACTAGATTCAGTCAATGGCCGCCATCGCAAAATCCCCAGCTCGGTGTTAATGTTGCTAATAATGTGAAGGATGGACGGACGGAAAAATAATGTTGCTCTCGCACAACCTTACCACAAAGGGAAGGCATGTAGCAAGTTTGGTTAAATTCTGGCCAGTGGTTTAGGTTCAGAAGGAGAGCATAATGGATGGACGGGCGGACAGACAGTGACTTTTTGACCCCACCCGAAGGTCAAATTGGGTATAGAGAAAAATAATGTTGCTCTCGAACACCCTTACTATGCGGCCGGGAAGTAATGTAGCAAGTTTGGTTTAATTCGAGATATACCCAATGGATTAGGAGGAGAGAGTGTGATGGACAGACAAATAAAGGCGTTTGCAATAATCTCAATCGCTAAAGCATGAGGATAATTATATTGCGCCTCGTGAACTTTACATTCTGAGTTTTAGCTGAATATGTCTGAATCAGATTCAGAAAAAATCAGATGGTTTCAGTGAAGGTTCAGCAGGTAGTCACTTGACCACAGTGTAATTCTGGGAGTTTCCATTCAAGATTGTTTTGAAGAAGAAATGTCAGAGATGACATAAAAGGCTTTTAGTTTAGGTATTTCTCTTTTCCTGTAAGTACATTTAGTTAGAAAATGGCAGGGTAAAATGTAATAGTGATGGAGAAATGTATTTAAACAGCACATATAACTGGCTCATCTACTTCCTCTCTCTTGTCAAAATATGTTTACCCCACCCACTTAGGTTAGTAATAATTTGTTTGCAAAATATCACGTGACTGAGTGGATAGACATGAAACAAACTTTAAAAAATACAATGTTTCAGCCAGTGGTCAAGACGGGCTTAACTTAGACTGATTTTAACATTATTTATTAGGTATGTGGTGGTGGGGAATGGTGTTACTTCATTGTAGACTAATTTCTGGTATCTAAATATATATGAATTCTAACGGAACAATTCTGAATCATATCTGAGTATTTCTGAATTGAGGCTGAATTCTTCTAAGGTCTAGCTGAATATTTCTGAATCTTATCTGAATATTTCTGAATCTAAAATGAATATTTCTGAATCATATCTGAAAATTTCTGAATCTTGTCTGAAAACTTCTGAACCTGTTTTAAAAATAGCTGGAAATATCTGAATTATGGCTGAAACAGTCCCCATTTCAACAAAGATTCAACCATGAGCACAATGTAGCGGTTCAGAATTATTATGCTAAAGTTCAGCTGAAGTTCAGATCGCTACTCAACCAAATTCAGCCATAGTGTTTCATGAGGGAATTGACAATGGCTGATTGTTTTTTGGTCTATAACTGTCATTTTTGTTTTTCTTTAAATTTTGACAGAAGTAACATATTTTCACTGAACCTCAGTTTTCTCCTTTTGGAAGTTTTCATGTTGACGTTTGGAACCCTATAAATAACAGTATAATTTTTTGGGATAATTTTTACCATATTTGGGATAACTTTTCTGAATAGTTTTACCATACTTGTCTTAAAATTTAAGCAAGCCCATTTTTCTACCTGGTGGCATCTTTGTTAACTTTTTGTACATAACTTCCGATAATTTGCTGATCTATTTATTTAAAGTGTAACATTTAAGGTTTAGAATTTCAGGACGTCTGGAAGATATATGGATAATTACTGTTATTTATTAGTATTTTAAAATAACTAGGCTTTATCATTACAGACTCTGACCAACATATCAGAGCTTGAAGGTCTTAGGTCATTTCTCATTGTTCACATTGAAAGTCATTTTTTTATTTATTCGCCATTTTAGGTTGGGTTAATGTTGCAATATGCCTGCATGTGTATAACGTACCGATCAATGTTTTCTCCCAAATGGTGTGGGGTGGCAGTGATACCCTGGAGGTTAGACAGCAAAAGCATCACTGCTCTCAAGAATTTGACAGACCACTGAAAAGTGGGGTGGGATTTTAGATACCTCAGCTGGAAATTCTTTAGGAAAATAAGTGAAAAATCTGAAGCCCACCCACGGGATATTTGAGACAAAATTAGAACTCAGGGGTAAGGAATATTTCTATATTTTGTTTCAGTTAATTTATTGACAATGTTTACATATTTTTTGTCGGTGTCATAGTAAATGTTACCAAGCCAATTTTATACGGGTCATTATTTCTTATTTGTTGTTCAGTCTGTAAATTAAAACTTTCTGAAGCAAATTAAATCATTCCTGGAAAAACAAAGTGTCATAAATGAAAAAGCTTGCCATTCTGTCGTCTGTTCTTTTTTTTTTTTTTTTTTTTTCATTTCTGCTACTGTCGTTTGTCAGTCTTTAAGAGCGTCAGTTCAGAAGCAATGAAATCGGTGGTAGGAGTAGGGGTAAAAACTGCTTACCGTCAATACTAGATTAATATTTTATACAGAAACATGAGTTTTAGCAGGCCATGATAACTGGAGTGCTTTTCTAATTAAACTCAAGTAAGAAGTATCACTATAGTAATTTTCAGGAACTTCTGTTACCTTTCAGTACACCATATTTACACCTAACACTGACCTTTTGACCCCTATTTTTGCCTTTAACGTTTTAACTATGCTTCTTACTGTATCTAAATAAATACCTAATAACTTTAAGTCAATCTAAATATACATTTTGTATGCATACAGACGGTTTAGACTTCTAAGCAGACTTTTAGTATTTGGCGGCCATGGTGTCGGCCATATTGGATTTCCAGGCTCGCCATCATTTATGCCAAATTATGCCAGCAGTTTCAAACACTACAGACAATGTGAAACATTTTGATATATGACACATCTTGTTGTACATGTGTGTTTGTTTGTGTGTGGGTGGGTGGGGTGGTTACCCTTAAAAATAGTGGCCATTTTCATTCATTGTCACCCTACCAAAACCAAGAACTATTAGAGAGGACCCGCTTTAGATTGTAAAACGGACAGTAGGAAAACCACAGCGGGATTGGGGACGTTATACTAGTTTTACTTAATCACCCTTAAGTCTGCTGCACCTACAAAATAAATGTATTGCAAAATTAACTAATTAACGTGCGCACCTATCAATGATTCAGATCAGTTTGCGCATTCGCGCGGTCTGATCAGAATCTTCTCTGGGCGCAGTTTGGAAAACCAAGGATGCAAGGTTTCCTCGTGAGGATGCGCAGACTGATCTGAGTCTTCGTTGGGCGCACATATCAGAAGGTACGTTTTTCATGTTGTGGTTCATATACTTGTTTCTGATCAGCTATTTTACGTTTCTATTTTTAGGGGATAACTGCATTCAAATTTGTCAATTGGGGAGGTAAATCGGTGGTTTTACGGTCGGAAATTTCGTTTTACGGCGACGCATCAGCGTCAGCGTCGCCGTAAAACGAAATTTCCGACCGAAAAACCACCGATTTACCTCCCCAAATGACAAATGTGAATGCAGTTATCCCCATTCTAATGCATTTTTTCATTTTTTTTTCTGTTGAAAAAATGTACTATTTGAACAAAGCGACATGTGCTGTGAGCTGCGTAAAACCAAATGCCAGCCAATGAGAAGAGACGTTACGTGATGACGTCGGATTTCCAACAGTATATCGCAGAATATACCGTCGCAAAGTTTTGACGTTATCCAGTCAGACGACGCGTTACATACGCAAGTGCATTAGAATATGAATTTGTTGAAAATCTGGCTCCAAGTTACCTACCCTGCGGATTTCTGTATAATTTGCATTCGTTTTTACTATGGGAAAAAGTGAAAATATTTAAAAAAAAAAAAGAAACAAAAAAAAAAAAAAAAAAAAAAAAATGACTTAAATAAAACTTTTTGTGCATAGGTAGTTAAGACAAATGGTTTTGCATTAAATCATAACAAAATTTTGCGAATTTAAGTCTTCTGTGCATAGCGCCAGGTAAAAAAAATCATCTTTCCGAAAGATGTTGAAAGAATTACGAAAACATGCCTATATAATTTTGACCCCCCTTAAACCCCACTTTTATATAGTAAAACTCGGGTTTCAAGCGGTATACTCTAATTTTTTTCTCTGCTTAGAAACATAGATTGTGGGTACTCGTTAGAACCCCCGAGGCGGTTCTAACGAGTGCCCACAATTAATGTTTTGAGCAAAAATATGAAAAATATAAGAGTTTTTAATCTGAAAATTTTCAGTTTCTGGATGTGAAATTTTCTATATATTTAAATAGGCGTGTTTTCGTTATGGACAGTAAGCAGTAATACATTTGGCAGTATCAAGTTAGAAGCGAAGGAGAATAGAAACACATTCATGGGAGGCAAATTATTTTATCTCCCTTCTGAAAAGGGTCTAAATTGTACTACTGTAACAGTGAACCCTCGTTACAACGACAGCATTTGTTCCCAAATACGTTGCCATTAAAATGAATTTGCTGTTGTAAAGAATCCTTAATGAGCAGATTGATATGTAAGAAAAGTCTCGTTTTGTTCTTATTTCCTCATAGAACACCTGTTTAGGATATTTGTTAGAATTGCCTCACTGAGGCAATTCTAACAAATATCAAAACATATGTTTTTTAAAAATATTAATTACAATATTTTTGCATAATATATGGCTAATTGTTGCCTCTTAAGCGAAGGTTTCAGGACAGCTAAGTTGTCATTATAACGAATTTTGTCGTTGTATCGAGTGTCGATATAAAGAGGGTTGTCTGTATAAACGAAAGAATTTGCACCCCTGGAAGCGAATGTTTTTCTTTTAGAGTAGACCTTTTTTAGAAGGGATTTGGTGTGCAGGAAAACAACAGAGATCCACAAAAAAGGTCTCTCTTGTTGAAAAATGGCTAAACGCGACCAATTACATCAAACCCTTCAATTACATTTTCAGGATTGTCACAGTTAAATGTCGAATGTCGTCATGGATACAAGTGGTGAGAAAACACTACTCCAGTTATTTTGTTTGACTGTCACAAAACATCCAGATGCCGTGAAAGCAGTCACAGATGTCTGTAAGATGTCACCTTCTCTGTTACAAGGACGGCTTACATTTCTGACCGGTAATCCAGTTAGTCACCTGTGCGGTTTTCGTCCTCTACAAAACTCTCTCGACACAGGTTGTAACTGTGACTGGACACATGAAAGTTTTCATTATATTTCAGACGGTAAACTAGATGAATCTACGTTTGAAAGTATTCATCAAAGCCTCGAAACGGGCAAATGCCGTCATTTTCATTTACTTTCAGGACTAGCACACAGTCGGCCAACATCAGTGAACCTGGTACATGCTGCTGCTGCAGTTGGTAACATACCAGTTTTAGACATATTAATGAAAAGTGTTGATATGGAACCCGCACTGACAGGAACGTTCAAGGCTTCTCCACTCCATCTGGCTGTACTGCGGGAACAGCGTTTATGCATAGAGAAAATTATTTCATTAAAACAGGAAAGTTTGACTAGCTACTGCCTTCAAGTAAAGCATAGAAGGACCAATAAAACAATAGCGACTGGTTCAAATATGAACCTTCAGTTTAAATCTATCATTGGACTGTGTATCGAAATGAATGATATGGAAACTGTCAAGAGTATCTTGAAAACCACACGAGTGACACCGGAATGGATTTTAGATGTTCTACATGATGAATCAGAAAATGCATTTCAGGTAGTGTCACCACATCTTACAGCAAACTTAATCAATGAAATTAAGAAGAAAGATTTAGAATATACCTTTCAGATATACCTGCTTGCATTGAAGACTGGGCAAGGCTGTGTAATACATCTAATACTGAATCATCTAAAAGAACGGCAACTGAAAGTCAAAGGTTCTCTTTCACTTGCAATGATTGCAATATTGTACAACAATGCAGATATTTTGGAGCTGCTCCTAAACACCAACACAGATGATGGTCTAGAAAAACGTTTAGATAAAACGTTGCTTGATATAGCATACATGTTAGGTCATTATGAATGCGCAGGCGTTCTAACTAGATATGGGATAATTGGAAATGACATACCTTGCGGTAATAAGGCCTTGCCTTTTATGGTAATAATGGAACTAGCCCGTTTATCACATTGTGATCGGAAAATCGCAAATTATCTAATAAAACAGATTGGACTTCGAATCTCAGTGAAACAGAAAACAAACGATGGCGAAACGCTTCTTCTTTATTCTTTGAAACACAAAGGAGGATTAGGCGCCAGGGCACTACTTGAGTTAGGAGATGACGTTAATGCAGTAGACAGCGATGGATTTTGTCCTTTACAATTGATAATGAAGCTTTTCTTTTGTCCGTGTTTGATCCTTGATATTTTGTACTTCAATCCTGTATCCATGTTCTATATACCAGACCGAGCAAATGATTCGATTCTAGAAAATGCTTTAAATCGAGATTTAAGGAATGGATCGTATGAGTACGTTGGATCAATAACATGTTTATTACTAGATTGTGGATACGATATAAGTCGGGACAATCTTTTCAAAGCTTCCTATTTAGCATCTTTAGCAGATCCAAATATCGATTCAATGCATAACAGTGGTAGTAGGAACGAAATATTTCTCAGAATAAAGAAAGAATTGTTTAGCCCAAAGCCACTTAAAGAAAGATGCAGGAATGTACTGAGGAGAACACTTGCTGGAGACTCGTTGCATAAATATGTGTCAGCTGTACGAATGCCGGCTTCAGTTAAGAATTACATTCTAATGGAATCTAAACTTAAACAAAACATTGGCCAATGCCGAAAGGATCATCGGAGGCTACATTTCTGCATTATTGATCAATAGTCTTATCTCAGCGGGCACGCAACGTTGAGACAATGTCGTATCAGCGTCAACGCAACGTCATGACATTGCGTCGTTGTTGATGCGACGTTATATAAGCGTCATGTGCCCGCTAGGATATAACGGTTGACAAACTGGACAAAACTCCAAACATGCGTTCTCGATTTCCCACCGATTCAACCATATGCCTAAAAGTTTCGTATAGTCTGATCCGATGCGAAGTCTCGAATTTTCCAGATCCATACCACATTCTTAAACGAGGCTGGTACGCTGACGTCATGAAATCTAAGCAACATGCGTGTTACGTTCCCGCGCCTATAACTGCACCAAACGGCCGTTAACGACAAATTTAAAATGAATAAAAATATTAGGTTTATTGACAAAAATATAAAGCGCAATATTCAAAATTGTAGCAGATGACATCTTTTTTTTTTTTTCTTCTAGAAAATAAGGCTTGACATTTCATGCAATTGCCTCTTTGCATGATTTTTTTTTTAGAAAAAAAAAAAAAACAACGTATACTAGAAAATCGTCTGCTGCTGAGAATGGCATTTTAAGGATTACTTTCAAGATACGATAAACGTATTACCGTATTTACTCTAAGCGTCGGACACCTCAACTCCTTCCCATATTTTTTTTTCTAAAATTTGAACAAGTACAACTTAATACCTGTTGTTGTGTAAGTATTGCTGGATGAGTGGCAAACAGAGTAGCCCCTGATGAGACGCCGCATTTTGCGGCGTCTCATCTGAGTCTACCCTGTTTGCTCAGGCCTGTCTGTCCGAATACTTACAGTAACTACGGTACCACAATAACGTGACCTGAGGCTCTGTATCACGGCTGTTTCTATGTCTCTAGCTCGGACTCGACAAAAGCCTTCATAATTGTCGCGTAACTTTGGGGATTATTTCTGATATGTAATATGTAACCATGTGTTCATTTGTGCTTGTTTTGGCAGGATGTGTCTTGGCGAGCACAGCAAAATATCTGGCACAGTTTTAGTATCCCGGTACCCTGTGATATTTTGGACAGGTTGCTGCATATATTAACCCATTTATACTGAGACTGAATGGACTCTTCTACCTTAACTCTTTGAACCGATCCATTTCCAATAGAAGGTGTTTCTGATTGTTTTTTCATTATTACCCTATTTTATAGAATCTTGTATTTAATGCCAACAGTGTAGACCCTGATCAGACGCCATGTTCTGCAGCGTCTGATTTTGGTCTACACCGTTCGGCAACGGCCCTATTATGGGACACAAGGCTAACATGGGTTAAGATCGGGTATGCGGCTAGCAGGCTTAAGCGTTTCATGTAAGTATTTACTGTTGTTACAAACTAACAGTGCAGCAGGGTAGTCAGGCCAACCACGAGTCCACCATTGTCCATCTGTCAACCGTCTGAATTGTACTACATGTAACTTCAGACAGCTCAGGGCTATGAAGGAACATACATTATTGCATAAAAAGCAGTGTCGCACGTTATTAACAGCCGTGCATAAACCGGCGAAAAGCCGTGTATTAACAAGGCAATTCACGCGCTGTTAATGCACGGCTACGCAACTTTCAATATGATCGTATCTGGGCCACAGATTTGCTGCCGTTACGAGATGTGTACTGCCCGGCCCTAGAACGAGCATAGTCCGTGGAAACTGCGTTCGCGAGACATCGGTGAAAAGGCGAAACAAAATAGTGCAAGAAATAACGTGAAATGTAGCAAATGTTTTCTGTTTTTATGCAATAATAGCGATCGAACATGTTTTTTAATGCATTAACATTCACCAGGTCCCTAGGGAGGTGTTGAAAACCGCGGCCTCTGGCCTCGGTTTTCAACACCTCCCTCGGGACCTGGCGAATATTAATGCATGAAAAACCATGTTTAATCTCTACATTAACTGTTTGTTCGTTCTTATGTGTTCAGTGTTTCCAAGGGCAAGCTTTATCGAGTGCATTTGATTTCACTGCAGCTAGTGTCAAGTGTTATGTGGCGGCGGTAAAAGTATCCAAGAACTTCATCGTAGTTCAGTTTATTTTCTTTATTTTCAATGGGAACTTGAGGCCATTCTGATATCGTAGAAACTCGAGATCTGCTTATGCCGGTGCTTGGGGTGGGGGGCGTATGCAGCCATGCAAATAACATAGCTGTCATATGAAGAGTTTCAATGAGACCGAAATACGATTTTCGTCCTTTTATTTGTTTAGTGTTTCCAATGGCAACCTTTATAGATTCTATTTGTGTAATACTTGTTTATGTGGGTATAATTGTACAATGCAACTGTTAGGCCAGAGAGGATGTCTGCAACCCTCTGCTGGTTCCTCCACCTGGGTAATCCACGCTGATGTTAACCCTTGTCCTGCTGAACCCGGACATACCCTGCCTTTGCAAACAGTGCAGATCCAGATCAGTTGGCTTCTGATGAAGCCAACTGATCTGGATCTGCACTGTTTGTCATTAAATATGTGAATTTGTATCAAAATCCAGAATCAAATAATCTGATTGGCAGAAAATTAGAAGTGGGTGTGGTATCTTAATTTATTTATCCGGACAAGGGTTTAAATGTGATTAGGTACCATCTTGTTAGGTAGTTATTACATGTACTTATGTTGTAAGTTAGTAAATACATGTACTTATGTTATTAGGAAGTCGATACATGTACTTATGTTTTTAGGTAGTCGATACTTGTACTTATGTTGTAAGTTAATCAATACATGTACTTATGTTATTAGGTAGTCGTTACATTTACTTATGTTTTTGGTAGTCAATACATGTACTTCTGTTGTTAGGTAGTCGCTACATGTACTTATGTTGTAAGTTAGTCAATACATGTACTTATGTTATCAGGTAGTCGATACATGTATGTGGTTAGGTAGTCGCTACATATACTTATGTTGTTAAGAAGTCGATTCATGTACTTCTGTCGTTAGGTAGTCGATACATGTACTTATGTTGTTAGGTAGTCAATAAATGTACTAAAGTTGTTACATGTAGGTAGTCGATACATGTACTTATGTTGTTAGGTAGTCAATAAATGTACTAAAGTTGTTACATATAGGTAGTTGATATATGTACTTGTTTTGTTAGGTAGTCGATACATGTACTAATGTTGTTGGGTAGTCGATACATGTAATTATGTGTAAAGTAGTTTATACATGTACTTATGTTGTACTTTACACTAATGTTTGATGCTAATGTTCTTTTTGTGTTTTTACTTAACCCATTTTAGTCCGGAGACCCCAAAAACTGTACAGACCCAGATCAGACGCCGTGATCAGGGTCTCCACTGTTGCAAACGGTTTAGTCATTTTTCTCAGGGAACATCTAAATTACATAACCTGACATAGGCCTACCTAAAATTAGAATTCTACTCTTCCAATATACAGGATGGTGGGGCGAGGCTATTCAGTTTAAGATGAGTTAATATGACTCTTACATGAAGAAGCACGATGGTACATTTAATCATTTGCCAATCGTGGAAGTCATTGACCTTACTTTGTTTCTATAAAAAAAGCAAGCATTACATTTCCGTTTCGTGTACATTTGAGCAGGGACACAGCATTTAATAGAAGATTACATTGCGCCCAGCGAAGACTCAGATCGGCCTGCGCATCAGCTAAGGCTGATTAGAGTTCGCTGTCCGCCTGCAGACACTTTGACTCGTTTGCTACCCACAGAATGCACTGACTCAGATCAGACGGCGTAGACGCCCAAGCTGATCTGAGTCTTCTCTATGCGAACATGCCATCTTGTAAAAAATTCTGTGCCGCGGCTCTTTCGGTTTTTGCACTCTGTAGCCTTAATAGTCAGATAGAAATTAATGGTATTCATCTTAGATTTCACATTTTGCTGCGAAAAATAATAAAATATTCTAAATGCTGCCTACTTTCATTTATAGTGAACAGGTTAAAGTTTATGCACCAGTCATTTGAAACTCCGCCCCCTACGGGCTTAAGTGCCTTGGTTTGACTTCCGGCAGTGACGATGTGCCGGGGTATTAATTTCCCGCCAAAATGTTTTGTATACATAAATTACAGCCACATATCAACCTCAAACTTTAGTTTTCTCATAACTTGGCTCACACTGCCAATGACACTTTATCTTTGAATTTAGCTATATCGAGTAAACCAGACATTTTACCATAAAAAGATACAGGTTGATTTTTGCAACAGAGAGCAGACTCTTCCAGGAATCAAAAACTGGCCTCGTGATGAAGGCGCTTTTAGCAGGGGTTTTATCATAAATGTGTCCCCGCAGCGCAGAGCATTTAGCAAGGCAAACAGAAAAGTTACAAGCCCCGCTATTCCCCGGCCCCGTAGGCCCCGTAGGGGCTGGAACTACAAATTACTGGTGCAGTAAGTTTTCAACCATGGAACCTCTCGCGCAAAGTCGGGCTACGTCCCGTTTTAGTAGCCGTTTTGCTAAACAATAATAAATCCCAAGCTATTTCTGAGGTTTCAAAATACAACCGGCTGATGTTGGCCTTCGCTGTCCACATATGCCGAAGCAACGGTTTCGCATAGTGCGGTCAAATTTTGTATGCTATGTGTGTGGACTCAGTGATGTGTTTAGATGACTTGATACATTTGGTGGTATTGCCGCCATATTTTACAATGTCCAAGAAAGACAAATTTTGTGACTTTCTGTTTGATTTCCTGCACATAAAATCTGGGCCCAGTTGTTCAAAGCTAACGACGTCGTTAGTTAACGATTCGTTAAAATTTACATCGAGTGATACACAAATGTGCTGAATTTTTTTGCTGAAAAAATGTGAGTAGCTTTTGCACTGCAAAAGCTACTCACATTTTTTCAGCAAAAAATATCAGAATACTGTATATTGAATCCGCTAAATCAGTTAACGAAACGACCCTTAACGAGCTCGTTAAGCTAACGACGCTTTGAACAACTGGGCCCTGTTCTGCGAAAACGGTCTACTCGAAAATTGCCTCCATGATGAGCAAACCTTTACCTTTTTTAAACTGACTATCTTTTCATTAATCACGAAAACATGTCTATATAAATTTGACCCCCTTAAACCCCACTTTTATATAGTAAAACTGGGGTTTACAGGGGTATACATTATTTTTCTTATTTCTCCTCCAAAACATAGATTGTGGGTACTCGTTAAAACCGCCTATCTGAAAAGTTTCACTTTTTGGAGGTAATTTTTTCTATATGTTTGAATAGGCGTGTTTTTGTAATGAACCCTGATCATCAGACTAGTAGCTAGTCTTAGAAGAAGATATAATGATTTTGACAGAGTAATCTCTCACGAAAGTTTATCCATTATCATTAAGGAACCATTGTCTGGACCGATCAGTTGCATGTATTTATAACTGTTTCAGATCTAAGTGCGTGGCTGAATACTAATAAGGCCAGGTCCAGGTTACAATTCGTTTTTCATGCTCAACTCAGCTGAGCATGAAACTTGTTTCGCTTATAAATCTTAAAATACCCACAATTTAAAACTTCTTTTATGCTCATCCCAGTTGAGCATGATCAGCTGAGTTGAGCATGAAAAAAGTTTTAATTGTTGGTATTTTTATTTCTTCAAATCGAGTGAAATTTCATGCTCAGCTGAAATGAGCATGAAAAAAAGTTTATGATCACGGGGCCAGGTTTAAGTGGAATTGGTTCACTTTCAGGGAAAGCAATTCTGTCAAATATATTTCCTCCCCTCTGGAAAGGGGGTCTACTCTAAAAGAATTTGTTCGTAGGAGCAAATTCTTTCCTCCTAGTGTAGACCCATTTTCAGAAGGAACTTGGTGGACAGGAAACAAACAGGAAGCCACAAAAGTTGTCTCTTGTAAACCAAGAGGCCCACGGGCCACTATGCTAACCAGACTTTAAGTAGGCGAGCAAGTCCACTTCGGTAACCTTAACCCTTTTGTACTCAGAACTTTTAGTATTGTAACACTGTACTTTCAGAATTCTACTTTACAGCATTTAACATCACGAAAACATACCTATATAATTTTGACCCCCTTAAACCCCACTTTTATAGAGTAAAACTGGGGTTTACAGGGGTATACATTATTTTTGTTATTTCTGCTCAAAAACATAGATTGTAGGTACTTGTTAGAACCGCCTCGACGAGACGAGGCGGTTCTAACGAGTACCCACAATCTATGTTTTGAACAGAAATATGAAAAATATCAGATTTTTTTATCTGAAAAATTGCCATTTTTTGGTGGTAAAATTTTCAATATATTTGAATAGGCGTGTTTTCGTAATGTTTTGCTTATTTTTCAGTTTTCTACTATTCTATCTACTTGCAGACACTTAAGGTAATTTCCTAGCCAAAGCAATTGTTAATGCTAGCTGTGGCTGTGTAAACCACAAAGGTGTTCAAACCACTAATTTAGACTGTGGACTCAGAAGTATGCATTTAAGCATGTCTCTGAAAGCTTTTTGTAAATAGTTTCAAATAGGTTAGCCAATCCAGCATTTTTTTTTTTTTTTTTTTTTTTGTAAATTCATAATAAAGCATTTCATGAGCAACTGAGATGAAGAATTTCAAATAAGTTTTATCACATAATACAGGCATGTCAGCCATCTTGGTCATGTGACCTAGATCCCATGAACTAACATTGATTTCCCAGCTGTGCTGGGCTGTATGTGCAAAAAAGTTAAGAGAAAAGTCCACGGAGTGTCACAATCACAAGCCGCAGCCCTTCCCAGACACCAATAGGAAGAGGAAACAGACAAAACCAAACCAGCGCAAATCAAACAAAAGTACGAAAAGCACTAAGATTAGCTCTGTATTCCCAAAGCGAGGTAATCGCAACCAAGGTCATCATTTGGATAAATATGTTAGGGTCTGAATTTTAAATGCTGCAAAGTAAGTTTCAAGGTCATCTGCCTTAGTCCTGAGAAGATTTTAAAAGGGTTTTTACCACATATAGGCATGGCGGCCATCTTGGTCATGTGACCAGTTCCCTCACACAGCCATTCATTCCTCAGTCCCATAGAAGCTCTACAGCTCTAATGTGTTTTCAATCAGCCCAGCAGTTGTAGAGGAGAAGGAAATAAAAAAAGTACTGAATCTGAAGCATCCAAAGACAAAGTAGATACCTTGATCATTGGTATTTATAAAAGTTCATTTAGCCAATCGCATAAAACAGTTTTGATGTCAAAGTCTATAACAAAATCATAAAAAATCTACTTTTACACTCTCCCATACAAAAGCCTAATTGTCCGAATTTGACCATGTCGATAAATAGGTCAAGGCCAGTAAAGAGCCATCATTTGAATATACTTGATAGGGACCGAGCCACCAATAGTGCATATCAAGTTTCAAGGTCACCGGCCGTTCGGTTCCTGAGAAGAAGATTTTCAAATGTTTTACCGTATTAGGACGTAACGCTCATTTTATTCATATGACTCAGACCTAACGAAAAAACTTGTGTTATCTCACCCTATGGAGGCTCCAAATATAATTTGATTTCAATCGGCCAAGCGGTTTCAGAGAAGATATCGTTTGAAAATGTTTCCAACACCGACGATGGACCATTATCTATCCTATTAGCTCTCCACATGATGGTGAGCTAAAACTGGCCAAAAGACTATCATATGTATCCAATCGCCCAATGTCTCCGCCCGCCCCTCAATAGCATTGATTGTATTCCAAAGCCCATCTAGTGAGTGATGATGAATAGCTGTCTTAAACACTCTCTGTGCTAGTTCAACAAAATGATGATTTTTTTTTATATTTGTCTCAGAAAATAGGCTGACATTCCAAGCAAATTGTCTCCTATCAGACAATTTGCATGAAATGTCAAACCTATTTTCTGAGAAGAAAAAAATGAATGTTTTTTAAAAATGTTGTCTGCTGATTTTTTACACAGCATGCTATGTGTTTAATGTACTGTAGTCATACATGTGTATTATCGTGTATCATTAGGAAAACACGCCTATTCAAATACATAGAAAATTTCGTCTCCAAAAACTGAAAATTTTCAGATACAAAAACTCTGATATTTTTCATATTTCTGCTCAAAACATAGATTGTGGGTACTCGTTAGAACCGCCTCGGCGAGGCGGTTCTAACGCGTACACACAATCTATGTTTTGAGCAAAAATAAGAAAAATAATGTATACCCCATTACTATATAAAAGTGGGGTTTAAGGGGGTCAAATTTATATAGGCATGTTTTCGTGATGTGAATTTTTCTTTGCAATACTACGCGTTTCAATATTCAGTGCAGAGAATCAAACCGCGACATTCTGGTGTCATCACAGAGATCATTGCACCGAAAAGATGTTACAAACAAAACATCAAAAGGTTTTATATTGCGGTCTTGTCGATTGCGCAATTTTGATTATTGACATACGATGTATGAGTTATCTCTCCATTCAGTAGCCAGTAAAAGATCCGTGATTGTTGTGAAACACTGGCGGACTTTATTCGGCGGACTTTATTTGTGCATCTTGCACGAATTACTCGCGACCCGATCGGCTACGCAGGCTTCTCAAAATAATAAAACTGCTAACATTGTGCGTAAAGAATGTCCGTCCTTGTAAGCATGCTCTATAAGTAAAATAGACCCTAATTGGACCGCGCAAACTTGTCTGGATCAGAAATTTTATCGTTTGCAATAAGGTACACTTTTTACTACTCGGATCACTATGGTATTAACGGGTAGACTCGTGAACCGTAGAATTGTTACATACTCCTTGGGCAAGATACGATGACCTAGACCAGCCTGCGCATAAAAATATTTCTAGCACCTGTTAACGCTGTCAAGCAAACTGTAGGTCCTGATCGGAATAAGCCGATGCGACAGCCTGCTACCCTATCATAGTTTTTGGCTACTTTTTGTAATTGGTAAGGTACCTGTTTTTTTTTTTTATTTAATGTTGAATGACCGCCTTCCGTTACGCAAGCGATTAGACTGATGTTAATGTGGACGGTTTCTGTTCAAAGTATGCGGCAATGCTTCTGAAATTGGCTACCTTTAGACAGCTGTCGTGTGTCTGGTCCGCACCAAAGTCTAATGGATATTGAAATGCGTAGTATTTTTCCAAAGTATTTTAATACAGAAATAAATATTATTAGAAATGCGAACAAAGAGAAACGAAGATCTGTTTGCGCATCCGTGCAGTCTAGTCAAAGCATTCTACAATGATACATGCATATTCTACAGTATCAATCGATTATATAAGCGGACAGCGAAGGCCCTGAACATACGCAGTCTGGTCAGGGCCGTCATTGCCCGCATATGACCTAATAACTTTTTTTTTCTGTATTTCGATTTATTTATATAAGACTCTTGCCTGACCATTAGGGGTCATAAAAGAAGCGACATTTTGCAGCCTTAAAGAGTTAAGTGGAGAAAACGGTGCTTGTACACGAGGAACAAATCCTTGGGAGGATGTTTGGTTTCCTTCCCTCCACAGTTCAAGATTGATGTCTGGCAACGTCACACATGGCCAATAACGGTTTCTGAAAATATAGGCAGAGTTAGCAGACGACAAATTGATGACATCTTTCATATTTTTCCTACAAAACAGGCTTTGATATTTCATGCAAATTGTCTCCTCAGGAGACAATTTGCATGAAATGTCAAAGTCTGTTTTTTTTTGTTTTTTGTTTCTGGGAAAAATAAGAAAATAATCAAATTGTCGTCTGCTGAATTTGATTTCTTGTTTAATGACACGTTAATCCTTGTGGATCGTTTTGTGTCATCTCCCAGAGAAAGGGAGAAAATTTTGGGACAGAAAAGTTAGTAGAGAAGAGGGACAAGAGAAACAGATGGTAAACGAAACACTGAATGACAGCGCAGAAACCGAAGAAATACTAATATGCCCCCTTCTCCCACCTGCTGCAAGTACAGCATGTCTTTTACCTCCACCCTACCCACCTCATTATTACCCAGCTTGCTAAGCGTTAAAGGTTCCATATGCCTGAAAAATTGACATTTTTATCCAAGAAAGTTTTGATAAATTGATATATGGTACTAAGACGATCATAAAATGTGGCATTTGACAGCCTGCAAAATTTCAGTTAGTCTCTCATTTTTCAAGTGGGTCAAAAATGAAATGATTTTTGATCGTATATTTGAATTAATGTTGGCAACATTAATTAAATGATACGATTAAAAAAAACGTTTCCTTTTTAAACCAGTTCAAGGACGAGAGACTAACTGAAATTTTACAGACTGTCAGGTGCCACATTTTATGATCGTATTAATACCATATATCAATTTACTAAACCTTTCTTGGATAATAAAATGTCTGTTTTTGAGGAATATGGAGCCTTTAAGATTCTGACCATCCAGTGAGAATATACAGAATGCAATGAGAACCTGTGCTATTCATCGGTATATTCTGCAGTATCCTATGATCACAGGTCCTGAGCAAAACGCGTGACACCGGCACAGTCATCCAAGTAATCATAATGAAATAAGTGTGTATAAAACAAATATTATTTTAACCCTTGTCCTGCTGAATCGGATATATTCTGCCTTTGCAAACAGTATAGAGCCAGATCAGTTGGCTTCTGAAGAAGCCAACCGATGCTTCTGAAGAAGCCAACTGATCTGGATCTGCACTGTTTGTCATTCATTATGTGAATTTATATCAACAACCCGGATCAAGTAATCTGATTGGCTGATCATTGGAAGTGGGCGTGGCATCTTTATTTATTCTGCATGACAAGGGTTAAGAGTAAGATTGATTTTCAGAGTGTGTCGTATAATCGACTTTTAAGTCCGTCCGTCCGTCCATCCGTCCGTCCGTGGTCAGTTTGCGAAAATGGCTACAACTCTTATATCGTTAGGACTATTTTGATAAATTTCCATACACAGATTGATACTGACAGGGTCAAGCCAAAGGAGCCGCCGGATGTCATTTTCATTACTCATGGATAAGCCGAGACCAAAGATTTGAAAATATGGAAAAGGCCATAGGTATTCAACCTTATGGGATATTTTGACACAATCTAGCCATAATAATTGCCCAATGCCATTTTATTGACCGAGGCAAAGTCGAGGTTAAATGTCTTTTTTGTAGCCTTTTAGTAAAAATAGCCATAACTCTTGATCCCTTAGCAATGTTTTTATTATCTTTGACATACAAATTGATATTCACAAGATCTAGTCAACGCACTTGCCGAATGCTATTTTGCAATGAACGAGGCTCAGCATAGGCCAAAAAAATGAAAATATGAAACTGACCATAAGTCTTAAATACTATGTGATATTTCAATCAGGGTTTGTGCATGCATTAAGACTAACAAGATCTAGTGCAAGGAATTGTCCAATGCCATTTTTGATCGACTGAGACAGAAGTTTTAATAACACAAACCCATTTGTTTGATTTCACAAATTTGATGTTGTGCTATGACACAACAGCTGCGATTTTTGATATCACAAAAATCGATTTACGATACCATATGTTTGACTTTTTATATCAGAAAATTGACCATGATATATCACAAAAATAGCCTGATTTTGTGACAGCACAAACTGATTACGTGATATCATAATACAGGGGGCGGGGGTGGGGGGATAGGGCGGGGTGTTAATTGTAAAACAAAGAGGGTCGTACACTTCTACTGAAGGTTAGTTTACTATAATTGTTATTTGTACGCAATAACAAACCTCGACAATCTTGGCATCACTAAACAGACGTTGTATAAAGCCCGCGTGACACAGCTAAGACAAACAGATACCTTGATATAAAAATACTACAATGGACAGACAATTTTATTTGGGATTGCCTTTCCGTTTCAGAGGAATGAGTACGTTCTCAGGGAAGGTAACTCTGTCGGTTTTGCTTCTCTTCTCTTATGAAAAGAGTTCTTCTTTAAAAGGAAATAATATGCTACCCTTGGAAGCAAAATCTTTCCATTTAGAGTAAATCATTTTCAGAAAAGGGCTTGTGGTAGAGGAAAGAAAACAGAAAGTCACAAAAGTTGTCTCCCTTGTAAAACGCGGCAGAAAAGTTGCCAATATATCAAGTCCCCTTTGGGGACACACAAACACAATTTGGTCTCAAAGGCAAAAATAAAAGACTTTTTTTGTAATATCTTTCATATTGATGCGCAACGCAAAAAGGTCCTTATGCAATTTGCGGACAACGCAGGCCCTGATCAGCCTGCGCGAATGCGCAGGCTGATCTTGGCCTTCGTTGTCCGCTTACAGAATTAATGGATGCTCTTGTAGATGTTGACAAACAGAGAATGCTCAGGCTGCATGGACGCGTATACTGATCTGGGTCTACTTTGTCCACATATTGCATAAGAGCCGTCTTCGTGCGTTGCGCATCAATTATATTGACGGTCCGAATATAGGATGGTCGACCAGCGCATTCCCTGACAGATACAACATGGGCGTAAACATATGCCCAAAGACGAGTGTGCTTGTGGCGTAGTTAGTTTATCAGTGTAGATACTTACAGGAAGTTTGGTCGTCTAAATACCGCCGGCTGTATTGCAAACATGTTCATATTCCTGCACAGAATCTTTGATAACCTGACCCTCTTTATTTCTGTCAATTGTTCTGTAAAGAAATTTGCATTTTAGGTTCAGTCTGTACATATATTACAGAAAGAATGAATCGATAATTAAGTTATAACTCATTGTAGACTGGAGACCCCTAAAAGGGTAATTAGCAAACAGTGCAGACCCAGATCAGACGCCGCTGAACGCACTGCACTGTTTGCTCAGGTCTGTCTGTTCGAATAATTATAGTCCATATTCTACTCTTGTAACAAATAAATAACTCCAAAAATTCTTACCAAGTGTAAAACCAATGCTAAAGAAAGGATTCTCGTAAAAGAACCGATCGCCAAGCTTTAGTCGTCTAAACTGGTTTCCCAGAATACAGGCATTAGTGGGTCCGACAAGCCCTCCAAAGACTGGTCGTTCGGAAAGGGCGCCTGTGAAAATATCTATATCAGCTGGACTCCTGAAAAATAACAGAAGGGAGTAAGTAGTAAAACAAAATGCATAGAAAGCGGTGTCAATCATATATCTAACAAAGCTAAACTGCAGATTTATGTAAACCGACAAAAAGTCAGTGAACATTGGAATACAGTCGACTCACGTTATCTCGAATTCCAAAGGACTATAAAATACTTCGAGATATCCGTACCTCGACATATCAGATTTGCAGAATTGAGGAAAAACTAATTCGAACAACCACATTTAACAAATATATATGTAATTGGACTCTTGTTAGAGAGATATTGAAAATGTTGTGGAAAAGAGGAGAAATTGCTCCTAAAGAGGAGAAATTGTTCCTAAGGAGCAATTTCTCCTCTTTTCTACAATATTTTTTTACCTGTTGTTAGATTTTCATGTTTAGGCAAGAACCAGATTTTCTCTTCGAGATAAGGTATTATTCGAGATAAGCGAGGTCGAGGTAACGAGTCAACTGTTTTTGTCATGGTTACACAATATCAGCGTTAGCGAGGAAGCACATACCAGGTGAACTGACAGTAAGTGTTACAATTAATTATATGGACCGAGTCAAACCAAAAAAATGCCTTCGAGCATGCGAAAATGCGCAAATTCAGATCACCCCGCACATGCGCAAATATAATCCGGGCTTGTGCTCTTCATTCATACATTTTGTAGTATCCAGTGATTCTGGTAGCCAACAGTAAAGGACTTGATCTAAATGTTCGGATGCGCAGGCTGATCTGGGCATTCGCTGTCCGCATATACCCGAAGACACGTTTTCGCATGGCGCTGCCCATGGAGTTAAAATGTCATTAGAACGGAAAAATAGACCAACGGTCATGAAATACCTCGCTGGTAGAGAGAACGTGAGCCGGCCTCGGTGGCTCAACTGGATGCGCCGTCCGACTGGAGACCAGGAAGTCGCGGGTTCAACCCCCGCCGAGGTTGGCAACATTCTTTCGTGGAGATTGATCATGAAATATTTTCTAAGGTCATTCTCTCCCTTCCGCTGATTCAAGAAGGGCAGTTGTCAGTTTCTGGCGAAAGAATGTGCACAATACTGGTTAACCGCTTGGAGGACTAAGCCTGCCCAGTAAACGTGTGGTTAGGT
Source organism: Anodontia alba (assembly GCA_964016985.1). NCBI lineage: Eukaryota > Metazoa > Mollusca > Bivalvia > Lucinida > Lucinidae > Anodontia > Anodontia alba. Next base: position 51,002,701 of record OZ024828.1, on the reverse strand, counting down.
AAACTGACCGCGCTCGACATGACCCCATTGGGTTGACTGGGCAGTAAAACCTCAACACAAACAAAAGAGAGAACGTGCATGGCGGGTAAGATGGTCTGACAGTCCTAGTTGCACTTTTCAGCTTTGCACCAGACCGGAAAAAACCTGATCTACCTACGTGGGAGAATGTACTATCCATTATGTGCGCCAAGCAAAGATTCAGATCGGCCTGCACATTTGCGATCAGAGTGTCTTCTCCGTCCGCCTGATGAAATTTTTGATCCGTACCTATCAAAAATCCAAAAAGTGCCGAGCAATGAATGTGTACAAACTATGCGGATGCACTGGCTGATCTTAGTCTTCACTGGAAGGTACCTTGTCTCATGATGCGGCTCCTATTATTGCCTAAATTACAGAAATGAATCCACCCATTAAGGGTTGTTACTTCTATCACAAATGATGGAAGATTCATACAGAATTTATTTCACATGGAGACTCAGCCAATGCCTTTACAAAATCTAATTTGGAAGCGGCAATCCGGCTAACACTGTCCAAGAGTTTTGAACAATTGCTTCTTCATTATACTGGTGGATCTTTATCAATATCCATATATTACTATCTGAGCTTTTCAATGCCATGATCTGATCAGAACTTAAATACTATTCTTTATTCTTATTTTCAGTGCATAGTTTTGTTGCTAGCGTCTAAGAATACCTGTACGCTTGTCGCAATTTTCTGGCATCATCAGCATTATGGTTTACTAGCCCACCAGGCCAGGGTCCCCAGTGCACCACAGGTGGTAAACCACACAACACCCTGAAGGCATTATACGGCGGTAGTCCATGATCTCGTCCTCTCTGTATGTTTAAGGAGGCTAGGTCCAAGCTTTTACCGTTGGCATCCAGAAATAACAGATCCTGAACGCTTCGTTGTAACTGACTGGAAAAGATATATCACGTCATGCAAATAGCAGCTCATCATATTTTAACCTTTAACGCGCCAATCAAACATGTAGCAGGCGACATTCTGAATTCGTTTTAACTATTTTTCCAGAGAAAATAAAACTTGAAATTTCGTGTGAATATTCTGCCAAAACACAGCGTCTAATCAGCGTCTACACTGTTTGCATTAAATACTGGGCCTTTCTTTGCGACCAATAGATGCGAAAAGGAATGACACTTGAGAGCAATGAACACACTAAAAAAGAGAAAAAAAAGTCTGAAATGTCAAGTCTGACATCACACTTATTAGATGTATCCCTGCAAGGTTGTCTGTCTAATAACATAAACCTTTTTGAACTCAAATCAACACAGCATGAAATTTGTCCTGCTAATAAATCTCAAATTACTAAAATTATTTCTTGGTTAATATAGCTTAGCATGAAAATTTCTCTGCTATTAAATATGAAAATGCCAACTATTGTTGGCACTTTCATATTTATTAGCAGAGAAAATGTCATGCTTTGCTGAGCTGAGCATGACTGATTGTGTTGGGTTTAACGACACGTCAACCCTTGTGGGTAAATTTGTGTGGTCTCCCAGAGAAAGGGAGAAAAGAGATAGAAGAGATAATGGAAAAGATAAAAGATAGGAACAGAGAAGAAAGAGGAACAGTAATGAAAATGAAGAAACAGAAGAAATAAAAACATTCTCCTCTACCCTTACCTGCTACAAGGATAGCTGACCTTGCCAAACTGTAAGTTTGACGCAACAGTTGGACACCCTGGGTGACGTAAGACACCCGACCACCCCGAGCTGAGCATGAAAACAGTTTAATAACCTCGGGCCCATTATTAACCTTTGCCGCTCTCTGGGCAAATTCAGCAAACAACAAATTGATTATATTTTCTATTCTTTTTTTTTTCTTAGAAAACAGGATTTGTCATTCCATGCAAAATGTCTCCCAAGGAGCTAATTTGCATGTAATGTCAAAACTTGTTTTCGCACATGCGGACAGTGAAGGCCCAGAACTGCCGACTCATACAGACCAGAGCATCCCTGCCCACCTACCCACCTACATTAGATACGGCAGAATAACAACGGTACCAGCTTAGGCCCTGGTAAGATGCAAAGGTTTATTTTGACTTAAGCTGTTTTCCAATATACAATGTACCGAAAATGCATTTTAATGACGAGGCATAAATTTTAAAGCAGTTTAGGAAAATGTGAGAAAAATGTTGTGACATCTGAATTTTAGAACAAGTAAAATCCTTAGTACACATTGGTCCTGTTAGGTGTTTTATTTCTGCGTTTGATGGGTCCTGTCTGGCGGTGCGATCACCTCGTTGGGTAAAAGACAGAGCTTGTTGCTTGGGTTTTTGTCGTTGTTTGTTACGTATGTACACTCCGCCATAGTTTGTCTACTTTCCCACTTGGTGTCATTGGTAGGCTATGTTCTGTGATTGTGGCACCTGCTGGACATATTCTTTACTACAGTCGACTCTCGTTATCTCGACTTCGCTTATCTAGAACAACCGCTTATCTCAAAGTAAAAATCTGGTCACTGTTTTAATATGGAAATCTAACAACAGGTAACAAAAATATTGTGGAAAAGAGGAAATTTCTCCTCTTTTCCACAATATTTTTAAATATATCTCCAATTTCAGGAGTCAAATTATATATTCTTTTGTGAAATGTGGTTCTTTGATTTATTTTTTTCCTCATTTCTGTAAATCTGATATGTCAAGGTACGGATATCTCGCAATATTTCAGGGAGTCTCTTGGACTTCGAGATAACGGGACTCGACTGTATCTTCTTTTACTATCGTATACACCCAGGTCTAACTTAGTAACGTAGACTTACTGTCCTTTTGACATCACTCGGAAAGACATTTTTTGCTTGGCGTTTTATTTTAAATGATAATATTTTGTTCTGACTGACCATGTCTTATCAGAAACTATATGTTTTTTTCTGTTTTTGTGTATTGTTCTCAAACATTTACTCGAAAATTAAATTAAGGACCAAACATTGGTCTGACCTATGCAATTTCTATAGTAAAGAGTTTTTTTGTTTTTTTTTGTTTTTTTTTAATTTTTGTCTAAGAAACTATATTTCTACTTTCTTGGCTGAATTTGAATTATTGATGTTTCACAACATTATTGTGAATATTTGAGAAGAATTTGTTGAAAATCTGCTTCCAAGTTACCTACTTTACAAGTTTCTGCATAATTTGCATTCATTTTTACTATGGGAAAAAAGTGAAAATATTTGATAGTTTAAAAACCAATGAGGTAGTTACGACAAAAGTTTGCAAATTTACTTCTTCTGTGTAAAGCGCCAAGCAAAGTACGGCTTTCTGAAAGATGTCAAAAGCACAGCTGCAGTAATATTCACATTGGTCTTAGAAGTATACATTATGAAAACCAATGAATAAAACACAGATTGTACCTGTCGGTCACAAGGCCGCGGGCCGAGACAGACCATCTAGAAATGCCGTTTGCTCCTTCACCCTCTGGTTCCGAAAGGTAAATGTTTGGTTTGAAGAATGTGTTTTCCAGGATGCGCTCTCCATAAGGGTTAAAGTTCTGCTCTGCCTTAGCTGCTATGTTTGGAATCTGCGAATGTCCGAATCTGAAGGACGCCGCAGCAAAAACATTCACTATTGATGCATCAATGTTGGGGTTGTATACATAGTTATAGCCATATGCCCGGGACCGAAGACCAAAGAAAGTGGTATAGAGGGGACCAAGTACAATCGGAAGATATTCGTTGTATGTAATGTGCTGCATTTCCGCGGCAACAATTTTTCGTGTTTCTTGGAAAATTCTCTCATCATCCCATCCAGGATTGAGCTGTCCAAGTCTGGTTGCTATATAATTGTGTTCTCGAAGGAACGCTGTGTGTATTGTGCTAAGGATCGGTTGCTCAGAGACACGTTCGTCACCTTCAGGGAGAGAAACACATATATGGTATCATAAAAGACAATCAAATGCGAGTGCTTTTGACACAAGAATTTGTATCAAATAATCTTATATTTGACCCTCTAAACGAGCAATTGGCAAATACTGCAGACCCAGATCAGATGCCGCAGAACGCGGCGTCTGACCAGGGTTTCCACTGTTTGCAAATAGTTCAATCATTTTACTTTAAGAATATCTATAAGATATAGCCTGACATACCTAAAATTAAAAATGGACTCTTCCAATATATAGTGTGGGAGTGTTTAGTCGGACTTTAATGGGTCAATGACCAAACATCTAAACAGGAGCAGTAAGAAAGATCTTAGATACACTGAACCGAAAAAGATGCGCAATTCCAAACTGAAATCGATGTATTAGCTAAAACATCCATATAGGAGAAAACCAAAATAATGACACAATTTTGTAATCTTTCCTAAATGTAGCCATTATTGGTATTTTAAATTTCATCAGCAGTGTAGCCACATAGAGTCCGTTTTGTCAGTAGGGTGGTCATTTCAGATGTTCAAAAACTCTTGCAGTTAATAGCGGATATGATCTCTGTTTTGCATCGAGTCCTGCACGTACCCGTATGGTCATGGACTGGACAAGACCTCAATCCGGGCCTGTAGAATAGCAGTCCATTCTTGTCCGAGCGTGAGACGTGGTGACTGAAGCGTAGATAGTGGCTTGGGCGTCTCCAAACAAGCCTGTCCATGATGTTCCATAAGTGCTCTGTAGGAGAGAGATAGGGCTGTATGGAGGCTAGTGGATGACGTTGATGTCGTTTTGATGAAGAAAGGCCATGGTCAGTCGTGCTACATGCGACCGGGCGTTATCCTACTGGGATATGACGTTGAGCTGGTGTACAAATGGGACAACAACCGGTCGTACAATGACGTCTACATAACGCTGATCTGTCAAACTGCCGTCGATGACTATCAAAGGTGTTATATGTCCATACGATATGTCCGCCCACACCATTAACCCACCACCTTCAAACCGATCACGTTCCAGCACGCAATTGTCACGGTAACACTCACCAACACGTCTGTACACCCTTTTACGGTAGTCAACTCTATACAATAAGTACCTGGATTCAACGGAAAACATAACAGTTCGCCACTGACGAAGAGGAAACAGGTTCAGCCTATGTTAAGTGAGCCAAGCCATTCTCATTTGACGTCGACGTGGTGTTAATGTCATGCCAACGTATGGCCGGCGAGACCGTTTCACGAATTCTCGTGGGTTAGTTGTTTGGTTGGTTTGGCGTTTAATGGCCAAGTCAACACTATTAAGTTCATGTTGAGCCGGTCAGTTTACCTGACAACACTTTTCCTGGGCAGGCTTAGTCTTCTTAGCGGTAAACCAGTACTTTTTGACGTTCTGTCGCCAGAAACTGACAACTACTCTTCTTGAATCGGCGGCAGGGAGAGAATGACCGTAGAAAAGATTTCATAATCAATCTCCACTAACGAATGCTGCCGAACCCAGTGGGGTTCGAGCCCGCGACATCATGATCACCAATCGGACACGCATCCGACTGAGACATCGAAGCCGGCAACCGCAGTTCCTGACAGTATGGACTTTCGTATCCGATTGTTATATGTTCCTGGTGGGGCCTGTGTAGTTTTGACGGCTGTACGGAACCGATTACGTCGATGGATGAGTCGTATAAATATGTCCTGTCGACGTGTCGTGACGCGCGGACGTCCACATTTGGTTCTAATGTTTGTCGTTCTTATCTGACGTAGGCGCTGATACAATCGAAATTGTGTCGATTTAATCACTTGGAGGTTCCTGGTGATAATTCTGAACTGCTGCGTTACGTTGATTTTGCGTCAAACGTACCATTCTCCAGGGCGAATTTTCACCGGACTTTTCAAAAAGAGACATCACACGACAACATATACCAAAATCTTTAAGTTGTTGTGTACAGTGACTTAAGTGCACATGCAAATGTGTAAATTATACATTTATCCACTATATCGTTGACTTTTCAGGCATTGCTCAAATGTTTTCTGCATAATGAAGTGTCAACAGTATGAATAAATGACAACTATAGTTGTCTGCAAACTATTCGTTTTATGCAAAGATATTTTTTTTTCGCTTCAGTATATATAAATGAACGCAATATCAGATCTTAAAAATGTTGCATAAAACAACTAAGGATGACGTACATCGCTTAATCTTGAAAAAAAATACAAAAAGAACCGACGTTTGTTCTGAAAAGGAACTTGCAAAATCGCTTATCTTTTCGTCCTCTCTCTCTCTCTCTCTCTCTCTCTCTCTCTGTTAACTGACTACATATGTTGATTTGTAATTGAGAAATGACAACAATGTATATTTTATAAGTGATGAAGTGAGAAATGAACCCTAGTGTATTACTTATGAAATAACTTAATAAAACAGAGATGCCGATTTTCGTTCCCAAGTGTCTTTGTCTCAAAAGGAAACATTTTAGAATTTTACTATACATACAGTGAAAGCCCAGATAAAACACTCGCAATCGCAGTCTAATCTGGACCATCACTGTAAGCCGATATATTTTATAGTACCAGATTTTGTAAGCGGACAGCGAATGTCCTCGTTTCCCCGCATATGAGGAGACTTTCTCAAATAACGTCACAAAAGGTTTCACTAAGAGAGAGAGAGAGAGAGAGAGAGAGAGAGAGAGAGAGAGAGAGAGAGAGAGAGAGAGAGAGAGATTACCAGCTCGTAGGCAGTAGTCAGTTGGAACTTCTTTCGTACACGCCATAGGATCGGGGTCTTCCGGCAGTAGATCAAAGTCACTGGTTCTCAGTTTACCTGTGATAACACAAGTACATTTAACGCTTGACAAACTAGTTAACTAATTAACAGTTGTAAAATGTATTAACCATTTAAAAGCTAATTACAACTGCAACAGATGGCATTTAAAAAAATGTTTTACTTATCAGAGAAAATGATGTTTGACATTTCAAGTGAATCGTCTATCTAGCAGACGATTCACATGAAATGCCGTCTTATTTTTCCCTGAAAATAACAAAATCAATTAAAGAATGTCGTTTACTACGCTTTAAGGGTCAAAAAAGCATAATATCCGAAATAAAAAATGTGATTATTATTGCTTTATTGTAGGTTATGATTTAGTGAACAAGGAGTACATTTGTAACAATAGCAACAACATTAACCGTCGTAACAGTTCTCTACCTAAGTAGCAAATTTGTTCTTTCAGCTACCAGTTATAAGACATGTTGCTTCTATAAAGTATACATCAGACTGTAGTAGCACAAGTAAGTCCTAGAATAGAGAATGGGTTAAATAGTGTTTAACATGTGCGAACTACGAACATCTAACAGCTCAACCGTCCAACAGGTGCATTATCTCTTTCAAAATCCGGTACTATATCTAGAACTGAGAGCTACTGCGAGATACTGACTTACCAGGCGGTGTGGCTGTGGAAGCTGAGCTGGACTGCGTAGTTCAGCCTTGCGATAAGATGTGTTCATGCCGTGCCTCAACTATTACATGTACCAATGGGAGTAATATGCAAAAAAGCAAACAAGTCGTTTCGATTAACCTATCAAAATTATCTCAATATTCAGTTAACCCCATCATGAAAACACGCCTATATAATATTGACCCCCTTAAACCCCACTTTTATATAGTAAAACTGGGGTTTACAGGGGTATACATTATTTTTCTTATTTCTGCTCAAAAACATAGATTGTGGGTACTCGTTAGAACCGCCTCGCCGAGGCGGTTCTAACGAGTACCCATAATCTATGTTTTGAGCAGAAATAAGAAAAATATCAGAGTATTTTATCTGAAAATTTTCAGTTTTTGGACGTGAAATTTTCAATATATTTGAATAGGCGTGTTTTCGTAATGCATTTATGCCTAGCGTCCCATAAAAGGGACGATGGCAAACTATGTAGACCTAGATCAGACGCCACATAACGCGGCGTCTGATCAGTGTCTACACTGTCTGCATTAAATACAAGACTTTCTATAAAATAAGGAAATGATGAAAACTAACCAGACACCCCTTGTTCTGGAAATGGATCGGTCCAAAACGTTAAGGTAGAAGAGTCCACTCGGCATAAATGGGTTAAGGAGAATGGATACCCTTTCTGGAGAAGCAACTGGCAAAATAACTTTAACCCGATTTTGGGAAAGAGATTTTCTCTAAATGAAAACAATTTGCTCCCCAAGGATGCAATTTCTTTCCTATTTCAGAAGACTACTTTTCAGACGGTGTGCAGGAAACTAAACTGGAAGTCACTACATTGGTCTCCTTTGTACTTAATTGGCAGCTAATTATTCCTCTAAAACCATTTCAGCCCTGCGGACAAAAACATTTATTTATTTTGCAAACAGCATTTTCTGCACTATTAGACCTAGACCTCTATTTGGAGCAATGTTTTTGACCAGATTCAAAGATGAAGGAGTCCACTTCAAAACTTGGGAATAAAGGGACTACTCTTATCAGTGATCGACTTACAAAATCTGCAGAATTAATTGGAAGCTGGTGATTTGTAAGAAATATTATGTTGATTCGCATATTACGCCCTGTGGTTACCTTCAGATCCTAATCTAAGAACGTCTTGGTCTTCTGGTGTTGATCCGTAGACATTGGAAGCATCAATATATGATGTTAGAAGATTCGTCTGTTGACTCTTCCCTGAAATATTGATATTTCCTTGATGCGTACATTTAGTTTTCTGAGATGTGCCGTAACCGAGTGGTTAGAGATTTTGATTGCAGTGTTAAAGGTTCTGGATTAGAGTCTGGCTCAGACCAACGAATGAAAACCCATTCTGTTCACCCAGCAGTGCATTACGAAAACATGCCTATTCAAATATATACTGAAAATATTACCACCAAAAAATGGAAATTTTCGGATAAAAAATTCTGATATTTTTCATACTTCTGCTAAAACATAGATTATGGGTACTCGTTAGAACCGCCTCGACGAGTACCCACAATCTATGTGTTTGAGCAGAAATAAAAAAAAATAACGTATACCCCTTTAAACCCAAGTTTTACTATATAAAAGGTGGGTTTAAGGGGGTTTGAAATATATAGGCATGTTTTTGTGATGAGATGGATACCCTTCGGGTGAAGGACAGTCAGCGAAAGTAGACGACCGGGTATTGTTTTTCAAATGCAGTGCCAAAGACACGGTGGGCTGGAAATGCCAACTGTAATTCTACGCGACACTTTTAACTTTTTTCGTATATATATATATATATATATATATATATATATATATATATATATATATATATATATATATATATATATATATATATATATATAGTATATATAGTGTTGAACATGTAACGGATGCCAAACAATAGTTCAGCTTGCCGAAATATGTAAAAAAAAAACACAAAAACATCTCCACCAACTCATTGATTTATATCGTCCCAATCAATGATTTATATCCTCCCACTAAGTGATTTATGTCCACCTACTCAATAATTAATATCCACCTACTCAATGACTTATATCCACCCACTCAATGATCCATATCCACCTACTTAATGATTTATATCCTCCCACTCAATGATTTATATCCACCTAAATGATTAATATCCACCTACTCAATCTTATATCCACCCGATCAGTGATTTATATCCACCTATTAATGATTTATATCCACCTATTCAATGATTTATATCAACCAATCAATGATTTATATCCTCCCACCATGATTTATATCCACCTACTCAATGATTCATATCCTCCCATTCGAATGATTTATATCTGCCTACTCAATGATTTAAATCCACCTACTTAATGATTTATATCCACCTACTCAATGATTTATATCCACCTACCTAATGACTTGTATCCTCCCACTCAATGATTTATATCCACCCACTCAATGATTTGTATCCTCCCAATCAATGATTTATATCCACTCAATGATTTATATCCACCCATTCAATGATTTGTATCCTCCCAATCAATAATTTATATCCACACACTCAATGATTTATATCCACCCTCTCAATTATGTATATCCTTCCACTCAACGATTTATATCCAACTATTCAATGATTTATATCCACCCGCTCAATGATTTATATCCACCCACTAAATGATTTATATCCACCCACAATGATTTATCTCCACCCACTTAATGATTTAGGAGACAATTTGTATGGAGTGTCAGATCCTATTTTCTAGGAAAAATCAAATCAGAAAAAATATCATCAGTTGTCATCTGCTGAATTTGCCCATAACATTGGAAAGTGTTAAGATACATGTATGGGTGGTTTGTTGCCACCTTCCCTATAAGGGCGGAGCTATGAGCATGAGTAAGTACCTGGTACACAGTCTGCAGATATTGACTCCAGAGACCGCACCAGAGGCATACAGTCTTCAAGGAACTGGGGATCTCCAGGAGGTATCTCTATATTAAAACAATCTTCACTGAAAAGAACATATACACACTCATTATTATTACAATACCTTGGTAATCTTTTCATAACCCATTAAAACTGATGATAATAAAGGAAAACAGAATTATTTAAGAAGACCAACCAAAGAATATTACTGCAAGTATTAGCTTAAAGCGCTTCCAGTAATTTCAGAGCAGGTTTCTTTACTTTAAAGCATAACTTTACTGTGGCAAACAATCAAAATAGTGGATGAATGGCCTTAAAAACATTTTACCATTGATTTTTTTTTCTTATTTATCCCAGAAAATAGGTTTTGACATTTCAAGCAAATTATTTTCAAAGAGGTTAATTTGGATGAAAAGTCAAAGCCTGTTTTCTGAGAAAAATAAGAAAATAAATCACCAGTTTGACGTCTGCTGAATCCGCTCCGAGAGTTTTAAAGGTAAAAGATGTCCTGTTTTAAAATTAATCATTGCAATGACAACCAATCAAACCAATCGATGGAATGAAAGTAATTGTAATGACCTCATCTTCGGCGTTCGCTTTATATTTGAATTTATAAAATAATATATTTGATGTATTTAGATAAAATATGATCCTAAACCACACTCACGGGAAACTCATTTTGTGGTATGGATATCGTTAATTCTCTTCGCTTATACTATGTTAGCACCTCATTACGAAAAAAAAAAAAAACCGCCTATTCAAATATATTGAAAATTTTATCACTAAAAACTGAAAGTTTTCAGATAAAAATCCTGATATTTTCATATTTCCGCTCAAAACATAGATTGTGGGTACTCGTTAGAACCGCCTCGCCGAGGCGGTTCTAACGAATACCAACAATCTATGTTTTTGAGCAGAAATAAGAAAAATAATGCATACCCCTGTAAACCCCAGTTTTATTATATAAAAGTAGGGTTTAGGGGGTCAAAATTATATAGGTATGTCTTCATGATGCTGGGCAAAAAACAGCAGTTTGAATTGTTTTCTTATTTTCCCCAGAAAAAAACGTTTTGACATTTCATGCAAACTTTCTCCAGGGAGATAATTTGCATGAAATGTCAAATCCTATTTACTGGGAAATCTAAGAAAAGTATGAAATTCTTTCGTCTGTTGAGTTAGCCCAGAATACCGGGCTGAAGAAAATAAGGAATATGTCATCGGATATTCGATAGCAGATCAAAGGATTCGTTCACATAACCACGGCAATTATACATGTAGCAGTGTGGTTCTGAAGGCAATCCATCTGACTGAATTCTCTGATAAACAATTTTGGAAATTAAACTACCAGACCGTTTGGTAAAATCCCGTTACCACATAACTTTAAACTCCACAAAGACAATCCCAGCAGGTACACAACATTGAAACAACGTCGAGCCAACGTTTATTCGACATCAAGACGTTGAATCAACGTTCTTGCATAAAATCCTATGAACATAGCTGTTTGAAGCTATTCTTGAATGGACCAGAAGCCGTGTTCAAACAACAAAACCCATGTTCAAATCATGAAACATTGCTGTTTGAACATGAATTTTGAACTTTTGATATCACAAGATGGGCCTTGCTTTGTTTACGTTACGTTGAGTGACGTCACGTTATCGCCCTGGATCCGAGTGTACGAAACGCAATTAAAATTAATTTCAAATTAGCCGCTAGTTCATCATTAAAGTCTTAATGACAAACTTTTTAATGACGACTTTAGCGTCGGTTGCACGAAACGGATTTTAATTTCGAATTAGTTTAATGACGAACTTTTGATCAAAATTATGAAACCAGTCTCCCAGTCTCCCAGAATTCCTCTCGGTAAACAAATAAACACGTGATCTCATCGTCTGTTTACCAACAAAAAAAAAAAAAAAAAACGGAAATAAAAGAAAAAATACATAAAATCAATCATGTGTGATGAAAAAAAGCCGCGCTTAAGAGGGCCTAAGTTTGAAGCAGAAGAAAAAGATTTGCTAATTGACTTAGCAATAAAAAACAAGTCAATCGTAGAGTCCAAACTGACTAATAAAATCACAAAACAATTGAAAGATAAGGTGTGGGGAGAGACGCAAAGTGCCGTCAACTCGCTCGGCTACGCGAACAGGAAAGCAAAAGAGTACAAAACCAAGTGGTCGAATATGCTTCAACGAGCAAAGCTCCAGAAAGCTAAGCAAGAGGCCCACATGCGGCAGACCGGCGGAGGCCCCCCACCTAAACAAATGAGCCCCTGCACTGAGCGTATTTTATTCCATTTTGGCAGTGGGACCTCATTTAACGGGCTAACAGGAGTTCAGTCCAGTTTTGATGATGGTTTGTTTCATTCAATTTTTAAATCTAGAATGTAGTTTTTTGTTATTTCTTTATTATATATATATATATATATATATATATATATATATATATATATATATATATATATATATATATATATATATATATATATATATATATATTGTTATTATTATTATTATTTTTTTTTTTTATTTTTTTTGCGAGACGGGCAAAAACCAATGCGTGTACATGCATTGTATTACATTCTAGGAACACCATGATAATGATAAACAAAAATAATAAAATCAGAAGACAAATATATATATATATATATATATATATATATATATATATATATATATATATATATATATATAACAAAGTTTGTTAACCTCATCTCCAATGAAATATTATGTCACCTGGTTTAGGGAAACTCATGAAAAAATGGATCAGAAATTTTAAAAGTTGATAATGAGATTGTGCCCATATTCAAACCAAAAAATCACGAAAATAAATTCATAAAATCATCATATATATTTAATCATGCTAATGAAGCAATATATAAAATATATAAATTAATATTGAATAAATAAATATATAAAAGAATATATATACATAAAATAAATAAAGAAACAAGTAAATAAATTAATTAATCAACAAGTGACATTTTTTTCAAGAGGGAAGAGCTAATAAGAAATTAAGTGACTAAGCTTTATGATGTTAATATATTACTCTGATAAGAAATAATAAAAAAAAATAGTTGAAACATAAAATTAACCCAAAAGACCCAAAATAAATCAAATGCTCTTATGTTATTCAGGAAGATAAACACTGAATAGAAAATAAGATAAATTTCAAATACAAAATTAATTTAAAATACAAAATCATACAGTTCAGTCACTTAATTTCTTATTAGCTCTTCTCCCTTGAAAAAAAAGTCACTTGTTTAAGAGATATTTATGAAAAAAGGATCAAAATTGTAAAAAAATTGAAGTACGTTGTAGATTCAAAACAAATAACCTAAGAATGAATAGTAGGATAAGAGCAACATAAAAAAAAGGTTAATGAAACCATAACAATAAATAAATAAATAATCTAACTCAACAGAAAAAAAATCAGATATTGATCTATGCTAATCTTACAGTAAGTCAAATGCCACCAAAATAAAGCAAATGCTCTAAGACTAACCTAATACATGTATAGAAAAAAATATTATTAGATAGAGAAAAAGAAGAGACAGCTCTCTCTCTCCCCCCTCCCCATCACAATCCACACACAAACATGAATTTGAAAAAAAAAATCAAAATATATAACACCAACAAAATATATATCTAGATCTATTAGAAAAACTAAAATTCCTACCGTTTTCTGGTATTATCACAATAATAAACATCTACTCGATTAGACTATCATGACTATAATCGCGTTTGTTTAATTAACACTAATCCTTCTTATGGGATTATCCCTTTTTCTGTTTTTTTTTTTTTTTTTTTTTTTTTTTTTGTTTTTGTTTTTCATTTTATTATTATCATTATTATTATGATTCATTACACTACAGCATTTATTCATCTCCTATAAGACTGCAGCAATTTGAATTCTGTGCCCTGTGACGTCAATAAACATCGATCAAATTGACCTTGAAAGTAACATCCAAAAGTAGCGCATCAGTAATTCGATGCCAGTGAACATGAGTTTGCTATGCACAGTTTATATAGCTACCAATCCAGTTCTTTATATAGGCGTTACACCCGGGGTATCAGTGTGTGTGTGGGTTGTGTGTGTGTGTGTGTGTGTGTGTGTAGGGGGTGGGGAGGGTAGAGAGGTTGGGGTTGGTAATTTTAAAATGTAAAATTGCCCACTGGTCCCTGAAAGACCCCTTAAGGCGACCCCCCACCCCCCATCCCCCGTCAGCCACACCCTCCCTCCTCATATAATAAAAGCATTTCAGCGTCAGTAATGCAAAGTTATCGTGTTGTAATAACAGAAACTATGATGGTGTTGAACCGAGATAAGGACATCTCAGGCAAGTTTTTAGCTTATTAATGACTCAACGAGGCTCTGGAAACGAGTCTGAGATTTACTTGTTGATGTATCAACATCATCAGTGATAATTCTCTTACACATCAATTTCTTTCAAACCCCATTACATTCAAACATCTCTTGCTGGGAAGCCATTTTCGTTTATGCTGTTGGTGGTGGTGTTTTCTCAGCGCTCCATCGCTTGCATGGCTTGTTTCTTAGAGGAACACGTCTATAAACTTTTAAAACTGCTTTCTGCTGCTTAGATTCATATTTGTTTTTGCGCAAGAAGACATAAAGAACTAACAACGCCCCAACAATTTGATAATTATTCATTCTAGAAACAGAGTGTACCATCGTGACGAATGTAGTTTCTTTGTTTTATTTATTTCATTTCTTCTTTCTTTCTTAGATAGATAGATAGATAGATAGATAGATAGATAGATAGATAGATAGATAGATATCAGAGACCGGCATACTTCAAAGGGCATGATTAATGCATTATTTGGCTTTAATTGTTGACCTATGCCACTGAAGAATTCGGAAAAAGCAATGATGCGAGAAAAACAATAAATCATGATTCGGCTAATTAATAAACTACATGGAGTAAGAAGAACAGAAAAGAATTTTATTTAGACGAGAAGAAGAGAAGAATCCATTTATCTAACAAATATAAGTCTAAAGTCCATTTTTTTTTGACGTAGGCAACCAATGTAGAGCCATATCAATTAGCGGCGTCTGATCGGGGTCTCCACAATTTGCTTACAGATATAACAACTTGTACCTAACCATTATAAGCCTTGAGGATGCAGGCAAACAATCAAGACCATAGCGGACACCGCAGTTAGCGGCGTCTGATCCGGGCCTCAAAAGTTTGTTGTTTTTTTTTTTTGCAGAAATTTCAATTTGTACCTAATCAGTATCAGCACAGACTTCAATGTTTAGACATAGACAAAAAATGTAGACCAAGAGCGAGCACTACAGTAAGCGGCGTCTGATCATAGTTTGCGCAGTTTGCTAGCAGAAATGTAAATTTGTTCCTCACCAATATAAGCGTAGAGTCCAATAGACCCAGAGGTCAGTTTGTTCCTCACCAATATCAGCATAGATTCCAATTTTGACGTAGGCAAACAGTGTAGACCAGAGGGGACGCGGCAGTTAGCGGCATCTGATCAGGGTCTCCACAGTTTGCTTGCAGAACTTGTTCATAACCTGTTATATAATAGGGTGTTCAATTGTTTTAAACAACGTGTTTACATGTACTATGTTTCCATAAATAGCTTTGTTTGCTGTGTTTCCAAAAATGGCTTTCTAGAACAACATGTTTACAATAACATGATGTTTATGTCCTTGATTCTGGACTGAGTTGTTTTTGGAATGTCATGGAAGATTTAGAAGTTTCTTGATTGGAACTGGAAAATAAGAGATGCTTGTAGTAAATTCTTTTTCTAGAACCTTCTTTGATATTATATAAGGAGAAAAGATTTTCATCTGGGCATCTTTGTATACTTTCACTTTCATTTCTTTCTCGTTACGCCTGGCTCGTAACAAACCAAAATAAACTAGTCCAATGCTTGGACGTAGATAAACAATGTAGACCCGGAGCTGACACCGTAGTTAGCGGCGTCTGATCCGGGCCTCCACAGTTTGCTTGCAGAAACTTCAATTTGTACCTAATCAGTATTAGCACAGACTCCAATTTTTAGACGTAGACAAAAAATGTAGACCAAGAGCGAACGCTACAGTAAGCAGCGTCTGATCATAGTTTGCGCAGTTTGCTAGCAGAAATGTCAATTTGTTCCTCACCAATATAAGCGTAGAGTCCAATTTTTGACGTAAGCAAACAATGTAGACCCAGAGCGGACGCCGCAGGTAGCGGCGTCTGATAAGGGTCTCCACAGTTTGTTTGCAGAACTGTCAACTTATTCATAACCAAAATGAAGTAGAGTCCAATGTTTGGACGTAGATAAACTATGTAAACCCAGAGGTGACACCGCAGTTAGCGGCGTCTGATCAGGGTCTTCACAGTTTGTTTGCAGAAATGTACACTTGTTTCTAACCAATATAAGCTAGAGTCCAATATGTAGACGTAGTTCTTCCTACAAGTTCATGTACGTGCAGTGAATACTAAGTCATATCTGTATGCATATCTGCGCACTCGGATCAAAGTCTTCGCTGTTCGTGTGATTAAGTTACGGATCCTTAGTAATCCATAAAGCGCACAGTGAATACTGACCGGAATGTGCGGTTTGCACATGCTGATCTGAGTCTTCACTCGGCGCTAACGTCAGACATAGGAGTGGATGTGCCCGGCTCCCTTATAATATCATTTTTATAACAAAATACGACACGAAAAATCACAATTGAGAAGTTGAAGATGATATTAAAAAATTATGTTTTAGATGAGGAGGATACCATGTCATTGCTTGCCAAAGACACGAGCTCTCCACGCAGAATGTCACAGGGTATAGGTATATATCCACACTTGTACAGGCGTGCTGTGCAAACCGGCTTTTATGTCGACACGGTAGAGTGTTGGACTTCCAACTCCGTGGTCACGAATTCTATCCCTATCCGGGTCAGGTATGAAGATATTTTTCTTCGCTTGTTACATTCATAATAAGCCTAAGGCTTTAATTGTACAATGAGCATATTTTATCACTAATATATATTTTTACTTTATCCATCCCACACAATTTATCTTAATAGCACGGTACTTCAGCAACGTGTCAACAGAAAGGTGAGAACTGAGCTTCCTGGCATAACGAGACTTTGTCGCGATATGACAGAAAGAATGTCCGAGTACAATAACGTGGTTACATTCTTCACAGAAAAGCAACAACTACCGCCCTATATGTCAGCGGAGCCGACTATCCAGCATCTACAATGTAGTTCATAGTTTGTCAAAAAGGGTCAAAGCGGGTAAATAAGCACGAAAATTACACATCAAAGATTCAAGATCCGGTGATGTCGGTATTCAGCTGTTAGGAAACTTGGTACCATTTTTATACACGTTAATTATGTTCACCAGAGTGTGTTTTATTTTTTTTTTTATAATTTTAAATACACTAAAGCCTTGGAAATTGTATAAAATACGTTCTATTCGGACCCGGGAAAATTCGGACGAGGTAGAGAAACTACTGACAGAGAGTTGGAAAATACGAACAGAATTTTAAATCATATATAACGATGTAAAATATACGGACACTTGATAGTTTTAAAGTTTTAAAACGTTCTCTGTACGATGTGTCCGGGTATGTATGGAATATGGACAGAGCTCGAAAACTAAAAATCACAAAAAAAGTAAGAGAAACGTCCAGGGAGTGCCACAATCACAAGCCGCAGCCCTTCCCAGACACCAAAAGGCAAACAAATTCATATCTTAGTACGGTGAATCTCTTGATTTCTTATAGAGCCACATCGACGTCGACAGTAGCCGTAACCAGTACGACAGTTTCTACCAGGTATGCCAAGAGCTCTCCCTCCCCTGCCCTTTCTCCCCCATTCTTCCTGTCTCAGTTCTCCATCCCTCTGTTTTACTCCCCTTTTCTCTCGTAATCCTTACCCTTTCTCCCCTCCCACCCCTATTTCATCTCATACACAGGCTCATCAAAAGTGGCTGTATCTTTAATTTTCATTGTATACACTCACAGAAGTATTTATTGTCGTCTGAGCTGTACCTTTTTTAAATCTAATTGTATAATCTCACATAATTATTTATTGCCATCGGCTTTTCGGTTGCAAATAAAGATTAGTAAAGTTTGAAACCTATGTGGCAGCACCTGTTTTCATTGTATATTCTCACAGAAGTATTTATTGTCGTCGGAGCTGTACCTTTTTTAAATCTAATTGTATAATTTCACCTGTGTTGCAGTACCCGTTTTACTTTCTTGCGGTATATAGCATATACTTGTAGATGTACATATATCATTTTGTCAATGGTGATAGTTTTTTTTTTTCATTTTTGGCTGTTGTATAATCTCACAGTAGCACACTTATCTAATATATATTTTTATCTTCACAGAGTCCCGTCAACAATTGCGGTACAGTCTGGCTCTATGACTTCTACCCCTGTTCCTTTGAGGTAAGTATGACTCCACTAACTAAGTATTTATTATATATAGGATTTTACACGAGTGGTCATTTCATATGACATGACATGGTCGCTTGGCATGGTGGCATGGCCTTCTGTCTGGTATGTAGGGGGACAATGTAAGAAACATAAGGAACCACAATCCGGATAACAGGTACGCCACGACCCAACTTAGTTTTCTAAGTGCTGAACGATGGCAATCTTTTTTGAAAAGCTTATAATTGTATATGTATATAATGTTTTATTTGTAACACACTCATGGATTTTTGATACGATATTTTTACCTTCACAGAATCCCATCAACTGTTGCTGCACAGTCTGGCTCTAGCACTTCTACCCCTGTTCCTTTCAGGTAAGTAGGAACACATTATTAAGTATATATATATTATATATAGGATCTTACACGTGATCATTTCATATCAAATTTATGAAACGTGGATACGGCTATTTTAATAAATTACATATATGACTACGAGTGTAAGAATCTGTCTATAATATGTTCGCTTCAAACAGGAATTTAGCGCCTTTAACTTTGACAGTTTTTCAAAAGAATATGCATGGTTGACATTGATGTCGTCATGACGTTACATGTTCCCGCGGAAGTGTTATTACACGTGTGTTCATACGAGTTTTTATGACACGACGTTATCCGCTGTATACCAACGATGTATAATGACATAACTATTTACAAAATGCTTCCACTTGTCTCGCATCAGAAGGATGCAAGTTCTATAACTTTCATTGTATAATTTCTCAAAGCAAAAAAAGGTAAGAGAAAAGTCCAGGGAGTGCCACAATCACAAACCGCAGCCCTTCCCAGATCCCAAAAGGAAGAGGAGACAGACAAATCCTAACAAGCAGAAATCGAACAAACGTACGAACACACCCATTGAACTTTGATATATTTTTAACTTCACAGAGCCCCATCAATTATTGCAACACAGTCTGGCACTAGAACTCCCTGTACTTTACCTTTCATGTAAGAAGGAACTCACTCAGTATTTAGTTAATCGTATAATCACTATTTTACAACAGTTCGTGATTCGTGAACGCAAAGAAAACCAAAAAAAAAACCAAAAAAAAAAATCACTCGTATTTACTTTCGCTTCTGATGAAATGTATAAAATTTTATAATAGCTTATCATCCTCTTATCATCTTCTCTGTGTCAGAATCGTTTCTACATGCATATAACTCTCAGCAGTTTGGCACTGAAAAGCAATTACATTTTGGGACATGGGTACCTATGAAGGCATTAAGGTCTTCTGAAATTTTTGGATCAACTTCTAGTTCACCGTCATAAAAAGTCAGAATGCATCCTGTTAAAAAAAAAAAAAAAAAAAAAAGGACAAAAAAAAAAAAACGACATATTTATGCTCTTGAGGAAAGACCTTTATGATTTCGCCATTCAATCGGGCGAATGGAACACCAGATAGTTAAATTAACTGGTGTATGTGTTAGAAGCATTTGTTGTTGTGTTTTGTTGTTGTATTTTTGTTGTATATATATATATATATATATCAGTTACAACAGCATGATAAGCCTCTGACTAACAGGTGCACCTGTGCCGTAGAATATCGAAGATGAGTAATGATTTGTTCTCTTTTATAGGAAAGGAAATGAAAAAAGAAGGAAAATCACACACGATGATGTCACTGAGGCACAATACGAGGTGTTGCAGCTTCAAAAGGAAAACATAAAAGAACAAATTCGTTTCTTCAAACTTCAAAATCTCAAACTCGAGAGGGAGTTGCAGATTGATTAATTTTGAACATTGATTAATTTATTAGTTCATTTTTACCCTGGCATAAAGAAACCATGAGTCATTAGCTCTACCCATATATCGCACAGCGAAGACTGTTAGCAGACTGCGCAGATAGGCAGGCTGATTTGAGTCTTCGCTGGGCGCACATCTCATTTGTAGGAATGGCTGTGCCCCGCTCAAACAATTCTAACTTGCAATCATATGTATAGAGAACCTTACACTCGTTGTCATTTCATATGAATTTATGAAACGAGCCTACGGCGAGTTTCGTAAATTTCATATGAAATTACAATGAGTGTAAGAACCTGTTTACTATATGACCCTTATAAATTGGATTTTATCGCCTTTAAATTTGACAATTGTTCAACAGAAAATGCATTGTTGACATGGATGTCATCATTACTTTACTTGTTTGCGCCAAAGTACTGTTAAACGTATGATAAATCAGTATTCCTCCACGGGACCCTTTGACACAATTACAATGACAAACAAAACAACAAGCGCAAATGATTATACTAATAGTATAGCATCTTAAAGTGGTCATTAAGATAATTGTTGAATGAAAAACATGAACAATGGTATTGGGTTTCTAAAATGTTTATATATCAGCAGAAAGTAAATATAAAGGTTGACTGAGGAAAACGACAATAGCAGAAATGCCAAATGAGCCATCACGTTACAAAAGCAACGATTTGAGCTGTTCGTCCTGCAGAGACTCGGGTCAACCTGGCCATCCGCCCAGTTTAACCAGAGTCTTAAATTTGCGCTTGAGGAATAGCTAAGGATCCTGGCTTTCTTCAAGCGGATAGTAAAGACTGATCGGACTGGGCGAATGCCTAGGTTGACCTGAGTTTTTGATGGGCTAACAGCCCACATTGTTGATTTTGTCACGTGACGACTCAAATTATAACAACAAATTTCCAGCGTGTATTTAACTACACGCAAATTTTATGTATGGCAAGATATCTTATTAACATCTTATTTAGTATATCAGATATCTATATCAAAATATGATATATCTTATTTAACAAATAAGATATCTTAGATGATAAATAAGATATTTTATATATATTATATGTGGAATAAAATAAGAGATATCTAATATGATATATCAGATATCTTATATAGGATATAAGATATTTGATATATAATTCAGATATCTTATATCCTATATTAGATATACACTATCCTATATAAGATATTTGATATAATGCATAATAAATAGTAAAACAGTAAAACGACTTGCCAGCAAGCAATTTTACTATTTACTCTATAATTGAGGTATCTGATATATCAGATATCTAATATAATATATACGATCTCTGATATATTATATCAGATATATTATATCAAATATATAAATGAGATATTTTATAGGCTATATAAGATATCTTATATACTATATAACATTTTCGTATGTTATATAAGATACATTAATTGACATATAAGAGATCTAATCAGATTTTAGCAGTAGGGCCTCAGTCAGTTTAATTAAAAAAAGGCGGAGTGTTACATCATTTTTAGTACACAAGGTCAATAGGTCCAGCACTGCATCGGACAATGTGTTACCACTTTATCATAAAAATATATTTATAAATACATGTAAAAATAAAAAAAAAGTAGAAAAAGATAAACTAAAAGCAGTTGTGCTTTAGAAGATGCCTTGATTATTATAGCAGGGCCGTACGCAGGCTTCTGAAAGGGGGTCGGGGAATTTCTGGTATTTTGAAAAGGGATGCAAATGCTTAGAAAATATCAATTTTAGGTCGAAATTAGGGATGTAATGTGAGTGTTGGTGAATAATTGCACGATTTTGTTCTCAAAAAGGAATGCATTTGCACCGCATCCCCTCTGCGTACAAAAGCAATCAAAAGTAACTGATGCCAAGAGAACACAACCTTATACTCATTCAAATAGTGTTCAACGCGATGATAAAGATCGATTTTCAACAAACGAATTGAATTATTAGTAGGCAGCCTATACTTCAGTGATTGCAGCTACGTCATCATATCCTGGGAACCAGTAAATCGCGTCACCAAGGTCAACAGCTGACTGCATCAGAATTTGACAGGACAGAAACAAACAAATTTAGAAAGAAGAAGAAGAAAAACTGTATGTTTGGAATTTTGTACCTGTAATTCGGCACTGACGGCTTTTGATCTGAATGTGGATGGCTCAATCTGTGGTCTGATCAGCTCTACGATGTGTCGGATGCTGTCTTTACCGAACCGGTAACGGCGCCTGACCTCCTCGTCCGACATTTCGGTAAGCGGATCACTTCTTTCTCTAAAAACACGGTCGTTTCTTCGGCGTCAAAAATGATCGTACAAGATGTTAGCCGCCATTTTGATTCCGCGAATGACTGGTTAAAATTACCCCCCGACCATCATTAAAATTAATTTCAAATTAAGCGATTTAATGACGAACATTCATAATTAAAATTTTCGTACAACCGGACTTAATGACGAACTTTTTAATGACGAATTAACGGGCCGCTAATTTGAAATTAAAGTTTGATACACTCGGGTCCTGAACGTAACATTTTAGAATTTTATGATGACGTCAGAAGTACATTGCGCAACTGGCGTCATTGTAAAGAACATTCTGAACTAGCCACCATATTGGTTTGCCGTCGCATTTGAAGAGTTTATATGGAGTCTATATGGAGCTTTGGGGCATTTTCGTCACCTTTTTCTTCCGTTTGAATCGTAATTAACACTCGGCCTAGCGGCCTCGTGTTCAAACAGCTTCCTCGGGACCCGGCAAATGTTAATGCATGAAAAACCATGGGTGATCCCTGTATTGAATCGACGTTCTTGCATAAAATCATATGAACATAGCTGTTTGAAGCTATTCTTGAATGGACCAGAAGCCGTGTTCAAACAACAAAACCCATGTTCAAATCATAAAATTCATGGGCCGTTTGAACATGGATTTTGAACTTTTGATATCACAAGATGGGCCTTGCTTTGTTTACGTTACGTTGAGCGATGTAACGTCATCGCCCTGAACGTAGCATTTTAGAATTTTATGATGACGTCAGAGATCATTGCGCAACTGGCGTCATTGTGAACAACATTCTGAACTATCGGCCATGTTGGTTTGTCGTTGCATTTGAAGATTTTATATGGAGTTTATATGGAGCTTTGGGGCGTTTTTGTCACAATTTGCCGTTGGAATCGTAAGTTATGCAAGAACAACGATCATCCATGGTTATTTCATTTCAATAACATTTGCCGAGTCCCTCGGAAGATATATGAACACTCGGCCTAGCGGCCTCGTGTTCAAACAGCTTCCTCGGGACCCGGCAAATGTTAATGCATGAAAAACCACAGGTGATCCCTATATTGTTTTTAAGGTTATGTGTCCACTGGGATACAACCTAGCGGGCACACGACGTTTATACAAGGTCGCATCAACGTCGAAGCAACATCGTTGAATCGACGTTGATGCGAGGTCTCAACGTTGCGTGCCGCGGGAAAAGGTATACTCACGGTTCGGGGCCACCAGTACAGCATTCCACACCTAAACGAAAGCAACGAATGGTAAAAAATACAATACTTTCAAATTAATTCCATATATCTAGAACCAAACATTTTGTAACATAGGTCGGGGTTAAGTTTTATATACATGAAATATGTGCGAATTATTATGTTATAATACATCACGTGAACTATTATTATGTAGCCATTATAAATGGCAGAATTTAGTGTAATATATATACTGAAAGGAAAAAGAAACGCAGGGTAGAGTTTTTTTCCTTCTTATTTTAACCATTTTTTACGGTGTTTACTATAGCCATACACTTTTACAGATTGTCCTGTGAATGTGAACCGCGGATATACGAGTCTTTGGTCGATGTGCTATCTGGTCGATGTGCTTCAGTGTGTGAAATCATTCAACCGTGCACTACACAGTGCATTGCACGGACAATACGGAAAGCCAAAATTTCGTGCAAAACAAGCATGTTTAAACCTTCAGCACAAGATTTCCTCACACCATTTGGTACACTTCAACGATACACAACGCTCTTCGATTCTTTTACCGATTTTTCTTTTCATTTTTACGCTACTTTGAACTTTTTTTCAATCATGGTACGATTGACTGATGTTCAGAGGGGTAGGGCAATTGCGTTGCTGATGCAGGGTCAGAGGCAACAGCAAGTTGCCAATCATTTTGGGGTTAACGTCTCAACAATTGAACGTCTTGTTAGACGTTTAAGGGAGACAGGGCATTTAGCAGACCAACCGCGGTCTGGGCGTCCACGCGTGACGTCGCGACGTCAAGACAGGACAATCCGTCTGGCACATTTGCGGAATCGTCATCTCACTGCTACCGAAACTGCCCTTAATACAGTAGGTACGCATAATCGACAAATTTCTCCGAAGACTATTGGAAGTCGATTGCGTGAGATTGGTCTTCGAGCTCGTCGTCCATACGTTGGTCTGCCTCTGACCAAGGCACGTAGGTTGCGTCGTATGGCGTGGTTGACGGCGCATGCACCCAGGCTATTTCCGATGAGGCAGTGGAGACGAGTTCTTTTTACGGACGAGTCTAGGTTCACTCTCTATCGCGCAGATGGTCGACGTCGTGTGTACCGACGTCGCGGAGAACGCTTTGCCGACGCCTGTGTTGTCGAACGGGATCGGTTTGGGGGTGGCTCCGTTATGGTCTGGGGAGGCATTGCTCACGGGATAAAATCACAGTTGATTATTGTTGCGGGCAATATGACCGCAGTAAGGTATAGGGATGAGATCTTGCGTCCTGTTGCAGTCCCGCTTGTGCAACAACGTAATCTGATTCTGCAGCAGGACAATGCCCGACCACATGTTGTCCGAGTTTGTCAGGATTTCCTGGCAAACAATAACATCGCACCTCTAGCATGGCCACCGTACAGTCCAGATTTGACCCCAATAGAGCACATGTGGGATGAGCTGGACAGAAGGGTTAGGAAGCGCCGAAATCCCCCCGCAACTCTCGCACAACTAAGGAATGCGTTGATCGATGAATGTAATAACATCCCGATGCGAACTGTCAATGCTTTGGTTAACTCTATCCAAAGGAGAATTAGGGCAGCAACGGCAGCAAGAGGGGGGCACACCCGATATTGATTTTCAGTTTGATTTTGATTTCAAGATTTGGGGGGTAGCTACCAATGAACTTCAATAACTCGAGACTTGTTGATCACAAACCAATGAAATTTGGAACTTTTGTTCCATACATGTACGTTTTGTAATCATAGTAAAATATTTAACAAACTTTTTCAAACTTGAATGAAATTTAGGAATAAAATTTACCCTGCGTTTCTTTTTCCTTTCAGTATACAAAGGCTCTGTAAAAAGACAATAAGCCTAGCTTTTTGTTTAATCTGCATGTATTTCTCATTCATAAACATAGTTCCAAACTACTGCTTAAGTCAAACTAAATAAGCGGCAGTGCAGGTTTAGCTTCAGCTTCCTATAAGTTCTCTTGATTTCAACTCATTATATCTCAGACTACTGTTATTTTATACCCAAACTTCTGGTCCCCAAGTGTTTGAATTAAACTTTTCAGATTTTTATTTGAGTTAATGAGAGTCAACTGAAGACGGGGGTCTACAAATGTATAGCCCGTTTGCTGCTATAAAAAAGGTGTTTTATTTCATATTTCCAAAATCACTTGAAATAAAACTTTAAAAGTTTGCTCGTGCTATTTTATTCCCTTTACACAACTTGATCCAGATTTTCTGAATTTCATCTAATCTCAAACATGTTTTTGGATATTGCATTCCATAGAAAAGTATACTATGGAGTATTTACATTAACCCAGTTTAGTCGGGAAACTCTCAAAAGCCTAACCGGCAAACAGTGCAGACCCAGATCACACGCTGCAGAATGCGGCGTCTGATCAGGGTCTGCACTGTTTGCATAAAATACATGTACTGGAATTTCAATAACATAATAGTAATACTGAAAACCAACTAGACATCCTGCTTTTGGAAAAAAAAACACCGATCCAAATAATTATGATTGAAGAATCCACTCGACGTAAATGGTTTAAATGTAACAGCCAACTAAAAAAGTTTTTTAGAAAAAAAAATCAAATGTCCCCCCAACCCCGCTAATTTGTCATTCTTGTAGGCGACATGTCGTCTCCTCCTGTCCTACATTTCTACCAAGTATCATCAAAATATTGTGAAGGGTATTCGAGTTACAGAGTGGACAAGAAATCATATTCAAACACAAGAAGGGGAGATAACTCCAAAAGTAAGAAAGTCAGAGTTGTCATTCTTATCTGCAACACGCCGTCTCGTCCTGTTCTATATTTCTACCAAGTATCATCAATATATTCCGAAGGGTATTCGTGTTACAGAGCGGACACGAAATTAAATTAACACACAAGAAGGGGAGATGACTCCAAAGTAAGAAAGCTAAAGTTGTCATTCTTGTATATGACACGTTTTCTAGTCCTGTTCTACGTTTCTACCAAGTATCATAAAAATATTCAAAAGGTATTCGACTAACAGAGCGGACACGAAATCAATGCATAATCAAGGTCAAATATGACAAAGGGAGATAACGCCACAATTAAGAAAGGCAGAATTGTCATTATTGTACGCCGCATACCGTCTTAACCTGTTCTACATTTCAACCAAATACCATCAAAAGGGTTCTGAAGGGTATTTGAGTGACAGAGCGGGCACGAAATCAATTTCAAAAACAAAATAAAGAGAGATAACCCCAAAAGTAAGAAAGCCGGAGTTGTCATACTTGCACACGCCATGTCATCTCATCCTGTTCAACATTCTACCAAATATCATAAAAATATTCCAAAGGGTATTTGACTTACAGAGCGGACATGAAATCAATGCATAATCACTGTCAAATATAACAAAGGGAGATAACGCAAAAGTAAGAAAGGCAGAGTTAGGATTCTTGTACGTAACACGTTGTCTCGTCCTGTTCTACATTTCAACCAAGTACCATCAAAATATTCCGAAGGGTATTTGTGTTACAGAGCGGACACGAAATCTATATCAAACAAAACAAAGGGAGATAACTCCAAAAGTAAGAAAGTCAGTTGTCATTCTTGTACGCGACACGTCGTCTTGTCCTGTTCTACATTTCTACCAAGTATCATAAAAATATTCCAAAGGGTATTTGACTTACAGAGCGGACACGAAATCAATGCATAATCACTGTCAAATATAACATAGGGAGAACACGCAAAAAGTAAGAAAGACAGAATTGTCATTCTTGTAGGCGACACGTCGTCTAGTCCTGTTCTACATTTCTGCCAAGTACCATCAAAATATTCTGAAGGATATTTTAGTTACAGGGCAGACACGAAATCTATATCAAACAAAACAAAGGGAAATAACTCTAAAAGTAAGTAAGCCAGAGGATTCCATTCGTCGTCTTGTCCTATTTTACATTTCTACCAAGTATCATCAAAATACAAGATACAGTTTTACGCCAACGCTGACGCCGACGCCGACGCCAGTGCCAACGGGATCCGTCCTTAAAGCAAAATGTCCCCCACCTTTCGTTAGGGGGTGGGTGGGGGGCAAAATATCCTGCCTACATTTGATTGATATCAGTCAGTTAATCAACAATTGGGCCGCCAAGCCAAAAGGTGTCTTGGAGCATGCGCAAAATGTATAGATTCAGAGTCATCCCACGTCAAGTGTCATCCGAGCATTTGATCTCCTTGGATAATTCTATAGTGTCCAATGATTCTGTTAAGCGGACAGCAAAGTCCCTGATCAGACTGCGTGGATGCTCACGCCGATCTGGGTCTTCGCTGTCCGCATATGCCCTAAGACACGTTTTCGCGTGGCTCGGCCAAATTAACTTATTTTTCTACATGTACAGCTGTTTATGTACAATTGCGAGAAAGTGTACAATTTTATATGCCGCGTGACACTAGTACAAGTAATTGGGGTCAGAACAGGTGTAGATACGCGCATGTAATAAACAGGTCAAATCTGACCAAAAAAGTGTTTTTGAACAGAAATAGTATATTCCCTGAAAATATGCCTAAGTAAGTATTTAGTAAAGAGCCCACGTTTTATAGCAAAGTGCTTGATATTTTCGGTTTCGAGATATGAAGATAAACGTCAGCTTTTATAGCCAACAAACAGCTTATGAACAAATGAAAACATGGCATGCATCCGTGCAGTCTGGTACCGAGGTTATAGAACTTTTTTCATGCTCAACTCAACCGAGTATAAAATTTGTCCTGCTAATGAATCTCAATGCTCTGCTGAGTTGAGCATGAAAAACGTTTTATAGCCTCGGAGCCTGGTTACAATATTTGCTAGACGGACACAGAAGATCCTGATCAGAATGCACAGATGCCCAGCATAATCTGAGTGTTCACTTTGAATATATGTCTTAAGGTAGATTTTCTCACGTAGTGACCCAAAGCCGCGGGGAACTCTTTTCTCAGAGCAAGGCGTAAGGCGATTGTTTCGGTGGGTGGTATTTTATTTTATTTTAATCAATTATTTTTGGTTATCAGTACAATTTCGGAAATGTCTGGTTTGCATATCGGGACTGATAAATGAAAACCTTCAGATTACTACTTCGCAGAAGGTAATGTAGGGCGCAGCTTAATTCGATTCTGCATGCATTACCTGGTTATTGTCGGTAGCGCTCAGCAGACTGCGCGGACAGTGGTGTAGTCTGATTAGGATTTTTCCACTGTATGTGCAGATTGTTGTTATCGTCGGGAGCGCTGAGTAGACTGCGCTTGCGGTGATATGGTCTGATCAGGGTCTCTCCACTGTATGCGCATTATCTTCATATCGGCACGACAACGTTCACTGCACTTGGTCGGGGATTGTACTGGTTGTTAACAATTCGATTAATTAAGCCAGATCAATCGAATAATAAACCAGTATATTTTTCGATCATGTTGTGATTGTTGTCGAGGCCGACGCGAAGAGAATATCAGCTGTGTGTCTTTAAATGCTTTGTGTTCTATACGTATATATGTATAAAAAAAATTTTAGCAAATTCTAATGTTTTAGACTTCTTTGTAGTTGGTAAGTTAAGCGTTACCCAACCTAAAGCTTAATCAATGTGGAGTCACCCTAGTTCCGTGCTGACCGCTTTCTAGCGTAACAATCGTCTCCCTTGAAAGTGAATCCGTTCCCGTTAGATTAGGATGTAAAGTAAACAGAAACTATACCTTTAACAGTTGGCGTGATGACAATGTCGTGATCTGTGAATTGACCCCACTGCATCACCATTATCGTTAAACCAGACTCGAACTTCGTCTGAGGCGCGGCTCTGTGAACAATGTTACTGATAGTACGAGGACTAGGCAACATGGAACCATCAGAAGCCAAGACACGAGGACTGCCTTCTCCTGTATAATAAAACGGGTACATGATTTCAAGGGGAAATAGCAATGATGATGTGGATTGGCTGTTTTACGTCCCTTTTAACATGATTTAAGTCATAACGAGGCGATGGAAAAATGATGACGAAAGTCTCTGTGCAATGAAGGGCCGTTCAAATATGAGCTGAATTCGGCCTCCACGGGGATTCGAACCCGGGACCCCTTGATCCAAAGGCGTGGGCGATAAACACAAGGCCACCCTGACGCTTCGAAATAGCAATGGTTGATTTTGCGAGTTGTCTATAATGTAAAGCGGTTTAAGTCTGAATTTACCTGATGGCTGAACAATGATTGACAGAACTTTATTTCAAAACCTTATACTTTTCCAATTCTCAAAGAACACATAGCGAATAGTTTTTCTACTGACCGTTCCAAGACGGTTCTTCAGTTGCAGTTCTTCTTTGTTTGAGCGTCTGTGGTTTCATATGTGGCCTTCATTCTGTCCTTATTTGTTCCGAGGCCCAGCCAGCATTCTTGATAAATATACAGCGGGCCGTTATAGATTTATGTAGAATGCTTTTCCTGGATATCTTCTCTTATACTTTGATGCTGCTGTATAATCCTGCTACGCTGCTTTAGTTGAGAATGGCCTATTTTTTGTTACATAGAAGGACCTGTATTGTTTCCATTTGTAATAAGTTGGATGGCTTTGGCGTCTCTTCTAGTTGCTTAATTTCTTTTCTTAAAACATGGTTAGTGAAATAGGGAAGGATGGACAGACGTAAATCATATACCGCATTTAAAAGTAAACTAAAGAAAAACGGTAGATCGACACAAATTACAAAATGTAACAGGGCTGACTGGGTTTCAAAAATGTAAAAACGGTTTACCATCTTGATAGACTGGTTCTAAGAAGCGTCTTTGTGTAGTATCAGATGCGCCCTGGAGTGGACGGAGCAGATTGTTACAGGTGCCATCAGCTGCCCGGTATCTGGCGAATGGGTCACATACTGGCATCATCGGACAAATGTCCGATAAGGCCGCACTCAAAGCCCTCGCTGCCGCCGGTGTACCCCGCACCTGGTCAGAACTCATCCCCGAGCTGTAGCCAACAATTATATTTAGACAAATTAACAGGATTAATTGTTATTTTTGATTTTTATCTTTTTAAGCCTTGTTCATGTTGTAAACATATTTGCACTAATGCATGATTTGTTTTCTTATTAGTGAACATAGGATTTGCTTAGTTATTCAACCCACCTGGACAGAGATGACTCGGACGAAATGTCAAGCCTGATTAATTTTAAACTAAATATATCGATGTTTTAATTGTGCGGAAAGTTTTGCGGTTCAAACGAACAGCTGCCTAACAGGTAAAAATACGATAATTAATAAAGTCTGATTGAATAAAAAAATGGATGAATTGCTTGTTGGACCACCAGAAATATTTTGTCAGTTCTCAAAGATCACACAGTGACTATCAATTTTGCATTTATGACTCCTTTCTAATTTCAGGATCATAACCTTAAATAATTTATTGGTTGTGTAAGATGTACATTGAGTCGGTGGAGGTAGAAGAATATGATGTGATGTCTAAAATGAAATAAAATATTGATTTATAAACCTATTTAAAGACGTCAGGAGCATGTCTCTCTCGATGCAGCCAAACATATGTAGTGTCGCATTGTTTACATGTAACTCAGCTGACGGTATTTTAATTATCTTCTTATTTGTCCGTAATACACAAAGTGCTTCTAAGTTAATAAGATTGTTATCAGTTTCAAAGCGTTTGGTTTTCAAGAATTAACGACAGCTATCAATCAAAATGCACTTGGATGACAGCAATACCGTTTGCATGCTTGCACGCCTGCATACGGCCTGCATACAGTTTGCACGCCTGCATCAGGGTTCTAGCACCGACTTAAGCATTACCCAGTTTTTCAAGCTACCAGACTGG
Organism: Anodontia alba; assembly: GCA_964016985.1. Lineage (NCBI taxonomy): Eukaryota > Metazoa > Mollusca > Bivalvia > Lucinida > Lucinidae > Anodontia > Anodontia alba. The sequence goes on along the minus strand of OZ024828.1, from coordinate 50,971,013 downwards.
GCTCAATGATACGAAGTAAAATAAATAATAAAAACTGCACTATGATAAAGAACGACACTACATTAAAGAACGAAAATCGACGTCTCGATTTCATTGAAACTCTTCATATGATGTTTTGTTTGTGTTGAGGTATTACGGCCCAGTCAACCAATTAGGGTCATGTCGGCGCCGGTCAGGTTACCTAACCACACTTTTACTGGGCAGGCATCAGATTGAGCCACCAAGGTCGGCTCTTTATATGACAGCATTTACAGGCCTGCATATCCCTTTAAGCGGGTCGATTTGTTTACCCATTAAAGACTGAACAAAGTCTCTCACACTATATATTGGAAGAGTCCATTTCCAATGTTAGGTATGTCAGACTATATCATATAGATATTCCTAAAGAAATGGTTGAATTATTTGCAAACAGTGGATACCCTTATCAGAAGCCGCGTTCTGCGGCGTCTGATCTGGGTCTGCACTGTTTGCCAGTTACCCGTTTAGGAGTATCCAGTCTTCAATGGGTTAAGTTATCGGAACCAGCTCAATGGTCCCAAGAAAACTACAAAAAGATAAAAGCTGCATTATGATGCAAAGTAAATAAGTAAACTCATGAAATGTACAATCGAATCCACAACATGTTCTCAACATCAAAGGGAAAGACAGTCAAATAAAATTAAACCGCCACAAAAAGAACAGACGGCAATCCCAAAAAGGTGGCAACTCTCTTACCCAAACTTAACTGAATATATCTTTAACTTACATAATTGTTTAAAGCCTATGTCTACAAAGCCACACATTTTTGTCCGTTGGCCAGTCTATGCGTATTGTTTAAGTCAATACTGAAACAAATCCAATACGTCTGCACGGTGATGAGTGACTTCCTTTTTTATACAAATAGTGTCATTTGTTTTAAACTGTGTACACGTACATACAGAATTTTAAGTCTTTGCCTGGTATATTCTATTATTAATAGTATGTTTAAATAGAATACATAGAGCTGTTACATGTACTATTCGAAGTCTGTACATTTTTACCTATGAAATGGCTATGTCATTAGCGCGCATCTTGACACCTGCCTCATCCTCTCGCACCAAAATGCTTTTAAATTTTCTGTTGTCTTTTTTTTTTTTTTTTTTTTTTTTTCTTTTGCTTAGCTTCTTTTTTATTATCGTTTAAACCAATATTATTGTATTATGTTATTTTTCTTCATCGTGCTTTTGTCTTACTTTCATTACATAGTACTGATTGGTTGCATCTCTGGTCATTTCTCCTTCAGACATTCTATAGTGTCGAATGATTCTATTAGCGGACAGCATAGGCCGTGATCAGACTGCGTGGATGCGCAAGCTGATCAGGGCCTCCGCTGTCCGCCTACGCCCGAAGACACGTTTTCGCATGGCGAAGGCCTAATACTGATATACTGCCATGATGTAATACCAGTGATATATAGAGGATATTCAAATGTTTGGAGTAAATATGACTTTTATTTCATCGAGTGAAGTGAAAAAATGTATATTTCAGGAGTGCCGAAGGCACGAATGAAATATACAGTTTTTCTCTTCACGAGATGAAATAAAAGTCATATTCACGACAAACATTTGAATTTTCTTTTTATTATATACATCACTTTCGATAGAGGAGATGCAAATATTGCATTTGCAAGGGGAAGTCTGACACGCAGTTTTGTCCCTTGGCGGTAACATATAAGAACCGCATAACAGCGGGAAACCTACTTCCGAAAGAAAATAGTCCCCGAAATATTTCAGCCTAAAAGCGTCTTTTGTAGGGATATGAGCAATAATATCAACTGTATTTAGTTCAATTTAATAAAACAAGAAACATTTTAGGTATTGAACATGAATTTAGGTATTGAACATGCTTCCCTTTGACCATTAATGTAAATAAGAAAAAAAGTAGTTCCAGATCTTATATTTTTCACTGCTCAGAAGAGTGAAAATATAAGTTTTATTTTGTCACTAGTGAAAATATAACTTTTTCGAAATATGCATTTTATTTCATTAATAATTCTCAATATTTCATTAGTTTGTATATAATAAACCGGTATATGTACTTAGAACAAAAATGCCTGCCTCGGTGGCTCAGTTGGATGCGCCGTCCGACTGGAGACCAGAGGTCGCGAGTTCAACCCCCGCCGAGGTAGGCAACATTCTTTCGTGGAGATTGATCATGAAATATTTTCTACGGTCATTCTCTCCCTTCCGCTGATTCAAGAAGAACAGTTGTCAGTTTCTGGTGAAAGAATGTGCACAATACTGATTAACCGTTTAGAGGACTAAGCCTGCCCAGTAAACGTGTGGTTAGGTAAACTGACCGCGCTCGACATGACCCCATTGGGTTGACTGGGCCGTAAAACCTCAACACAAACCAACAAACAAACTTAGAACAAAAAAAGCTATGCTTTCGATATCCTATGTTTTGTGTGTATGTCATAATATTGTATGTATAATCACTGTATACCTTGAAATAAAATCTGTTTAAACCAGCAACTGCAACATGTGCACATCACGAACATTTGCTAGTCGCATATCAAATAAAGATTAGTTATTTCAAGATGACTGTTTTGAAGACATCATTTTTTTTGTAACTTTCCATAATTCACTTGACTATAGACCTACAGCTTTAACTTACAGTATGTTAAAGGCTCTTCCTGTACGTTGGAAGGTACGACCACGTACTGCCCTGGCATCCGACACCCTCCTATTTCCATGATTCTTCGACTGTTGCTGGTCCGCACTTAGACCACCTCGTGCAGCCGGAATGACGTCAATGGGTGCAGCTCCTACAAAATTGAACGACCCACTGTGATACTACCCATCAAATTTCATTAGTTATGTATACATTAGGTTCCCCGAAGATGAAACCAGCTTATGACATATGCGACCAGCTTAGACCCAGATCAGACTGCGCATCCGCGCAGTCTGATCCGGGTCTGCGCTGTTCGCTAATAAAATGTTTAAGATCCATGTATTCTATGAGCGACCAAAGTATACCATGATCATATTGCGACTATTTTGATGAAACTACAAGACTGGTTATTATGGGAAGGTTTGCTAAAGAAATACAGTATAATGTATGCTGCATACGCCGGCTCAATACTTATGCTGTCGTTGAATGGCGACGAAATTTCTAAATATCCATTGGTTTCATCTGATGTCATTACGAAAACACGCCTATTCAAATGTACTGAAAATTTTACCACCAGAAAATGTAAATTTTCAGAGAAAAAATCTGATATTTTTTTCATATTTCCGAGGCGGTTCTAACGAGTACCCACAATCTAAGTTTTGAGCAGAAATAAGAAAAATAATGTATACCCCTGTAAACCCCAGTTTTACTATATAAAAGTGGGGTTTAAGGGGTCAAAATTATATAGGCGTGTTTTCGTGATGTCTGCGCGCCATGACACATCTTTTGAATGTATTACTCATTAATCATGTATATTAAGTGCACCCTTTCTCTATTGTAAGAATTACACAAACCCGCGAGTAACCCCGCGTAACCGCATTACACGTAATAGTCATGCGTATTTATCATGTTTATATGAGTACTCATTATGAAAACACGCCTATTCAAATATATAGAAAATTTCACCTCAAAAAACGGAAAATTTTTAGAAAAAAAATTCTCTGATATTTTTCATATGTCTGCTCAAAAAATAGATTGTGGGTACTCGTTAGAACCGCCTCGCCGAGGCGGTTCAAACGAGTACCCACAATCTATGCCGAGGCGGTTCTAACGAGTACCCACAATCTATGTTTGCGGTTCAAACGAGTACCCACAATCTATGCCGAGGCGGTTCTAACGAGTACCCACAATCTATGTTTTGAGCAGAAATAAGAAAAATAATGTATATCCCGGTAAACCCCAGTTTTACTATACATGTATAAAAGTGGGGTTTAAGGGGGTCAATATTATATAGGCGTGTTTTCGTGATGTGTTACGTATATGTAGACTAGTTTGAAGTTAGTCTGACTATACATAATGTGTTTTACACCTGTGTTCGAAGCATACATGAACTGTGCTTGTTCAGACAAGTCTGCGTTTTGGATCTTTCTAGTCCGAATATGCGCAGTTCGCTTGAACTGTGCATGTTCACAGCAGCCTGTATATGCACGGCATGTCTTGTTCTCGCATGCCCGGAAGTCAGTTGTTACTTGACGCATGTCATGTAGAGGAAATGTGGGAGGGTAGGGGAGGGGGAGTTGCGGCGAGGGCTGAAAAGGATGGTAAAATATTAGTTGTAATTACTGCTTGTTGTTGGCTGTAGACAACATATTGTCAGTAGTAGCAATATTAAGAGTAATACATATACAGTCGACTCTCGTATCTCGAAGTCCATATGACTCTCTGAAGTACTTCGAGGTTTCCATACTTCGACATATCAGATTTGCAAAACTGAGGAAAAATAATTCTAACAACCACATTTAATAAATGAATATGTAATATGACTCCTGAAGTTAAAGATATGTAGAAAATATTGTGGAAAAGAAGAGGAATTTTTCCTCTTTTCCACAATATTTTGTTACCGTTGTTAGATTTCCATGTTAAAACAGGGACCAGATTTTCACTTCGAGATAAGCGAAGTCGAGATAACGTGTTGAATGTTCTTACCTGCAGCAAAAGTAGCCGTCTCAGATTCAGCAGTAGCACGTGCCATCCTGGCTATGGTGACAAAATCCTGCCCTAATACATGAGGGAGCATTGTGGACACTAGAAACAGCACTGTATATAGTCTTCCTCCGACATGATACGACATCTAGGAATATTCAAAGTTTCAGTACATGAACATTTAACGCTTAGCATGCTGGATAAAAATTTCAGCAGACGACATTTTGAAATATTTTTCTTAGTTTCCCCAGAAAATAGGTTTTGACAGTTCATGCAAATTGTCTCCAAGGAGAAAATTTGCACGAAATATCAAATCCTATTTTCTGGAAAAATAAAAAAAAAAAATCATATATTTGTTCCCTGCTAAATTTGCCCATAACAATTTAGGTGAATGGATTTTGCCGTCATGTTTCTTAAGGGGACCAATTTTGTAACTCCGTGTTTGCTTTTCTGAAAAGAGGTTTACGAAATCCCCTTCTGAAAGGGGCTCTACTCTATGAGGACCCCTTTTTAGAAGGAGACAACAACGATTTAACAGAATTACCTCGCTCCCTAGAAAGTGCATTCATTCCATAAAAATGATGCAGGAGTGAAGGACTTGCTTAGAATCTGTTTACCAGTTTCATAACTGTGCTTTCGACATACCTCGTAAAGATGTTTTTCGACTGGCGTTTTATTCTAAATGGAAACATTGATTTCTGATTGACAATATCTTATCAAAAAACATTTGTCGCTTCTGTTCCTGTGTTTGTTTCCAAATGTTTATCGCGAAATTCATTTTACGGCCAAACATGTGTTTGGCCTATGCAAATTCTATAGTGAACTGTTTATTTCATTTTATTCATTTTTTTATTTCTTTATTTTTATTTCTTTATTTATTTTTTATTTTATTTTTTATTTTTTTATTTTATTTTATTTTTTATTATTATTATTATTATTATTATTATTATTTTTTTTGTTGTTGAAAAATGTTATTAAAAATATTTCTTGTTTTTCTTCTTTGATTTTAAATCAATGACATTTCATAACAATATTATGAAACTTTCAGAAATTTTGAACAAACGGAACCTATTGAAAAGCTGCATTCAAACTACATGTATTTATCCTATCGATTTTTGCATATTTGCAGCCATTTTTACTATGGGAAAAATTAAAATATTCGACGTTAACCAGTGACTAGAATAAATTTTTTTGTGCATATGTAGTTACGACAAATAGTTTTGCATTAAATCATGCTAAATTTATTTCTTCTGTGTAAAGTGCCAGTCAAAAAACGACTTTCCGAAAGAGGTCGAAAGAAGACTACATGTAGTATGCAGTTCATGTGCAAGTCAATGGTATTGAATAACAAGTATCATTTCATTGTAGAGAGAGAGAGAGAGAGAGAGAGAGAGAGAGAGGAGAGAGAGAGAGAGAGAGAGAGAGAGAGTTTGCTTAGTCAATATAAGATTATAATGGTGCGGCACAAGCACAGAAATTTAGATGGTACATGTAACAGTTCTATATTATTTTGACCTGGTTTTCTTAGAGGCATTTAAAAGATTTTATTTCCACTGATAGATTTTTAGCTTTAACCCGTTTATGCCTGGCGTCCCAGCAATGCGACATTTTTAAACAGTGTAGTCCCAGATCAGACGCCGCAGAATGCGGCGTCCGATCAGGGTCTACACTGTTTGTTTGCATTAAATACAGGAATTTCTGGTCATGATAAAAATTAACCAGACACCCTGTTATTGGAAATGGACCTGTCCACCGAGTAGATGGAAGAGTTCATTTGCCATAACTGGGATAAGGGTTATTTTTTGTCAGACAAATTACTAGTCTCATTTGAAGGAGTTAGTGCAAGAACGGGGCTAAGTCCATTTTTGGAAAAATCTGAGATATTGTCTTATTTAGAGACATCATATCAAGACCTACAATCCTGATATATAGTTTGTTATACCTTATTTCTCTATTGGCATTAAAAATGACAGTTTATTAAATTTTAGGTATGGGGCTAAGTCCAATGACGAATGTTTGGTGCAAGAACGTGGCTAAGTCCATTGTACCACATAAACTTTAAGTGACTGGTGTATGTGTTGTTCAGTTGTTTTTCGTTCTTTCTTATAAAATACTTATAAAGAGTCTGAATTAGCTACTATATAAAATGTTAAACTAAAAATAATGGGTTTCTGCTTTTAATCAGAGAGAAAACGTAGCTTTATTAGTTTAGTGCGAGAACGTGGCTAAGTCCTACAAACCCTGGATTTTAGCCCCGTTCTTGTACTAAACCATATTTCAGAAATAATTATCTGCGATATACTCAGAACTGTTTGTATGATTTTTACATTTCATATAATAGAATAACACATCCGAAGCAATTATTTAAAAGCAAGTATAAAAAATATGATTTTTTTTTTTTTTTTTTTTCTTTTTTTTAATTTTTACGTTTTTTATTTTTATTTTATTTTTTTTTATTTTTTTTTTATTTTTTTTGCGTTTTTGCGTTTTTCTCGAAATTATAAAAATGTGACTTAGCCCCGCTCTTGCACTAACCCCTTCATTTACATAAACGCATTTTTGTGCTACGAAATAATTACAAGTAATCTCAAAACATTATTGACCATGAAGTCAGTTCATTACGAAAACACGCCTATTCAAATGTATAGAAAATTTCACCACCAAAAACTGAAAATTTTCAGCTAAAAAACTCAGATATTTTTCATATTTCTGCTCAAAACATATATTGTGGGTACTCGTTAGAACCGCCTCGCCGAGGCGGTTCTAACGAGTACCCACAATCTATGTTTTTGAGCAGAAATAAGAAAAATAACGTATACCCCTGTAAACCCCAGTTTTACTATATAAAAGTGGGGTTTATGGGGGTCAAAATTATGTAGGTATGTTTTTGTGATGAAGTCAGTTTGAACAGATGTTTGCATGTATACCTATAGAAGCAACAAATAAAAATAAATAAATAAATAAATAAATAAATAAATAAATAAATAAATAAATAAAAACAATAATCTACCTTTATCAGAAAGACAACATCCAGCAAGAACATTCTCTATTATGTGCATGTCATATTCTTCTGATTCGTTTGTGGCTATGTTTAGTGTGTCAGACGAAAAAGTGCCTTCAGAGTAACAACCAGAAACGATCAACCAGCGGAAGTGCACGCTACGGTCGGGCCTTGTCATATGCCGATATTGTCAGTGTAGTCTGCAGCGCCCAATTATTCTATTAATGGACAAAAAGTCCTAATAGTACTGCTCAGATGCACAAGCTAATCCAAGCTTTCGCTGTCCATATATGCCTCGAAGATGCCTTTTCTCATGGTCATTTTCACGTAATAAGCAGGTCAGACAAACCTGATACAGAAAAAGGTGTTTTAATATTTACCACTTTCTGGGCTAATTCAGTAGACGACAGACAAATTAATATTTTTTCTTACTTTCCTTTGACATTTCATGCATGGGAGGGGAGGGGGCAATTTGCATGAAATGGCAAACCCTATTTTTCTGGGAAAAATATGAAAACTATTTCAAAATGTCGTCGGCTAAAAATTTTACCCATCATGCTAAGCATTAAAATATAAGCCAACATGTGTATTCGCAGTCTAGTTTGGATTTTCTTTGATTCACGTACATTTTCGTGGTTTGGGTTCAGACTACAGAATGTCTGTTAATACTAGTAAAAGAACCTGAGCAGACTAGGGGAATGTTCAATCCGATCTTTCTATTATGTATCAGATGGTTCCTTTATCTGTCAAACACCTTTTCGTGCCATAAGAAACTATGCCTTGTTTCAACTCGAGCAGCGGAGCCACACAAACCTGTATAACAAACCTGTAGACCAGTCTGTCCGTTCACTATTCACAATATGAAATCTATAAAGTCCAGATTTTACGTGTGATATCAGTGACGGTTTTGGATCGACCGTGCAGATAAGCAGACCCGCCTGGTCCTTCGTTGTTAAACTGCAATTAACTTTGTTCATAGCGTGTCAGGTATCTTAAGGGGGTGGGAGGGGGGGGGGGGGGGCTGGCACATTTTTAAGAGGAGGCAACGCTGTCAAAATTGAGTTTAGCTCCTTTCTGAAAAGGGGATTACTCTAAAAGGAAAGAAAGCAACCCCATCAAAATTGAGATTAGCTCCCTTGGTAGCAAATTCTTTCTTTTCAGAGTAGACCCCTTTTCAGAAGATACTGTGTTCAAGGAAAGCAAACAGGAAGCCACAAAAGGTGTTTATCTCGTACAAGATGACGGAAAATCTACCAAGCGTATCCAGTCTTCTTAAATCAAGTCAACGAGAACAAGAGGCCATCTCCATAAAATGTCTGTTTTTTTCAACAGATTTTATTTATGTCTTACATGACCACTTTGATAGTCGCCTAGATATGTTTTACATGATGTTCATAAGCCCAGGGAAATATGTTACCGAGTATAAAACAATAATTGAAGCCTTTCGTTTCTTTAACACATCTATGTAAAATATATACTTCTTATCGATGGTTGTAGGTAAGTCTGTTTGACCAAATCTATATGGACATTTTTGCTCATTTCTCAAAACACACACACACATACACACACACACACACACACACACACATACACTAAATAAATAAATAAATAAATAAAACATGCTGTGGGTAACCCTTAGGCGCTTCTAATGAGTACCCACAACATGTGTTTTTGTGGAGAGATAAGGAACATATACATCTTGATACCCCTCTTATCTTGAGCTTTGTAAGCCATTTTCACTATATAATATGGGAAACGAAAAGAGTTTGGTTACTTAGCAAATTAAAACATTTATGCAGTAAAAAAATGGTAGTAAAGGCCAAATTGACAAGCTGGTTAAAGACTGCAAAATGTGACAATCACCCTATGTAGACCCATACAGAACTCTGTTTTCACTCTTCTGTATTAATGTGGACATGGGACATTACGTTAACGTAATATATGGACTGTCATTTAAATTGTGTGTTACAAACAGCCAGAACTGGCCACAAATACAAGATCCTTTCTGTACGACAGTTGTACGGTTTGTCATCATTTTAAGTATTCCACGCAATAGCCCTCACCAACACATATATAAAATGGTTATAAAAAGATTAATAACATACAATAGTAGGACAAACAAACCTTTACACTAAAGCAATCAATGGGGTGCTTATGAATGTACCACTCACGTGTAACAGTAATGGGCATCAAGAGCATGAAAATGAAAGAACTTACAGTGACCATATATGGAAATGGTTTTGTTTGTCCTGCTCTGTGCTATCAATGCTGATTAGTGCTATACCGTTAGTGAAATGTTTTGGGGTACCTGGCAGATTACAGAGTATCAACCCAGAGTGGGCAAGCAACGTTGAAACGTCGATGCAACGTCATGACGTTGCATCGACGTTGATGCGACATTGTACAAACGTCATATGCCCGCTGGGAAGGACTCTGGCTGCACACACTGACTTGAGTGTTCGTTGGTCGTATTAATATGGTATTTCGGCCGGTCATTACGAAAACACGCCTATTCAAATATATAGAAAATTTCACACCCCCAAACACTGAAAATTTTCAGATAAAAACTCTCCGATGTTTTTCATATTTCTGCTCAAAACATAGATTGTGGTACTCGTTAGAACCGCCTCGGCGAGGCGGTTCTAACGAGTACCCACAGTCTATGTTTTTGATCGAAAATAAGAAAAATAATGTATACCCCTGTAAACCACAGTTTTACTATATAAAACTGGGGTTTAAGGTGGTCAAAATTATATAGGCGTGTTTTCGTGATGTGCACCTCATTTTATATCAGAAGTGGCATATTGAGTTTTACACTTGCTTCAGAGGGCGTTATGTCTAAAGCACTTGTCAATATCTAGTTGAGGCGCTCGTAGGCATGTGCAGTGAAGATTTACGACCGTCATACAACACGACGACACAAAATAATTTCTATCTTGATCCACTGTTAGAGTAGGCTTCAGAGCGCAGTCGGTAGATCCAGGGATCGCAAGTTCGAATCCCAGCTCGGCAACATTCGCGATGACTGATCATGTAATCCTTTTTATGGCCATTCTCGTCCTTCCACTGACTCATTAAGGGCAGTTTCTGGCGGAAGTGTGTGCAGAAAAAAAAATCTTGTTAACCAGGTTAGGGACTAAGCCTGCGGAGGAAAAGCTTAAGTAGATTAATTGACCAGCTTGAGATGACCTTAACATGGCCGTAAAACTCCAAATCAAACCGAAAGACTCCTTGGCAGACGGAAGCAAAAACTATTTTGACAGACTTGCCTCATCCCTCGGAACATGTATCAATTCTCATTGAACTTTTAATATACTGTTAACAAATTGCACCATGGCATTTGACAAACATTTATGGTGCTACGTTCAGTAAAGCCAAACTTGATAGTATAACTGTGAAGATGATGTTACTTCTTATCTATTATATCGCGTCAAAGTTATAAAACAACCCCCGTAGACATTATGCTTTCCGTACCACATTTATAATTTGTAAATCAACATTCAGTATAATGTGATATTTTAACTCTTAAATTGTCAATCACAACAATTGTTGACATCTGCTTGTGATTTTAAAAGTCATTTCTGCAAACAGTGTGGACCCAGATCAGACTGCTCCAAGAGGAGCAGTCTGATCTGGGTCCACACTGTTTGCCAGTATGCAAAACTAGGTTTGAAAAGTTTGCAAGAATATTCAGCATACGACAAAACAGACATTTCCAGATGCAGGTTTTCTTGGCGTTTTAAGGGTTAACGCACAGCAGGCTGGATAAAGTTTTCAGCAGACGACATATTGAATGTTTGTTTTAACGGGATTTGACAATTTATGCAAATTGTCTCCATGGAGGAAACAAGAATAATATCATCAATTTGTCGTCTTCTACATTGCCCAGATGGTGGTGTAATGGTTAAAATATTTCTTTTCATAGAAAAACTAGACATTTCTTTCAAATTGTCTCTGAAGGACCGAACGATGCAGTCTGAATGAAATGTCAAAAAACAGCCTCATCACGAAAACATGCCTATATAATTTTGACCCCCTTAAACCCTAATTTTTAGAGTAAAACTGGGGTTTACAGGGATATACATGATATTTCTTATTTCTGCTCAAAAGCATAGATTATGGGTACTCGTTAGAACCGCCTCGTCGAGGCGGTTCTAACGAGTACCACAATCTATGTTTTGAGCAGAAATATGAAAAATATCAGTTTTTTATCTGAAAATTTTCAGTCTTTGGAAGTGATTTTTTTCTGTATATTTGAATAGGCGTGTTTTTGAAATGTCCTAATGCCCCGATAGAAGAAGAGATGAGGAAAAAAAAACAATGACAAATACAACGGCACAGTGGCTAGTGATGGGAATCGGCCAGAATTTCATAGTCGATCATCGGTTTTGTAAAACTGACTGATCATCGATTAATAATCGACTTCTAGAGAATATATTCACTCTTAATTTATCCTTCTTCCAGGTACTTATTCATTGCTCCAGATCAATAAGAGGGGTATCCTAATAATATTTTTCTTATTTTTCCATGAAAACAGATGTTGTGGGTACTCATTAGAAGCGCCTTTTGGTACTTTTGGGTTGTTTTAACCATGGCTATTTTCTCATTTGTTTTCCCTTTTTATTGACCACAAATCTAGAATGACCAAAATAGACAGCTTTGAATTTCATTTCTTTATAACTTGCCTACAAAAATAAAACGTGAGAAAAATACGTTTCTAAAAATAGAATTTTCTAATTAGTCGACTATAAAATATCTTTCCGATCATCTGTCACAAGAGGCAAAAATGATTGATGATCGATTAATCGATCATCAATGGCAACACTAACAGTGGCAACAACTGACTTACAAAAAGATCTGCATCAGAAGAACCGCCTTGGAACGGTCACACAGCCACTATGGGGAGGTGAGAGGAGATGATGGGAAAGGTGAGGACAGGCTTAAACTAGTTTTACCTGATTGTAACTTAGCCCTTATTTCTGATGCAGCTACAAATCACAAAAGTGTGTTTGATCTGCCTATGGTCCTCTATCTCATCAGTGAAACATCACAGTACAACACAAAAATATTTGAGAAGATACGCAGGAAATGCCACAATCACGAAGCACAGCCCTCCCGAGGCATCAGAAGGAGAGCTGCTGATGAACAAATAACGACAAAACAAATTCCACATCACGAAAACATAGCTATATAATTTTGACCCCCTTAAACCCCAGTTTAATATAGTAAAACTGGAGTTTGCAGGGGAATACATTATTTTTCTTATTTCTGCTCAAAAACATAGATTGTGGGTACTCGTTAGAATCCTCTCGACGAGGCGGTTCTAACGAGTACCCACAATCTATATTTTGAGCAGAAATATGAAAAATATCAGAATTTCTATCTGAAAACTTCAGATTCTTGGTGGTGAAATTTTCAATATATTTGAATAGGCGTGTTTTAGTAGTGACATAAAAAACCACAGACGCGCAAACAAAGAAGCACTGCAAATAGAAACCGCATTGGAATGGTCAGTAGAAAAACTAGTTGGATGTAGGGGACTAAAACCACTTTTATTCGCGCGAAACCTCATCCCTAGTGCAGATGCAGCGCCCAATTACAAACATATTTTTGGTCTGCACAGGGGTCCTCTGCCTCATCTATGAAACATCGCGGTGAAACGCATATAATTACAAACATTGTGATGAAACAAAGCAAATGACCCAATGGCGATCTGAAACCAGAACAAAAGAAAAACACAAACACAACCACAATAGGCCCGACGACAGACATTGGTAGTCAGGCGCCACCATCTGAAACAAATTGAGGAAGGAATCGTCAAAACCGTGGTTCATTAAGGTTCACCTTTGAAAGTGTTTAAGAGTTCAAGGTACAATATGGAAGGTTTACAACCATCACTGTGCCCGCCATGATGTCTGTCTGAGTTGGTTCTATCACATTTTCTAGCTGAGGCTTCTTGTCCACCGCGGGATGGCAGTTGATTACCAAAACCTCTAACGGAAGGGGATATCACCTCTCTGTCTGCTAAGCACTACGCTAAATAACTACATGCTATTACCAAGGATAGTCCTAGAAAGATAAGGGAAGGCAGTTACGCACTTCTTAATTAATTGATACTTTGTTTCTTGCAGTAAAAGCTCTACAGATCGAGCGTATACTGTCTATTTCCAATATGGACTTTTATGATTATTCTTTTTTACCGCTCATGGTCAATCCTTCACTGGAATGTCCTACGAGAATCTGCTGTCAGCTCGCCAAGTATTGACATATTCAGGACCGAAATTGGCAAGTTGCAGCATGTCAAGCCCTAAGATCCCAAGTATAGTATGTTTTTATCCTGATTTTTAGCTATTGTCTATTTAACCTGTCACCTTTCATCCCTACTCTATCGTATTTTATCACTTAATTAGTGCAATACGTTTTAACTTTTTATCTTTTTCTATTAACAGACTTGAAGTGGCTCGATAGCACAGCACGCCTAGAATGTCATCGCGGGCATATGGCATTATATCAAGAAAGAAAGAAAGAAAGAAAGAAAGAAAGAAAGAATATGTGACTTTAAAAAAACTAGCTTCTTTATTTTCATCTACCTTTGTCGGTTCAATTTACGCACAAATCTGGTAAAGAGCATATGACACTATAAAGATACGGAGATAGAAAGATTCGTCTATCTGTCGTTGATGACTATCTGTATAAGTCTGGCTTTATTTCCAATTCTTTGTACTGCCATACGCCATCGACTATAGGGCTGATAGATTCCGTTCTGTTCTGTTCTATTTTCTCCGATCCGGTCCATTCTCTCCCGTGGGCAAGTCATCGTGCCATTCGGACAATTGAATGAGACACTGGTTCCCGTTGTGAGAAAAAATAAACAAAACGTTGTAGTTTTCTATACTTTTGCAGAATTTTCAACACAGAGAGGAAAAGTGTAGCAACTGGTATGCATTTATGAAGTCGCCTGAACATAACTTAAGATTATTTACCAAAATAACTCTATAAAACTACCAGAAATCTTTGTTCCTTAATGTGTCGTTAGTTTTCGTGACATTTCCAATTTCCCAACTTCATATTTCTTGATAAAAAAAAAAAAAAAAAAAAATCCTGTTACCGTCGCCTCATTTTATCGTCCCACTTTTTATACTGAGAAGCAGGAGGTCATGGTGAAGTGATTAGACCTCTGGCCTTGGTGTTACAGGTTGTGGGTTCCGTGAGGTCTAGAGCTATCGCATTTAAATGTGTAACCGTGAGCATTTCTTGACTGTCTAGTAAACATTTACAAAACTTACTGGCAGTTTACATGAACACATGACTCACACATGATCAAACAAGTGGCATCATTAAAATTTTGCATCATAATAATCATCACTTCATTTGTTCTTGTGCTCTTTCACTATCATAAATATTTCAGATCCTCGGTTTTGAAGGATTTCACTGTTGTAGACAGTCGAGGCAAGAAGGAAGTTTGGTATTCTAGAGACAGCACCTGGAACTATATTTTTATCAAAACAAAAATGATTCAAAGTTGAATAAACGTTTATTTTACTGAATATATATAAATAAAGTATTCAGTGTTTCATTTACTTGCGCGTCCTGCAAGAATCTCACATAAAATTTGCTGAGGATGCAAAATTGTGAAAGATGTGCGTGCCCTGGATGTTTGCCAGACATCAAGTACTGTTCCTTGTTTTATCATATTAACTTACATGTTAATTGTTTACTAAAGCACCGGCTATCTGGTTCCCTTCATAAACTCAGAGACACATGGCCGGAATATTGGGTACTGGGCGCCAGGTCTTCGGCTGTGATTAATCGATTTTAACTGGGCACCTGAGGTTTTTTTCAACCAATCAGTGATAGGGTTACTGACAAGAGTGTCGCTGTTGTTGAAAACAAAAGTAATTCGGTTAATTTATATCTTAGCTGTTTCAGCTTTCTCAATAGAGTGAAAATCAGTGATGCCAACCAAGAAAAAAACAAAAACTGTTCCAGACAAGGAATAACCCACTCTTGTAGCTCTTCTTAACAAAAATCGAGCTGGAGGACTGATTTCAGACACCCAGGATAAGACGGAGGTAGCTGAAAAGACAAGCTCATCAGAGATGAATTCTTCTGCCAGTTCTGGCTCTAAAAATGTCAGACATTTTCAATCGAAGTGGCTGACCTTTATAGTTCAGAACCTCATTGATGACCCATACTGAGTCAGCTGTTGGTCATCAGTGAGGTTTTGGACACCTTAAAAACTGGAATTTTCTTCCAATCTCTTATCTAGTCTCAATATGTTCACCTAGTCCTGATTTCCAGTCTGGAAAACTTTTTCTTTCAATCTGTTGCCTAGTCTTGTGTTCACCTAGTCATTTTATCATGTGGTCTTATTGCTTACACAGGTTATAAAAGATAAAACACTAGAATTAGTTATTTAATTTTATTTCATGTAATCATATATTTGATAAACCACTGGCACTATTACTTGAGTAACAGTGGTAACTAGCAGTAAGCATTGGGTGATTCAACAAGGGTCTCATAAATTCTCCAAAGGGCTCATAAAACTTCTGCAGGGTTCTCAGGGATGCAGAATCCTGTGTCCCAGGACGCATAAATCAGGGTCCGGGCTCCTAAAAATTCCCAAAGCTGAGTCCGTCAGACTAGTGGGACTACTACTAACTATGATTGTATAATTTGACTTAGCCAAAAGTCTGCCATGTGTTATTCGTACTGTCGGTAGCATCTTAAAAGAACAGTAATAATCCGCCACATGCTTTTCACACCTGCGACAAAACCCTTATTTGCTAACCAAGTGGTAGTTAAAAAGGTGTTGGCAGTTCACACTTCAGCAATCGTTAACTAGCCAAGCAATTAAAGCATGTGACTGACACCGGTAAAGGACCCCTCCCCTCATTGTGTATTGCCTGTACACAATGACTGATTCACCGAAAATGCACACGCAGGTGTTATGATCTCTCATCCCTTGTATTGAGGCTGGCTTTTTTTACATTTATTTATTTATTTTTTTTTTTTTTTTCATTTCAGAATTTCTGGACGCCCATTTTTTGTCATTGGCATCAGTGAAGCATGCTTACTGTTTTCTGTTTAAAGACCACAAACGGCCACAAGCGAAATAGTGTCTTATCCCTTTGTGAAATAGTATCTTATCCTTTTGAGAGATATCAGTCTGCACATCAAAATGGTTATTCCTGCTTGCCACAAAAAAACCCAAAAAAACACACACAAAAAAAAACAACAGTTTCTAAGTCCCACTGAATCTATCATGTAAAACCTGTGTAGGGTCTAATGGGACTGCTCAGATGTACCTGGGGCGACTGTTCCAATTCTGGGCTGTTCTAGTTTAAGTTACATATTCCATTGCTTCCGCATGAAGAAAGCTTGTGCTCATAACTGTAGCATGTGCTCCTAAGGGTAACATCACATGACAGCATGTTGGGAAACTGTTTTGGGAGAAAAACAAACTATTACCATGTTGGCTTGTAGAGCATTTTCTTGTCAGACATGCATATGAAACAGACACATATTAAAAATAGAACTAAATTATCAAGACTTTTTCTTCAAATCAAAGCAGTAGATGGAAGTTTCAACAAGTAAAGAAGTCCCGGACATTTGTTTTCTTGGTGTGTTTTTATCATGGTCTACAGAATAATGTGTCCGTGCTTTTGGTATAATTCTCTAATTACAATGTATGTTTTGTTTAATACTTTTTATACCCCGCCACACAATAGTGGCGGGGTATTATGGTTTCAAGTTGGACATCCGTGTGTCTTTCCGCCGTACGTCTGCCCGTCCGTTTTTCGTTTCCGGATGATAACTTGAGTAAACATCAATGGATTTTCACTAAACTTGGTATATGCATTGATATTGTGGGGATCTGGTTTTGGATTGCTAATGGGCAAATTTCGTCAAATTTTTACGGAGTTGTCTGCCCGCGACACGCCCATATTTTCGTTTCCGGACGATAACTTGAGTAAATAACAATGGATTTTCACAAAACTTGGTATGTGCATTGATATTGTAGAGTTCTGGATTGGGATTGCTAATGGGCAAATTTCGTCAAATTTTGACAGAGTTATTTGCCCGAGACACGCCCATATTTTCGTTTCCAGACGATAACTTGAGTAAATAACATGGGATTATAACCAAACTTGCTATATGCATTGACCTTAAGGAGATCTGTTTTGGAATTGCTAAAGGGCAAATTTAGTCAAATATTTATGGAGTTGTCTGCCCAACACGCCCATATTTTCATTTCTGGATGATAACTTGAGTAAATAACAAGGCCTTTTAACCATATGCTATATGCGTTGATATTATCAAGATCTGGTTTAGGATTGTTATCTGTCCATTGATATTATCAAGATCTGGTTCAGGATTGTTATCTGTCCCTTCGTCATTTTCTTTCCAGACATTTTCGCAACGATAACTTTAATACATCAACAAATAATTGCAATGGCGGGGTATTATGCTTGCTATGCTTTTATTTCCCATTTTGAACTTAGTGGTAGTCTTTTTTTAGCTCACCTGAGCCAAAGGCTCAGGATGAGCTATTGTGATCACTTGCCATCCATCGTCGTCCATTGTCCATCCGTTTTTCCATCCATGTCCTTGAACGACTTCTCCTCTGAGACCCCTCAGTGTGCCAATTTTCTTCAAACGTCATGTGGGGCCATCTGTTAAAGGGGGATTGAAAATTTGTTCAAATTGTTATGGTCCATTAATCAAGGTGGTCACCATGCCCATATATGGTATAAACACTTAAAAATCTTCTTCTCCAGAACCAAGAAAGCTTCAAGACTGAATCTTGGTATGTAGCATCATCGACTCAAGGCCTACCAAGTTCGTTTAAATGATGACCCTAGGTTGACCTTTGACCTTTTTATGGCAAGGTCAAATTTGCATCCCCATTCATTTGTATGGGGATATTGTTGAAAAGTCTTTTTCACAAAATGTATTGAAGCCTAATGGCTGAAACTTACAATGAGTGATTAAAGTAGTAAAACATTTTAGTTATAATCAAAATTTTGTTCCCTGGGAGTTATCTGCCCTTGCCCCTGGGCAATATACATGTGTTATTTTTAAATGTCTTCTTCTCTGAAACCGCTTGAGCGATTTTCACCAGATTTGACATGGGCCCTTCTGTTGAAAGGGTATTGCCAATTTGTTCAAATGGTTCCCCACCATTGAACAAGATGGCCACCATGCCCATATATGAGGGGGTGGACAGTGGGGTAGGCATTCCCCACTTCCCTCCCCCCTTACCCCCACTTGCCTCCCCCTTTTCCCCCACTTCCCTCCCCTTTCCCCCACTTCCCCCCCCACTTCCCTCCCCCAAGCAAACTTTTCCCTCCCCTAAATCAGAATTTCTCATATCCCCAAAGCTATAATTAAATTTCAAACAAGACCATGCAATATACATTCATGCAGATTTTGGCCCCAAACTACACCCCTAAGTTTTTTCCCCGAAATCGTTATTTCCTTAGCATTTGCACCCCCTTTACAGAATAGCTAAAGATTTGCACCCTCCATTTCAAAAGTCTGCAAAAGGGCCTGCATAGGAGCCATATGGAAAACAGGTATAGCAAGGTGGTGGGCCTTGATCCGGTTTTAAACTGGTCAAGAAAAAAATGTGGTGGGCCTAGGTGCTAGGGCCTTAACAGATCCACATTGGCACAAAAACAGTCGTATTAATTACTGAAATCAAAATTCAAGAGTACCATGTAAATCTGCATCTTCTAATATTTTTGATAAGCCTGGTCCCACACTTGGGGGTCAGTGAGAACAATAATCTTTTTCGTGGTTTTCTCAAAAACTGAGAATTAAATGTCGAACGTGTGTGGTGATTGACAAACCACGGGACCACTTAGGGACACGGACTCATGGACTTACGGACCTATTAACAATACACAGACTGCATAACAAAATACGGACAAATTATTCATGGACACAGACCTACAATTCACAGACTTGACAAAGCACAGACCGTTATTTTATTACAAACGCCACTTATGATATATGAAAAACACTATGAGTAATATCAAAATCGGAATAACGTGACCTTATGGATAACATGACGTTACATTGTCATAGATACCTACATGTACGTTGAAGTAATCCAATTGGAAAGATTTTTGATACCCATCCTAATGATGTAGGTCTGCATTGGATTTGTTTCTCGAAATTTAACTGTGACGATGATTTTGTCAGCTTGTATGATAGTGCAGGCGGTACTTACATTTCAGGTGCCGCTGAAATGGCAATTGCAAACATGATGTTTAGCCCCATGCCGGAAATCTTTATTAGACACTTTAAATGCTCTATACAAACGAATACAAATGACTGTGGTTTTACACCATTGCAAATATGGTCAGCATCCTCAATGTAATTGATTCTAGTGGCATAACATATACTGTCTCTAAAATGAGAAATCATCTTATCAAAGGACTTGAGAATCAAAACATAACAGTTTATTATCAGTTGTGCATTATAGACTTTGGGATTATCTGTGATTTGTTTGCTGCCCATAATGATTAATGGATGAGTTACATGTAGAAGACCTCCAAACGGACCGAACAAATATATAGTTTTACATTTTTACCACTATGGAGGCTGAGAGCGAGGGTTGGGATCCTGTAAATCTAGCTTCAGCTCCCCTCCTCCATTCCCCCCCCCCCACACACACACACCCCCCCCCCACACACACACACGCACGCACACGAGTAATTCATTACTGATCATTCCGAGGCGGTACTTTTATTGTAGTACTTTTTGTTAAATGTTGTGTAGTGTTTCACTTTCTAATGTTTTACTTTTAACAATTATATATGGTTAAGATAGTTCAGTTTATAAGTTTGGGTAACAGAGTTGCCACCATTTTGGGAAAAATGTTGCCAGCTCTGCTTGCCATCTGTTTATTTTGTGGCTGCTTAACTGTATTTTTCTGTCTTAACGTATCTTTGATGATGGGGTTAGATGTGGATCTGACTGTACCAGTTCTTGAGTTCACTTATTCATTTGGCTTGAAGTGACCGGAATTCCACTGGTTTTTATCTGCTGCATGTCGGATTCTGGCTTTATGTTCACATGTTCAAAACTCCAAAAACGGTTTCATCCAAGGTGACAAAATATCACACATTCAGTACGACAAGTCAAATTATCCAAAATAAAGTCAAGTGTTTAGATTACAGGTCATAAGAGACAATCAATTAAAATTATGATTTATTATTTAGTTATTTCGTAGTTTTCAATTAACTGACCATGTTATTGCTGCTACGGACCATTTACGGACCAATTTTCGGACCATAATTGACCATTCACGGACCAAGGACTTTTCACAGGCGATCTGATTGTTGCTGTAACGGACCGCTGTATGATGCACCAGTAACGGACTAATTACGGACTATTCACGGACCACGGACGACTCATGGACCAATTAGCAGTTAATTTTATTATATTTTGCAATTAATACAGACTATTCGCGGACCACGGACACGGAATTTTTATTGGTACATAAGTCCGTGAATGGTCCGTGTTTTGTCACCGGGCAACATGTTTGATGGAGTTTAACGACACATCAGCCCTTGTGAGGGTCATTTTGTGTCGTCTCCCAGAGAAAGGGAGAAGAGAGATAGGATACAGTATAGGAGATGAAAGAGAGGGACAGGAGAGAAAGGAAAAATGAATGAAAGTGAAGAAACAAAAGAAATAAAAACATTCCTCCTCTACCTTTACCTTCTGCAAAGATAGCAGGCCCTTGCCCATCTGTAAGCAAATATCATTTGGACCCCTCGGTGACGTGATATACACGACACCTTTGCCTCACCCAACCACCCCACCGGGCAACTTGTATATTCCGTGTTTGGAACACCTATCAGAAAATTCATGTTGGATCTTGAAGTTTGTTTGTTTGTTGTTTTTTTTTTTTGTTGTTGTTGTTGTTGTTTTTTTTGTTTTTTTTTAACAGCGCAAAACTCCATATCCAACAATGAGCATATAAAACGATTGTCTACGACAGACGGATAATTATTTCTAAAAGTGTGGATTGCCACCGACACAACGGTTATTATCGGAATCAAAGGGAAGTAATCAACTAGAGATAAACCGAAATCGGACGTAAACAAAGTCAATGTAGACCACGGTTGGCGGAACACTCCTTGTCGGTGAAATGAAATCAACGCCGGATTCATTGTTAACATACCTGAATTTACTTTGGTATGTCTGTTAGATACTTCTGATACCCAGTTATTGCATTGAAGTACATAAAAATAGAGTAAATTCAGTAAAATACAACAAATGTTGGTATAACCCCCGCCCCCAAAAATCCCTACCCCTGCCCCCTCTCCCCCGTCCCCTGCCCCCTCTTCCCCTGTTCCCCGCCCCCTTTACCCCCCCCCTTATCCCCGTATCCCTGCCCCCCCCCCCCCCCCCCCCCCCCCCCCCTGTCCACCCTCTCATATATGGTAAAAGCATTCTTCTCTAGAACCAAGAAAGCTTCAGAGCTGAATCTTAGTATATAGCATCGAGGACACAAGGTCTACCAAATTTGTTCAAATGATGAACATAGGTTGACCTTTGACCTTTTTATGGCAAGGTTAAATTTGAGGACCCATGCATTTGTATGGGGAAAATGTTGAAAAGTCGTTTTCTCAAAACGTATGAAAGACTAATGGCTGAAACTTACAATGTGTGATTAAAGTAGTAAAAAAAATTTAGTTATAATCAAAATTTTGTCCCCTGAGGGTTAGCTGCCCCTTGTCCCTGTGCTATATACATGTATAAAATTGTGTAATTTTTAAACATCTTCTTCTCTGAAACTACTTGAGCAATTTTTACCAGATTTCTCATGGGGCCTTCTGTTGAAAGGGTATTGTCAATTTGTTCAAATGGTTCCATGCCATTGAACAAAATGGATGCCATGTCCAAATAAGGTAAAATCCTTTTCTCCAGAACCAAGAAAGCTTTGGGGCTGAATCTTGGTATATAGCATCAAAGTAGTAAAAAAAATTTAGTTATAATCAAAATTTTGTCCCCTGAGGGTTAGCTGCCCTTGTCCCTGTGCTATATACATGTATAAAATTGTGTAATTTTTAAACATCTTCTTCTCTGAAACTACCTTGAGCAATTTTTACCAGATTTCTCATGGGGCCTTCTGTTGAAAGGGTATTGTCAATTTGTTCAAATGGTTCCATGCCATTGAACAAAATGGATGCCATGTCCAAATAAGGTAAAATCCTTTTCTCCAGAACCAAGAAAGCTTTGGGGCTGAATCTTGGTATATAGCATCGCTGTCTCAAGCTCTATCAAGTTTGTTCAAATGATGAACGTAGGTCAAATTTGCGTCTCTGTAGATTTGGATGGGGAAAAAGTTGAAAAATCATTTTTTTTTTGAATATGTATTTAAGACAAATGGCTGAAACTTACCATGTATAATTAAAGCAGTAAAACTTTTTAGTAAGGAAACCACTTGTCGCATTTTCTTCCGATTTCACATGGGGCCTTCTGTCAAAGGGATGTTCAAAATTTGTTCAAATGGCTGTGCACCATTGAACTTGATGGCTGCCATGCCCATATATGGTAAAAACACTTAAAAATCATCTTCTCCAATACTAGGAAAGCTTTGAGAGTGAATCTTGGTATACAGGATCGGCGACTCAAGGTCTACCAAGTTTGTTAAAATGATGAGATTAGGATGACCTTTGACCTTCTTATGATATGGTCAAATTTGTGTCCAAGGCTGTGACAATACTGGAAGACTGTTGCATGGCATTTGCAAATATGCAATAGCTCTTTTTATCAGGTGAGCGAATTGTGGCCCATGAGCCTCTTGTTTTGTTTTCAGCACTCAAATACTATCAAAATCTATAGATGGTAGATACCTTGTTGACCTGGCCACTTTCGGAGAGTTTTTAAAAGACAGTGGGGCGCAAGTTCTCTGAGTTAGCTTGTTTTTTTTTTTTGTTGTTTTTTTTGGGGGGGGGGGGGGTGGGGGTCACAAAATATCTTTTGGAGTTCACAAAAGAATAATTTCCTTAGTAAAACAATACTTGTTATGGGGATAGATGGATACATGTAGATATAAAGAAGCCTATTTTTATGTCAGATATATTTTAATCAGGCTCTAGAGTGCTGTACATATACAATGTATGTTATTTCAGATGAAGTGTAACTATGGGTAAAGAGAAAGCAGGGTTCCTGACACCAAAAGCAATAGCAAACAGAATCAAAGCAAAGGGTCTTCAGAAACTGAGATGGTATTGCCAGATGTGCCAGAAACAGTGTAGAGATGAGGTAAACTTACCTCACATGTAGGTCCAGATAAATCACATTTTACATATACAGTCGAACTTCGTTATCTCGAACTCGCTTATTTCGAATTACCGCTTATCTCGAAGTGAAAATCTGGTCCCTGATTTAACATGAAACTATGACAACAGGTACATGTAACAAAATAATGTGGAAAAGAGGAGAAATTGCTCCCAAGGAGCAATTTCTCCTCTTTTCCACATTATTTTATATATATATTTCTAACTTAGGAGTCGAATTACATATTCATTTGTTAAATGTGATTGTTCAAATTATTGTTTAACTGACTCTCTCAAATCTGATATGTCAAGGTACGGGTATCTCGGAGTGTTTCAGTGAGTCCCTTTGAATTTGAGATAACGAGAGTCGACTATATTGATATATTTCTTGTTTCTCCACGAAAACGTGTTGTGGGTGCCCCTTTGAGGTGCCTCAGTGAGGTGCCTGGGTACCAACAACATGTTTTTGTGGAGAAATAAGAAAGATATTTTCCTGCCTCTTACTGTAGCAGACAATATTCTGTTTTCTTTCAAAGGATACAAGGCATGACATTTCATGTGAATATGATTGATATTTGAGAAAGGAAAAAATATTTTTGTGTCCTATAATTTAGGAAACACGTTTCATTTTCTGTACAATATATACTGGCTGTGACATGTAAAATGTATCATATTATGCATGTAGGACCAGGTAGGCAGTAGGCAGAAGATATTAAACTCTTGAAAGGTTAGTGGCACAGTGTAAAACAGTATTCTCAAGGTCTGTGCAGGAAGTTAGTAAGGTAGATGTTATAAAATTTTGAACTCTTAATTCCATACATTTTGTGGCATAATTTTTTTATGCAGTTTTTTCTTAAAAAGCTTTGTGGAATGGTAAACAGTTAAGACCCCAGGGCAGTCAGATCTATGTCTGCCTGTCTGATCTGGGTCTGCACTGTTTGCGTATGCCATGTTATCAGAAACTTCGGTGTGCAAAATTTTAGGACATTTAACGTGTATGTACTTTGCAAAAATAGCTTTTAGAATTTATTTCAGAGGTAGCTGAAGTGTCCAGTAATAACTCAGATCAGCCTGCACATCTGTGTAAACTGATTAGAGTCTTTAAGGGCACTCTGTGCATATCCAAGGATCTGCATGTTAAGGCAGATAACGAAATCTGTGATCAGCCTGGATGGATATGCAGACTGGTCTGAGTATTCCCTTGGTGCACATGCAGTCTTGTAGGAAATGCTGTGCCTTGGCTCAAATGTCCATGTTGTTCTTATTTGCTTTGATTGGTTTAATTTCAGAATGGTTTCAAATGTCACACTATGTCAGAATCTCATCAACGACAGTTGCTGCTATTTGCTGAAGATCCAGATGAGTACATTGATACCTTCTCAAAGTGAGTTTTTTATTGAGTTGGATGAAATGATCATTGCCTATGTATACAGTTGACTCTCGCTATCTGATCCTCGCTTATCTCGACCCTATCACTTTTGTCCAATTGATTTCTAAGTCACTATTTTTTCCTTAGATATTCATTGTATGTCAGCTTTGTATATGTTGAAGTACTTTTAGTCAAAACTTCAGCTATCTCGCCCATGATTTTCCATCCCTAGGTATCGTTTTCACTGTTTTCAGTATTGCGAATCTCAAACTGTGATTCATGATGGAGAGAAAAAATAAAGAAAAAATGAATAATGTGAAGTCAGTCTCTTAATTGTTGAAATTCTTTAATAGATCGCAGGAAAACTAGAGCAAGTCGATGGTGTGTCATCGCATATCCCTACACACATCAAAATTCCAGATGTGTTCCTCCAGTCCTCATGCATAGGACTATTACCTGTGGCAGTTTCAAGGTTATAGCTCAAAAAAGGCTAGGAGGAGTTGTGTGACAATCAAAAAAATGAAGGACCCAAAATCTTACCTTTTGACCTCTGGTGACTCCCAGACATGCACCGCCACCCCCCCCCCCCCCCCCCCCCCACACACACACACACAAAAAAAAAAAAATATTTGCACCACTGTATACCACTGTATTCTACTCTTCATTACCTTTGATTTGATATGCAACATGACTTTGACTGTGTTTGTACAAGATGGATTTTGGACCTTTCGGGACCACACACCTCTGGCCCTGCCCCCAGGGTTACATCGAAATTCCAAATGTGTTCCTCTGGTCCTCATTCATAGGGCTATCGCCTGTGAAAATTTTCAGATTCTAGCTTAAATTGTCTAGGAGCAATGGTGTTACATTACAGACAGACGGACGGGGTATCACAATATCCCCGCTTTTCTTTGAAAAACGCGGGGATATTAATAAATATTTATAATTCTTTAATTCTCCAGTTTGTACTGTTAATTACAATCAATGCTTTAAGCACTGCAGTTATGAAACCACCCTTTTCCATAAGGCTCCCAGAAGGAGCAAATTCTTTCCTTTAAGAGTAGTCCTCATTTGTGAAAGGTTTCAATTTCTGGGGAGGCAAAACTGCCTGACTGCAAAGAATGTCTCCTTTTGCAAATGGTAGCACAATTCACCAGGTGTATACAGGTACTGTCACATTTTATATAATTGTCCATATTCAGGGACTTTGAAGATGGTTATACGGAGCTGTTAAGAAGAAGATTTGGAACCAAGCGGGTCCATTGTAACATAGTTTACCAAGAATACATCAGTGAAAGAGACCATGTACACATGAACTCCACACAGTGGGAAACACTCACAGACTTTGTCAAATGGCTGGGAAGAGAAGGTTTGTTAACCCTTGTCCTGCTGGCCCCGGATATACCTGGCCTTTGCAAACAGTGTAGATCCAGATCAGTTGGCTTCTGAAGAAGCCAACTGATCTGGATCTGCACTGTTTGCCATTGAGTATGCAAATTTATAGCAACAATTGGGATCAAGTAATCTGATTGGCTGAAAATTAGAAGTGAGTGTGGCATCTTAATTTATTCAGCAGGACAAGGGTTAATTTGCATAAACAGCTCAAGATAAGAGACGTATCCAGAATTGTAGATAAGAGTAGTATAGTTTACTTTTTCTTCACAAAACATATGTTGTGGGCACTCATAAGATGTTCCTTTTATGTTTTTTGATGGTGAAGATAGAAAAAATGAGAGTTGTCAGAATAGTTTGTGGACAGAGTACTCCTACCAAGAAATTCAATGTACTTTATTAAAATCTTATTCAACAAATATTGATAGTCATGTTATGAGCAGTCTGATGTAATATGGAAGGAAACGAATTTATAATACAGTATTAAAGAAAACTAGAGCAAGTAGATGGCGGGCCAACGCATATACCCGCGTCAGGGCCATCACATGTCTCTGCGCATATCAAAATTCCAGATGAGTTCCACCAGTCCTCATCCATAGGGCTATTACCTGTAACAGTTTCAAGGTTCTAGCTCAAAAAGCCTAGGAGGAGTTGTTGAACAATCAAAAAAAAAAAAAAAAAAGTACCCCAAATCCTACTTTTTGACTTCTAGTGACCCCCAGCTATGCCCCGGGGGCAAACGTTTTGCACCACTGTATTCTACTTTTCATTTGATTTGATAAGCAACATGACTATGTTTGTACAAAATGGATTTTGGACCCTTCGGGGGCCACACCCCCTGGCCCTGTCCTCTGGGGTAATCAAAATTCCAAATGTGTTCCTCCAGACCTCATACATATTTCAATGGTGTGACATTACAGACAGACGTACGTACGTATGGACGATGTTCTCACATTGAGGTATTTATTGGGTATTTTCTGTGTTAAAAGTACCCACTAGCAGTCTACGGAATAAAGGGAATAGTGTGAAAAAGAACCCAAGTTATGCGCATTCATGTGCCCGTCTGGATGGACAGACAGATGGGAGTGTCAGAATATCCCCGCTTTTTCTTCGAAAAGCTTGGGGATAGTTGTGCTCCATGTTTTATCATATAATACATTTGCGTGGGACAAGTATCAGAATGTTGAAAACTTAAAAAGCGCCAAGTGCAGCTACAGCATTAAGATTATTGTGGATAAATGTTTGTAACATAAACGTCATTTCTTGGAAATGGAAACGTTGGCAGTAGTTTAGTTTCAATTGTATTAGCAGAAGTTCAGAAGTACCCCAAAGAAATGGCTTCGAAAGATGGCGGATTTCATATCAATACTTGTTTGGTTGAAAAAAGCATCTTACTTGGATATCTGTTACTACATTTAAATACATATACATGTACAAGCAGAAATATTTCCTTATTTTTTCCCCAGCAGTTTGGGCTCAACATTTTACATGTCATCTCCACCTTGGAGATTGTTTTGAATGAATTAGCAACTCCTAAGTTTTTCTATGGCATAAATGGAGACAATTTGCATGAAATGTCAAATCCTGTTTTCTTGGAAAATAAGAAAAATATTGTCAGTTTGTCATATTGTTGAATGAGCCCAGAGAGTGGTGAAGGTTCAGGAGTCCCGATATTTTGGGTTAATACAGTAGGTAGATCAGGCTATTCAGCTGTGCAGTCCTATCAAATTGCACCCTCTCAATATGGCTGAAAAATTGTTGAAAGTGAAGTAAAGCCTAAATAAAACAAACAAACTATAGTCGACTCTCGTTATCTGGAATTCCAAGGGACTGTCTGAAATATTTCAAGATATATCAGATTTGAGAATTGAGGAAAAATAGCTGGAATAACCACATTTAACAAATTTATATGTAATTGGACTCTTGAAATTACAAATATAGCAAAAATATTGTGGAAAAGAGGAGGAGCAATTTCTCCTCTTTTCCACAATATTTTTCACCTGTTGTTATATTTTCATGTTTAAGCAGGGACAAGATTTTCACTTCGAGATAAGCAGTTATTCAAGATAAGCAGGATCATGATAAGGAGAGTCAACTGTATCACAGTGCATGGCATTCACTAAAACATGCTGCAAGACTTAGGTACTATGGATACCAGATATGCTGACTCTGAATTTGTCTATAAGGTGTTGGCTGAAGCAGATTATGAGATAGTGCAGACCCTTATCAAACTAGGTCTGATATGTTTAGGGTTATCTGTTCAAAGATTTTGGTAAAGTATGATAATACAAGACATTTTTTTCTTTCAGGTAAATGTAATGTAGACTACACTGAGAAGGGCTGGTTTATACAGTATATAGACCGGGACCCAGAGACAATCAGAAAACAAGAGCTGGTGAAAGCCAAGGAGAAGATGGACATGGATGATAGTGAGAGAGAGGCCAAGCTGATACAACAACAGATTGAAAGAGCAGCGAAACAAGAGAAGAATGTCATTGAGACAGAGTTTACTGAGCTGAAGAGAGAAAATGAGGAAGAGAAAGGTACAATAGCTACACTAAATAGTCATATATAGTCGACTCTTATTGTGTCGCCTGTGTAGCATGGCAGGCACGTAGGGATCATGTTGTTCGTTGGTGTTGGTGTTGTCAATGGTGTCGTCGTCTTACTTTTCGTTTCCGTTCAATAACTTTTGGAGGGATGTATTGATTTCATTTGAATTTTGCAGAACTTTGTATTACTATAAAACACAGGTCAGTTTCAGTATTGGTAATCATCCGCCAAATTTTGGCTGAGTTATGGCCCTTTTTCGACTTTGTTTTTGTTGTTTTTTTCCACTCAATAACTTTTGAAGGGATGCATTGATTTCATTCAAACTTTGCAGAACTTTATATCATTGTAAAATACAGGTCAAGGTTGATATTGGTAATCATCCGCCAAATTTTGGCTGAGTTATGGCCCTTTTTTGACTTAGTTTTTGTTGGTGTGTTGATATTGGTTTCCAATCAATAACTTTTGCAGGGATGCATTGATTTTATTGAAAGTTTGCAGATGGATATATTATTGTAAAATACAGGTCAAGTTCAATATTGGTAATCATCCCCAAAATTCTGGGCAGGTTATGGCCCTTTTTCGACTTAGTTGCCTTTAGGGATAGGAGCGATTATAAAGACCTGTGTTTTTTTCCTTTTTCATATCAAATAGTGGGCGCTTTAAGCAGGCAACACATCCGATTCTCAGAATTCTAGTTATCGCAACTTCATATATCTCGAATAACCGCTTATCTCGAAGTGAAAATCTGGATGGATATCTAACAACAGGTGACAAATTATTGTGGAAAAGAGGAGAAATTGTTCCTAAAGAGTCAGTTTCTCCCCTTTTCCGCAATATTTTCAATATATCTCCACAGAAGTCAGTTTACGTATTCATTTGTGAAATGTGGTTGTTTGATTTATTTTTTCTTCAATTTTGCAAATGTGATATATCAAGGTATGAATATATCAAAGTATTTCAGAGAGTTCCTTGGATTTCGAGATAACGGGAGTCAACTGTATAAGAACCCCTCCAGATAGAAATTACCTTACCTGTGTGGCCAGTCTAGACCCAAATCAGCCTGTGCAGGGTGATCAGTGTCCATGCTGTTTGCTCATAAAATGTTTAATTCTTAGCATGCTTGGTAGAATTTTCAGCAGATGACATATTGAAATATTTTTCTTATTTTTCCCAGAAAGTAGAATTTGACATTTCATGCAAATCCATTGGAGACAATTTGCATAAAATTTCAAATCCTGTTTTCCTGGAAAAATAAGAAAAAAATCATGATTTTTGTCATCTGCTGAATTAGCCCAGAGAGTTGTAAAGGTTAAGGACCATGTACAGTCGAACTTTGATGCTTGAGCCCCTTTGGTACCATGAAAATTTGTTCGAGATAGCGGTAGTTCGAGCCACGAAGAGTTACTGTTAGTGCCATACCAGGAGGCATAATGGAGATAATTGTGGGGTATCTTTTCGGTGTTCTGTATTATAAACTTATGTTGTGTGTACTCATTAGAATTGCCTCATTGAGGCAATTCTAATGAGTGCACACAGCATACATTTGCAAGATAAAAGAAGAAAATATCCCTAAATTATCCGTATATCGTATTTGGAGGAAATCCCTGCAGACTCAAGAACTTGTTCGACTCATCCATGGTAAACGAGCCATCGGGGTTCGAGCCACTGAAGTTCTACTGTATTATGTGAGGGACCAGTACAGATGTTGATCAGGCTGCAGATGTGCAGGCTGATACGAATATCCTCATAGCACATGTCGTAAGAATGTTGTTGTTGTTGTTTTTTAACTGGAAAAAGAATATGTTATTTCGTGGAATTGATTCATAATTGTTTCAGACAGTCATTTTAATAACACTGCATCTAATTATGTATATTTCAGACAATTATTTTTATTGGATGAGACTTATTTAGTGGTTATTAGACATCATATGATGCATTTTGAAGGTACAA
Source organism: Anodontia alba (assembly GCA_964016985.1). NCBI lineage: Eukaryota > Metazoa > Mollusca > Bivalvia > Lucinida > Lucinidae > Anodontia > Anodontia alba. The sequence continues at coordinate 50,939,830 of OZ024828.1, read as the reverse complement.
TTTGGAATGCTTAATAGTTTTAGATTCAAAAGTCTTGCATGTTTTAGAATTCTTGCCAGAAGACCAAAACTTTTTTAGGTTGATTTCCACTGGACTCAAAAGACATGGATTCAGATGTCTAAATTTAGAGTCACTACAGTGTAGAGATCAGCAGAGCTTCAGATAAGAGCGTATCCAGATAAATGATTTTCTTTTTTCTCCTGGAAAACTAACATTAACACTTTTTTATTGAGGAAAATCCCCTTATCTAGAGCTCGAGTTTAGTGTAAAAAAAGTAGATGATATTTTAGTTTGGCAGATAACAGAATTATTTTATTTTGTTTACTTGATCAGATTTAGGTCAGATAGATAGGATTTGTAGACAGACTGACATTGGTTTTTGATGTCCAGGAACTTGAATTAATGCAATTTTGTAGATTTGACTTAGAATTAACAATCAGGGCCCAGTTGTTCAAAGTGTCGTTAGCTTAACGAGCTCGTTAAGGGTCATTTCGTTAACTGTTTTAGCGGATTCAGTACACAATATTCTGATATTTTTTGCTGGAAAAATGTGAGTAGCTTTTGCACTGCAAAAGCTACTCACATTTTTTCAGCAAAAAAATTCAGCATATTTGCGTATCACTCGATGTAAATTTTAACGAATCGTTAACTAACGACATCGTTAGCTTTGAACAGCTGGACCCTGTATTCTGTTTACAGTTACGTTTAATCTTGGTACTGCCACAAAGAAAGAGGATTCTGCAAAATCAGGGTGAGTTCTGTGTTATTTGAATGCACGCATCTGAAAGATTTTGGGGGTTTTTTTTATTTCAAAGAGAAACGTTTGTTAACAGGACATTGCCTCTGTAGTGTTTGAAACCTTTAACAGTGTGGGGAATCCACATGACGAAATGACTAAGTACACGGAGTTTGTTACTATTTTTAGCTCCACATAAGGCAGGATTTTTTAGAATATCTCTATTTATACCAAATGGAATTTGTTCAAATAAAGCGCAGAGTACGCAGAAAATCAAGCTCTTCCTGGTGGTATAAGCACTATTCTGCGATCTGGTCTAATTCTCTAGAACAGTCGAAGACTGTTTTTGCTGTCAATCTGGGCTATCGGGACTATGTACATGAATTTTGACAAAAAACATTCTCCGAATGTTCTCAAGAATCAGACCAGAGTGCAGAAAAGCACTTGCACCACAAGAAAGAGCTTGATGTTCCGCGTACTCTGGACAGTATTTGAAAAAAATCCATCAGATATAAATCGAGATATTCTAAAAAAAAAATCCCTTCCTGATGCGGAGCTAAAAATAGTAGCAAACTCTGTGCACCCAGTCATTTGGTCACGTGGATTCACCACACTGTTTAAAATAGAACTTTAACCCTTGTCATGCTGAAAAAATTGATGCCATGCCTACTTATTTTTCAGCCAATCAGATTACTTGATCCAGGTTGTTGTTACAAATTCACATACTTAATGACAAACAGTGTAGATCCAGATCAGTTGGCTTCTTCAGAAGGCAACTGATCTGGATCTGCACTGCTTGCAAAGGCAGGGTATATCTGGGATATCTGGGTTCAACAAGATAAGGGTTAAGAACATGCCCCAATGAAGATGGAGGCAGCTATTTCCATGTTAAATATTTTCCCTTAGAGGTCTATCGAGTTCCATTAAGGCCTAAAAATGGTCTGACTTTGACTTCATTTTAGAGAGCTAGTTGAAACATTTTTTTTGTATTATAGTCATTTTTTGAATCATTTGAAGGGGTTGGTATGTTTCCATAATTAAGTTTGCATAGTAAAGCATGCTTCATTTTTTTCTTTTATGGCTTGATGAAATGGAAAAAAAAAAATACATGTAAGTAAAAATCAATCTAAAATAAAACTAAAGTTATGTTGGGTCAGTTTGATTACTTGTCATCAAGTATCGTGATGGTAAAATAATGTCCATAATAGAAGATGGCTGTTTGGAATAAATGCCATCATATTGGAATGAATGTGCAAATGAATAAAGAAGCTGTCTCAAATTGAATTTCTTAAATGCAGTCAAATGGATGACACAAATTTTAATATTACCATACAGTCAGAGAAATAGGAACCATTTTTTTTCTAAGAGTCTTCTGAATTCCTGGACAGATTTAATGGATACCAAATATCCTGCATTAATTTTAATATCTAAACCACAGACTTTTTCACGCTCAAAATGTTACTTGGACTGAGGTTGTAATCGTCTATAGTTTTGTTCATTACAAGCCACGCCCACTCAGTGACCAGGAGGCCAGGGGTTCAACCCCCGCCGAGGTCGGCAACATTCTTTCGTGGAGATTGATCATGAAATATTTTCTACGGTCATTCTCTCCCTTCCGCTGATTCAAGAAGGGCAGTTGTCAGTTTCTGGCGAAAGAATGTGCACAATACTGGTGAACCGCTTAGAGGACTAAGCCTGCCCAGTAAACGTGTGGTTAGGTAAACTGACCGCGCTCGACATGACCCCATTGGGTTGACTGGGCCGTAAAACCTCAACACAAACAAACCACTCAGTGACCTTGAAGTGGGTTATGGACAGAGGATAAGCATCTGGTCAAGTGCATTGTCCTATATAGCAGTAGGAAAAGATGGAAACAGCCAAGATATAGCCCAGCTTCATTGCTTTTTACATGTTTTCTCTTTTCACTTTCATTTCTGTATTAATTGTCTGAGTTGGGGTCCTTCTGGGTGCTCCAAAGGTTAAACTAGGAAATTCTATTTTTAGGTCCAAGGTAATAGAAAATCCCTTCAAAGCACCAGCTCAGAAAATTAGTGAACCATCATCATCAAAATCATCATCCTCATCATCTTTGAAAGACTCAAAAAAGCCACAGGTGGGGGAGAAAAGAAAATCAGCCTTGGATGAAATTATGGAGGTAATGTTGTAAGAATATTGTATTGTAGTAAAATCTACAGTGCTTTGTATTTCAGTAGGCAAACACCAGGGCCCAGTTGTTCAAAGCATCATTAGGTTAACGAGCTTGTTAAGGGTCATTTCGTTAACTGTTTTAGTGGATTCAATACACAATATTCTGATATTTTTTGCTGAGAAAATGTGAGTAGCTTTTGCACTGCTAAAGTTACTAACATTTTTTCAGCAAAAAATTTCAGCATATTTGCATATCACTCAATGTAAATTTTAACGAATTTGTTAACTAACGATGTCGTTAGCTTTGAACAACTGGGTCCAGAACATTACATTTCTTCTAATTCATGCTGTATAAAGTAGAAAAGAGAGTAAACTATTATTGTTACATGCACTAAAACAGGTTTTCGCAATGCCAAGCTGGTTTGGGTTTTACTGCCTAGTCAACACTATTAAGGTCATGTCAAGCTGGTCAGTTTACATAACCACACTTTTCCTGGGCAGACTTTGTTCTCTAAGCAGTTAAAGAGTACTTATGCACATTCTTTTGCCAGATACTGAAAACTGTCCCTCATGAATCAGAGGAAGGGAGAGAATGACCGTAGAAAATATTTCATGATTAATCTGTATGAAAGGACATTGCCAGAACCAGGGTTGGGGATCAAACCTGTGACCTGGCTCTAAGGTTATAAAACTTTTTTCATGCTCAACTCAGCTGAGCATGAAATTTGTCCTGCTAATAAATCTCATATTACTATCAACTGCAAATTATTTCTTGCTAAACATAGCTGAGCATGAAAATTTCTTTGCTGAAAAATTTGAAAATGCCAACTATTCTTGGCATTTTCATATTTTTAGCCGAGGAAATTTCATGCTCAGCTGAGTTGAGCATGAAAAAAGTTTTATAATCTCGGGCTCTGATCACCAATCTGGTGTGCATCCAGTTGAGTCACCAGGGCCAAAGTGGTGGAAATAATAAACAGATTAGGTTAAAAACAACAGCTGCAGTGTCAGAAAACATACCCTTGGACATTTCCACCAAGCTAAGATTCAGATCGTCATGCGCATATGCATTTTGGATAATCAAGGATGCAAAGTTTCTTCATGCTGGCAACAAACACACTGATCAGACTGCTAGGATATGCAGGCTGATTTGAGTCTTAGTTGGGTGCACGTCAGAATTTTTACTCTCATTGCGGGACAAATGAATTGCGAAAATGATTTGCCCAATACATGCAGGTATACCCTGGTGTTAGCTACCGGTATATCTTGTTTGGGATGTTCAGGTATACATGTCATAGATATGTTAACATAATGAGGTCAGATGAGGCTGTATGGTGATTGGGACTTCTGTATAAGCAGTTGTGTCATTCTCCCTTTTTTTGTCAGAACTCGTCAGATTTAATATCTTTGATGTGACAAGAAATATAAAAAAAAGGAAAGAAGTACTAGATATATAAGCTTCATCAATTAAAAATATGTCTTCAAGGAATATGCTATCAGTAATAGTCCAGATCAGCCTGTCCACTTAAGCCTTTTACGTCAAGTGGACTATTCTATCACAACTCTTTAGACCAGTCTATTCCCAATAGCAAAGTGTGACATTCATCTACCTGTGTTTAGTAAGGTAATGCAAAACCAAGGTATTCAGTAGTTTGTCAACATGGGTAAATAAAGCAGAATCTGAATCTGTATTGATTACGCTGATATGTCAAAATAAGGTGATGTGAGGATCACATGTATTTACAGGCTGTAACAATACCAGGATATATATGTTAGCTGCTTCAAGTACAATGTATTCAAATTGTTGCAGACAACATTGTCTTCTTTTTTTTTTCTTTTGGAGAGAAAATAAACCTTAACATTTCATTTCAATCATCTACCTAGCAGACAATTAACATGAAATTTCAAGCTTTATTTTCCATGAAAATTTAAAAAAAAAAAAATCATATTTTAGAATCAGAGGAGCTTTTAAGGTCAAGTATTTGATGATAATTCTGGGATTATTTTCTCCATAAAAATACATGCTGTGGGTACTCATTAGAAGTGCCTCAGTGAGTCACTTCTAATGAGCACCCTCAACATATGTTTTTAAAAGCATATGCTGTTGGTACTCATTAGAAGCACCTCAGCAAGGCACTTCTAATAAGTACGTACAACATATGTTTTTGTGGAGAAATAAGAAGAATTATCTCAGAATTATCACCAAATACTGGACCTTAACTAGTCGCATTTAAGAATGTCTACTGCTGCTGTTGTGATTATGGTTTTAAGGGCTATTATTTGATTTATTTCAAGAAATGAAAAAAGAGAAAATAAACAGAAAAGAGTACTGATTATATTCCTCATTTAAATCTTTATTGATCTAAAGAGAAACGAAATACCAAAACTAGAAAAGAGCTTTTGTTACATGATATTATTACTCATTACCAAGATAATATGCACATTACGAAAACAAGCCTATTCAAATATATAGAAAATTTTACCTTCAAAAACTGAAAATTTTCAAATAAAAAACTGATATTTTTTGTATTTCTGCTCAAAAACATAGATTGTGGGTACTCGTTAGAACTGCTAGGCGAGGTGGTTCTAATGAGTACCCACAATCTATGTTTTTGTGCAGAAATAAGAAAAATAATGTATACCCCGTAAACCCTATTTTTACTACATAAAAGTGGGGTTTAAGGGGGTCAAAATTATATAGGCATGTTTTCGTGATGAATATACAGTAAACTTTTGCTTTAAAGACCTCTTTTTGGACTGCCTAAAAGTGGTCTTATTAGTGGGGTGAATAAAGAAACCATTTTGGATTAGCTAAAGATGCTCTTAATAGTGGAGTGGTCTTGATTTTGAGTGGTCTTAACCCATTTTAGACTGAATAAACTCACCCACCTCTCATCAGCTCTATACATATATATTGGAAAGTCAAATTTCAATTTTAGGTTTGTCAGACTATGTGATTTATATATTCCTAGAGAAAAATGGCTAAACTATTTGCAAACAGTACAGACCCCGAATAGATGCCACATCCTGAGGTGTCTGATCTGGGTCTGCACTGTTAGTTAGTTACCCTTTTTTTGGGGTCTCCAGACTAAAATGTGTTAATTGTGGAATTGTGCTGTATTATTAGTTTGAAGAGAAAAAGAAGGAGAAGATAAACAGAAAAGAGTACTGGTTACATCCTGGTATTGTGGTGAAGGTCATATCCAAGAAGCTAGGAGAGAAATATTACAAACAGAAAGGATATGTGAAGGTAAATTGGTTTATCTTTACTCATAGCTCCAGATAAGGTGATTTTTGTCAACAGATAAGTACTGGTATTTTCTTATTTCTTCATGAAAACATATGTTGTGGGTACTCATTAGAAGTGCCTCGCTGAGGCACTTCTAATGAGTACCCACAACGTATGTTTTCAGGAAGAAATAAGAAAAATGTTATGTGGATACCCCTTCTTATCTGGAGCTATGTTTACGTCTTGTTTGCTCAGAAATCTTATTTATCTGTCTTTAAGGTTTCTTCAGTAATAAGCTATGACATTGTTAACTGTCTTCAGGTCATTATGTGGACAGTGAAGATCCTCAGCAGACTACATCAAAACTTTTTGATAAGATACTTTTTTCAGTCCAAAAGTATTAATAGTTTTCTTATTTCTCCACAAAAACATATGTTGTGGGTACTCATTAGAAGAGCCTGGGTGAGGTGCTTCTAATGAGTACCCACAACTTGTGTTTTTGTGGAGAAATAAGAAAAATATTTACGTGATATCCATTTTTATAACCTACAAACGTGGATGTATCCACAACCATAACTCAAGATAAAAGAAGTATCCACATTAATAGTTTTCTTATTTAAAGATGGACGAAATATAAGTTGTAAGTATATCATGGAGTAAAGTGCTTAACAAGCCATTTATTTTAATGCAAGAGTTTTCAAAATCGGCCTAGAAATAAAGAAGTTATGGTGGTTTGAATATATATTTAAAATGGCTGTCATGGATGCCACCATATTGTAGGCTTTGTGATGTCACACAGCCCAAATTAAATATGCAAAACCAATAATAAAGGGTTTTTAAGAATAATTTTGCTACAATTTTTTTTATAATCTTTTAATTCTAGTGACAAATAATCATTTCCCCTAAAATAAATTGACTTTATGAGAATAACTACCTTTATGAAATGCATTTTAATTTTTATGAAACCTCATTAAATATTCAAAATGGCAGTGCCCATTCCACCAATGTTAAAATATTAAATTGTCTATAACTTTTGATCAAATCTGTGTCAAAATTCATTGTTTGTAAAGTTCTGTACTTTAAAGCACAATACCTTTTAACGTTGCGTTCCCCTTTAACCACGAAAACATATCTTGTTGGTACATTATAAGCACCTCAACAAGATGTCTCTTGTGGGTACTCATGAGAAGCACTTTAGTTTGTCATCTTATGAATACTAATTAGAAGCACACCATCGAGGCACATCTAAAGGGTTCCTACAACATATGTTTTCCGGTGAATAAATAAGAAAAATATCAGTGATTTTCATTTGAAATAAGTGCCTTATCTGGAGCTATGATTCACAAGTCAGATGAGCAGCTTTGCTGCCCATTACATAATATTTGAAATGCAGAAATTTTAATGCTTAAAGCCCCAATCACAACTGCAGCAGGCAACATTTAGAAGCTGGGCTCCATACTGCAGTACATAGCACTTCTGAACACAGATCCAGGGGTCCTAAATTCAACATCACGAAAACACGCCTATATAATTTTGACCCCCTTAAATCCCACTTTTATATAGTAAAACTGGGGTTTACAGGGGTATACATTATTTTTCTTATTTCTGCTCAAAACATAGATTGTGGGTACTTGTTAGGACTGCCTCGTCGAGGCGGTTCTAACGAGTACCCACAATCTATGTTTTGAGCAGAAATATGTAAAATATAGGATTTTTTTATCTGAAAATTTTCATTTTTTGGTGGTAAAATTGTCAGTATATTTGAATAGGCGTGTTTTCATAATGAACACCACCTAGACCACATAAATTTTGTGGAGATTGATCAGGAAATAATTTCACAATAATTTCTGTTCAAGTAATTGTTAACCGCTGAGAGGACAAAGTCTGTCCAGGAAAAGAGTGAGTAGGTTAACTGACCAAGCCTAACATGACCTTAATGGGTTGACTGGGCCATAAAACCTAACTAAAAGGGACAAACAAACAGCATTCTGAAGTATTTTTATATGTTTTTCAAAGAAAATAAATCCTGACATTTAATGTGAATCACAGCTAAAATGATTCCACTCTGCTGAACAAAATGGCTATACACCCTAAAAATGGCAAACTCTTTAAATTTCAAAATGATTTCACATAGATGTTTCTTTCATGCCCCTTTACCAAAATTCCTAAAATGGTTCTGCTTTGCTGAACAAGATAGCTGCCAGGGCTAAAAAGAGAAAAAAAATCTTAAAGGACATCTCCTTCCAGGCTTTTTCCCAATTTTCAAAATAATTTCACAGAAATGTTCCTCTTATGCTCCTTCACCAAAATTGCTGAAATGGTTCCACTCCAATGAACAAGATAGCCTCCAAATCTAACAAAAGAAAAACATCTTATCTCCTCTTAAACCGATGACACCATCACTTCTACAAGCTATGTAACATCTTGAGCTGAGTTGAGCGATCTAGGGCCATCCTGGCCCTCTCATTCTTATTTGATATCCAGATGGGACTTCACATAACAATATTACTGATTTTATCTTGAGAATACCCTCTGGTAATAAGACATATAGTTGTTTTTTCATTCCAGGAAGTAGTTGATTTGTATGGTGGAATTGTGAAAATGCTTGACACCGGGGACAAGGTCAAGGTCGATCAGACACATCTAGAAACTGTGATACCTGCTATAGGTGAGTAAACTGTTAGAATAAGAAAAAATGTCTTATACAGTTGTTTCATATTTGCAAAGGACGTTTTAAGGGTGAGAATTTGGTGATAATTCTGGAATTTTTTTTTTTTTTTTTTCTGGGATAGTTTTTTCTCATTTTTCCATAAAAATATATATTGTGGGTACTCATTAGAAGTGCCTCAATGAGGCACTTCTAATGAGTACCCACATATATATTTCTAATTAGTACCTTCAACATACATTGTTATGGAGAAAGTTTATCCCAGAAGTATCATTAAATACGAGCCGGCGTCGGTGGCTCAGTCGGATGCGCCGTCCGACTGGAGACCAGGAGGTTGCGGGTTCAACCCCCGCCGAGGTTGGCAACATTCTTTCGTGGAGATTGATCATGAAATTCTTTCCCTTCCTCTGATTCAAAAAGGGCAGTTGTCAGTTTCTGGCGAAAGAATGTGCACAATACTGGTTAACTGCTTAGAGGACTAAGCCTGCCCAGTAAACATGTGGTTAGGTAAACTGACCGTGCTCGACGTGACCCCATTGGGTTGACTGGGCTGTAAAACCTCAACACAAATAATTATTAAATACTCATACTTGTGGTAATAATCTCTGGGGTAATCATATGTTCTGGGTACTCAGAAGCACATTGCAGAGATGCTTCTGGTGAGTACCCACAATGTTTGCTTTTATGAAGAAATTGAGAGAAATATCCCAGAATTATCATCAAATACATCTCCCCAACAAGTCTTCTGAAGCAGTAAACTTCCACTTCAGCCAGCAAATGCTGGCCTTGGTGGCTCAGTTGGATGCACGTTTGACTGGTGTTCAGGAGGTTGCTAGTTTGACCCCATGCCGGGTCGGCAACATTCTTTCATGGAGATTTGATCTTGAAATATTTTCTACGGTCATTCTCTCCCTTCATCTGATTCAAGAAGGGCAGTTGTCAGTTTCTGGGGAAAAAATGTACACAATATTGGTTAACGGCATAGAGGACTAAGTCTGTCAAGTACCAGCATGGGTAGGAAAACTGTCCGCGCTTGACAGAACCCCATTGGGTTGACTGGGCTGTAAAACTTCAGCAGAAAACAAACAAATCTGCCAGCAAAGCTGCACAATCAAATTGTTTAAAAGGCCCATGTTCTTCATCAGTATATTTTACAGTATCCAGTGATACTATAACCAGATATCAGAGGCCTTGATCAGGTAGCACAGGTTGATCTAGGCCCTCACTGTCGACATTTTCACATGGCTTTTGTATTTTGATGGAGAAATAATGAAACTTATTCGTAGTTCTAATATATATGCATACTTTCTATAATACTGAAAACCTTGATCATTCTGACTTTCTGATCTCGATGTATATACATCCCATATCATTACAAAAACACGCCTAAATAATTTTGTCCCCTTTAAATCCCACTTTATTATAGTAAAACTTGAGTTTACATGGTATTTTTCTTATTTTGCTAAAAAACATAGATTGTGGGTACTCATTAGAACTACAACATCTGTAGCTTCTAACGAGTACCCATAATCTATATTTTGAGCAGAAACATGAAAAACATCTGGGCCCAGTTGTTCAAAGCGTCGTTAGCTTAACAAGCTCATTAGTGGTCAAAATGTTAACTGTTTTCGTAAGTACAATACCTAACTCATAGGTATTTTTGCTGAAAAAATGTGAGTAACATTTACAAATGCAAAAGCTACTCACATTTTTTCAGCAAAAATATTAGCGTATATGCCATGTTTGATTATCAAAATTTTAACGATATGTTAACTAACGACATGGTTAGTTTTGAACAACTGGGCCCAGAATTTTTTTTATCTGAAAATTCTCTTTTTTGGGTTGTAAAATTTTCAGTATATTTGAATAGGCGTGTTTTCGTAATGTTTTATAAGGTACTCAATTTCATAGCTCAGAAAAGGTGCTTTTGTATCAACCAAAAAGTATGGAAATTTTCTTATTTCTGAATGAAAACATACATTCTGTTTGCTAGTTAGAGGCGCCTTAAGGAGATGCTTATGCTGAGTATATTGAACATGTACCCAAAATATGTTTTCATGCAAAAATAAGTAAAATATAGCTCCAGATAAAAAGTGGTTTCTAGACAATACAGTGAACACTCGTTACAACGACAGCATTTGTTCCCAAAGATGTTGCCATTAAAATGAATTTGCTGTTGTAAAGAATCCTTAATGGACACAATGATATGTGAGAAAGACTTTGTTTTATTCATATTTCCTCACAGAACATGTTCTGGATATTTGTCAGAATTGCCTTACTGAGGCAATTCTAACAAATATCAAAAACATATGTTTCTTTAAAGTATTTAAATACAATATTCTTGCATCATTTGTGATTAATTGTTATCTCTTAAGCAAAGGTTTCGTGATAGTCAAATTGTCATTATAATGAATATTGACGTTGTATCGAGTGTCGGTATAAAGAGGGTTGTCTCTAATTTTACTTATTCCTAGGTGCTTATTAAAATTACTTCTGATGAGAACCCACAACCAAAGTTTATGGAGAAATAAGAAAAATATCAGTATTTTTTGGTTTAGGAATAGGGCCTTGTCCGGAGATGATGGTTCCTGCTTATACCATAAAATGAGCTGCAACAAGCGAAAATGTGTCTTCAAACATGTGCAAAATGCACAAATTCAGATTTATCCCACCATTGCACAAAGCCTGATCTGGATGTTTGCTCTCCATTGATACATTCTATAGTGTTCAATGATTCTGTTAGCTGACAGCGATGGCCCTGATCAGACTGCACGTATGTGCAGGCTGATCTTGGCCTTCGATGTATGCGTAGGCCTGTCGACACATTTTGGCATGGTGTGACCCATATGACTCAAGTTTGTTTTGATTCTAGGCAAGAGTGTGATGTTAGTCAATGGAGCCTACCGTGGTCAGACAGCCACTCTGGAGAGTATTAGGGAGAAGAAATTCTCCTGCACAGTCAGTTTAAATAGTGTATGTATCTTCCTTCTATTACCTGTAAAATCTGGGCTATCTTAACCCATTTTGGGGGTGGTTGGGTGAGGCAAAGGTGTTGTGTATCTTGCATTACTGGGGTGTCCAACTGATATTGGCTTCATTTGGGCGAGGCTTGCTACCATTGCAGCAGGTGCAGGTAGAGGGTGAATGTTTTAACTTCTTCTGTTTCTTCACTTTCATTCAGTTTCCTTCTTCTCCCCTATCCCGCCTTTTTATCTCATCTACTATCTCATCTATCTCTCTTCTCCCTTTCTCTTGGACACGACACAAAATGACCAACAAGGGTTGACGTGTCGTTAAATATCAACACAATCAGTCATAACCCATTTACCTCGAGTGGACTCTTCTACCACAATGCTTTGGACTGGTCTGTTTCTAATAGCAGAATGTCTGGTTAGTTTTTATTACCACTATGTTTTACAGAAATTTCTGTATTTATTGAAAACAGTGTAGATCCTGATCACATTCTGTGAATCTGATCTGGGTCTGCACTGTCTGCCAATTATGCTTTAGGAGGTCTCCAGACTAAAATGGGTTAACCTTTACCACTCTCTGGGCTAATTCAGCATACAATGATGATATTTTTCTGATTTTTTCCCAGAAAATATGCTTTGACATTTCATGCAAATTGTCACTTTTTAATAGACAATCTGCATGAAATGTCAAAGCCTGTTTTCTGAAAAAAAATGAAAAATGTTTCAAAATGTCATCTGCTGAAATTTTTACCCAGTATGTTAAACATTAACCTCCCTTCTCATAAACTGCAGGACACAATCCCAAAATGATAATCCAGGTATTACATGCTTGGGTTGAATTCAGAACCTCATTTACTCAGTGAAGCATCCGGTTGTCTGAGTGATTATCTCTGCTAAATTCAGATTGTGAGATCCCAGGTTCGAATCCCACTAGATGCAGAGTCCATCTCATGACTGTAGGGTATTCAATTGCACAGAGCCGTTCATTATCCCCCCTTCATTAATATTTTCTTGACATGACTTAACCCTTGTCCTGCTGAGCCCGGATATACCCTGTCTTTACAAACAGCGTAGATCCAGATCAGTTGGCTTCTGCAGAAGCCAACTGATCTGGATCTGCACTGTTTGCCATTTGGTATGTGGATTTGCAACAACAAACTAGATAGAGTAACCTGATTGGCTGAAAATTGGAAGTGGGCTGCCTGAAAATTTGAAGTGGGCGTGGCATCTTCCTTTATTCAGCTTGTCAAGGGTTAAATAATGTTGAAAGAAACATAAAACATCAAACCATCATCATTCACTCTGCTAATATTGTTATAACCCTAAGTATTGGATCAGATAAGCCTTTGCAAACAGTGTAGACCTAGAGCAGACACCACAGAATGTGGCATCTGATCAGGGTTTACACTGTTTGCTATACATACAGCAATATTTTTAACACATCAGCTGGTAGTAAAATGGACTCTTTCAGAATGTAGGATAATTATGATAAGGAGTTAAGGTGTCCTAATACATGTACTTTGATTTAATATGATACACTTTATTTGGCTCCTGCAACGCTCCTTACACACACCCGCTCCCCTCATGCACCCCCATCCCTACACATTCCAGTAGAAAATACCTTGTATGAGACCAGAATAGATCTAGAACTGCCTGTGCATGCTTTCAGTTTGGTCAGGTTCACATATATTATCTTTTGGGTCATTACCGTAAGAAACCTAAGTATTGGGACAGACATGCCTGAGCAAACAGTGAAGACTCAGATGCTGCAGAATGCAGCATCTGATCAGGGTCTACACTGTTTGCCACTCATCCAGCACTATTTTAGACATATCAACAGGTAGTAAAATAGACTTTTTTTTCAAATTTTAGGACAAGTATGGAAAGGAGGTAAGGTATCCCAATACTTTAGGTAAATAAGGTACTTAGCATAGCCAAGTAAGAGGGGTATACAGAAACTTACTTTCCTTATTTCTCCACAAAAAACGTGTTGTGGGTATTCATAGCTTTTGATAAGGTGCTTTTTTCAACCAAAAAGTATCTGTATTTTTCTTATTTATCGATGAAAACATATGTTGTGGGTACTCATTAGAAGCGCCTCACCAAGGCGCTTCTAATGAGTACCCACAACATATGTTTTTGTTGAGAAATAAGAAAACTATTAACCAGATCTATTATCTAGACCTATAGGTATGTATTAGAAGCTCACCAAGGAGAGGGTATCAAGATGAAATGTTTTTCTTATTTCTCAAGATAATATCATACAGTCAAACCTGTCTTCAGCAGCCACCCATGGGAAGCTTAAAATGTGGCTGCTGAAGGCAGGTGGCTGCTTAATACAGTTCAAATATATGTCTACAAATTTTGGGGCAACTTTCCTATGGCTGCTTAGTACAGGTTGGCTGCTTAACAGAGGTGACCACTAACACAGGTTTGTCTGTATATATGATGAGTGCCCAAAACAATACACTTTCATGGCGAAAATTTTCTCATACAGAAATAAGAAATGTGACAACAGTTTTGGTAGAAAAAATGCATCTTATGTGCCTGGCAAGTGTTAACATTCGTCAAACTGCTGGCACATGCAGGCTGATCTGCATCTAAGCTGATCACATATTATATCAAAGGCCACATTTGTTAGAGGTCACAATTATCAAAGGTCAAATTCTGTTTAAAGGGCTATGTTTTATAAATACTCAGCAGTGATTGAGTGGTGTTTAAGACAGCCATTAACACTTACCATGCTATGGGCAAATTCAGCAGATGACAAACTGATGATATTTTTAGCTCACCTGGGCTCACCTTCCATCCATCAGCAACTTTGACCAGTTATATCTCCTAAGTCTGCAGGCTGATTTCAATCGTTTCTCATCTGTAGCATGCCTCCGGTGGGGGATTGATGGCATAATGAAAACCTTGGTTGCTATGGCAGCCCCAAGGTCCCATAGACTTACAATGGGAAAATGTTTATCTCCACCATAACTTTTGATTGGATGTGCCTGAAACTTGCAGATAAGGTGCTCATGGATTAAATCTCGGACAACTTAAAAATCTGGCCAGATTGAATCATTAATCTTAGAGTTTCGTCCCCTTGATTGCTGAAGAAGCCTCTGCTTGACTTTGTCATCAGCATAACTTGTTAGTTCTAATCTAATCTTCCAGAATCTTGCAGATAAGATGGACATGGATGAATCTCAGACAATTTCGAAAGCTGGCCAGGTTGGATCATTAATCTTAGAGTTACATCCCCTTGATTGTTGAAAAAAGCCTCTGTTTGACTGTGTCATCAGCATAACTCATTCAGTTTTGATCAGATCTTCTTGAAACTTGCAGATAATGTGGACATGAATGAAATTTTGGATAAGTTCGAAAACTGGCCAGTTCGGGTCATTAATCTTAATGTTACGTCCCCTTGATTGCTGAAAAAGTCCCTGTTAGACTTTGTCATCAGCATAACTCGTTTCAGTTTTGATTGGATCTTCCTGAATCCTGACACTTGCACACAAGGTGTACATGGATGAAGTCTTGGGCAAGTTTGAAAACTGGCTAGATCAGATCATAAATCTTAAGAGTTACATCCCCTTGATTGCTGAAAAAGCCTCTGTTTGACTTTGCCATTGGCATAACTCATTCAGTTTTGATCAAATCTTCCTGAAAGTTGCAGATAACGTGGACACGGATAGAATATGAATGAGTTAAAAAAAACTGGCCAGATCTGACCACTGACCTCAGAGTTACATCCCCTTGGTTGCTGAAAAAGTCTCTGTTTGACTTTGTCATCAGCATTACTCTTTCAGTTTTGATCTGATCTTTCTGAAACTTGCAGATAAGGTGGACATGATTGAATTCTCTGATGAGTTCTTATCATGACCAGATCAGATTAGTAATCATTAATCTTAGAGTTACTTCCCCAATTAATGTGAAGTGTCAAATCCTAATTTTTAGGAAAAATAAGAAAAATAATTCAGAATGTTGTCTGCTGAAATTTTTACCCAGCTTGGAAAGTGTTAATTATTAATATTTCAGCTACAATGTGAGCAAAGGATCATTATATGCTGTATTTACCCTAGATATTCTAGGGGACTAAAGCTGCCAAAAAAAAAGTGTGAGTAGGTTATCTGACACTCTCAACATGACCATAACAGCGTTGACTGGCTCATAAAACTCCAACTCAAACAAAGACTGCATGGATATGTAGGCTGATGTGAAATTTTGGTCTCGGCTTCATAACTCCAGATAAGTGGACCAAATTTTTTTTTTTCTTATCTCTCCACAAAAACATATGTTGTGGGTTTTCATTAGAAGAGCCTCAGTGAGGCACTTCTAATGAGTACCAACAGCATATGTTTTTGGGAGAAATAGGAAAAACACCAGGGCCCAGTTGTTCAAAGCGTCGTTAGCTTAACGAGCTCGTTAAGGGTCATTTCGTTAACTGTTTTAGCGGATTCAATACACAATATTCTGATATTTTTTGCTGAAAAAATGTGAGTACTCACATTTTTTTCAGCAAAAAATTTCAGCATATTTGCGTATCACTAGATGTAAATTTTAACGAATTGTTAACTAACGACGTCGTTAGCTTTGAACAACTGGGCCCAGTACTTTTTGATTGAAAAAAAAGATCCTTGTCTGGAGCTATGCTGCTTTTGACCTAATGACTATTTTCTTATGGTGTGGCACTTTTATTTTTTCCAGGGCTCTTACAAAGGAAGAATATTAGATAACATTCCATATGAAGATATTTGTAAAATCTACCAACCTTCTTGATAAAACTGGAATAAACAAAAGAATCAGGAATTCACTTATAGAACTGGTCTGAGGGCTGGCCGAGCTTGTGTCATGTGGGAACTACAATGTAGCTGAATATCAGTATGCTGGGAAAAAAAATGCTATTTTGAAATATTTTTCCTACTACCCAGAAAGTAGGCTTTGATATTTCATGCAGATTGTTTCTTGTTTTTTTTCCTCTTTTTCCGAGAAAAAAGGTTTTGACATTTCATGCAAAGTATCTCCTAAGGAGACAACTTACATGAAAAGTAAAGGCCTGATTTATGGGAAAAATGCGAAAATTATTTCAAAATGTCTGCTGAATTTGCCCAGAGAGCAGTAAAGATTAAAGAACTAATAGGACTGGTCATGAGAAAGTCTGTATTTAATTGTTCTCTACCAGCCATGAGTGTTTTACATTACTGAAGATAAAAACCTTTCTAGCTGACATAACATCATTCCAGTATTTTGGATGTTACAGGTAAATTGTGATTGTGATAGCCAGACAGTGAACCAATCACAAATAGTCACATTTTTTAAACAGTTTTCCAACATACAGAATTTCTTTTAGACACAAACCGAACATGAACAGCAACTTTTAAATGTGAATACTGGGATTGATATTTTAAACTGATCATCTGTTTGAAGGTGATTTGAATCAAAGGTCTTAATATATTGTCTTGGAAAAATATCATAATGTATTTCCAGGGAATATATAGATACGGGTCTGTGTGTGTGTGTGTGTGTGTTTTTTTTATGTTGGCATATAGGCCAATAAATGCAAATTTAGTTTGAAAGCATCATATATACATTATTGATGACATGACATGCCAGCCTCGGTGGCTCAGTTGGATGCGCCGTCCGACTGGAGACCAGGAGGTCGCGGGTTCAACCCCCGCCGAGGTAGGCAACATTCTTTCGTGGAGATTGATCGTGAAATATTTTCTATGGTCATTCTCTCCCTTCTGCTAATTCAAGAAGGGCAGTTGTCAGTTTCTGGCAAAAGAATGTGCACAATACTGGTTAACCGCTTAGAGGACTAAGCCTGCCCAGTAAAAGTGTGGTTAGGTAAACTGACCGTGCTCGATATGACCCCATTGGGTTTACTGGGCCGTAAAACCTCAACACAAACAATAATGATGACATAAATTATTGATCCCGATGTATTTACAATTTTTACTATCCACAGTTTGACTTTATATCATCCAGTTCAAGGGGAACTGCATCCAAGAAGAAAAGATATATTTCCTATTGGTAATCATTTCTATTATGTTCTAATTTTTAAGTTATTCAGTGCATCAGTGCCTAGTTAAGTGATTTTGTTCCAGCATCCCCACTTCGCCATACCCCATCGGCTGAACTCAAATCTCCGTTTTCCGTATTTCAACACCGAAATTCCATCTTAACTGACACGTAACAGATATTATTACATCTCCGAAGGTGGCTATCTTGAAAATCTTCAAACCTCATCTGCTTCCGAATGGTAAGTCAGATTGAGCCAAAATTTGATGGGAGGCATTGAGATTCAGAATTGCTAAAAGCATTTGTTACAATATCTGCCACAGCAGCCATCTTGAAGATCTTCTATTGTTAGCTCACCTGGAGCTTTGCTCCAGATCAGCTTATGCCATGGTTTGTTGACCATAGTCTGTCCATGCCGGCCATCTTATAGTCTTCAGTTGTTATCTGCTCCTGAACAGTAAGTCGGATAAAGCAGAAACTTGGTGGAAGGCATCAGGGCAGCTTGGAGATTTAGAATTGCTAAAATGGTTCCATTCTGATATTCAAGATGGCCACAATGGCAGCCATCTTGAAAAGATTCAAATCACATCTGCTACCGAACAGTAAGTCTGATTGTGCTTAAACATGAAGGGTTCCAGTATCCAAGATAGCGGCCATGGTGGCAATTTTAAAACTCTTCAAACAACATCAGACTCTGAATTGCTAAAGGCAATCTGATCTGATAGCCAAGCTGGCCACCCTGGCATAATGTAACATATGATCAGCCTAATCCAGGTGAGCGATTTCTGGCCCACTTGGGCCTCTATTTTTTTTATTTTTTTTTTTAAATAGTTGTTATCCCCCAAAAAATATTAATAAACCTTCAGAACGCAACCGTTGACTTAAAATACATGAAATAATTAAAGAATAATAATAATAAATATTTTAACAATGAAATAAATAAATTTATAAATAAAAACACTTTGGTGTCTCCCCTCCAATTTTCCAAACTATGTTATATTTCTTCCAAATATTTACTACCCTTTAGAAGCCTCTTAAGTAAACAAAAAATGAAATAAATAAAATTAAATAGATATTATGTTTGAAAGAAATGAATTAATAAATAAACCATTCAACTCTGTTCTCCAAATACGTCAATTTTCCAAACTGTTATCCCTTCAAAAAAAATTATTACCCTTCAGGAGGCCTCTTTACTACACCTTGCTGGTAATTCATAATCATCTCTTTAGGACATGTCTTTGATCTACCTTGCAGAGTGCCTAAGTAGGAGCAATAAAATCATTAGTGAATGGTACCACTTTTTGTCTCATTATGCCTATGTCTTTAAGCTTATGCCTATGTCTTTAAGCTTATGCTATGTCTTTAAGCAGACTGCCTATGTCTTTAAGCAGACTGCCTATGTCTTTATTTAAGCAGACTGCCTATGTCTTTAAGCAGACTGCCTATGTCTTTAAGCAGACTGCCTATGTCTTTAAGCAGACTGCCTATGTCTTTGACTGAAACTTGGATGTCTTTCATGCTCATACAGTAAATGGTTACAGTGAACTCACATTATGTCAGATAGCAAGCGATCAGAGAATGTTTGTTTTTGAGATAACACCAGTTTGATATGAAATTGGGTAACATGTGGGAGATACATATACTAGGAACCAAAGTCCAAAGTTGGAATGAATTTGCATTGAAGTAGATAACTAATATTTTCAGAAACCAGTGTTTAAAATAACAAGTATTGTGTCTTTTTACTTGCTTTTTAAACAAAGAGACTGTTCTCCGTTTTAAAATCTAAAATTAAAATTCCCTGCTGAACATTCATTCATTTAAGTCAAGTTTGTAATCATGAAATATTTTCTACAGTCATTCTAACCCTTCCACTGATTCAAGAATGGCAGTTGTCAGTTTCTGGCAAAAGAATGTGCACAAGTACTGGTTAACGGCTTACAGGACTAAGGAAAAAGTGGTTAGGTAAACTGACTGCGATCGACATAACCTTAGCCGGCCTCGATGGGTCATTTGGATGCGCGTCCAACTGGAGACCAGGAGGTCGCAGGTTTGACCCCGCTGAGGTTGGCAACATTCTTTCGTGGAGTTGATCATGAAATATTTTCTACGGTCAATCCCTCCCATCCGCTGATTCAAGAAGGGCAGTTGTCAGTTTCTGGCTAAAGAATGTGCACAATACTGGCTAACCGCTTAGAGGACTAAGCCTGCCCAGTAAACGTGCGGTTAGGTAAACTGACCACGCTCGACATGACCCCATTGGGTTGACTGGGCCGTAAAACCTCAACACAAACAAACAGCATAACCTTAATGGGTTGACTGATCTTTGACCCGAGTGCCTTGGGCCAATTAAAGTTTAATTACTTAATGGAGAATTTATTACTAAGTCAAGGTCAAGTTTGCTTCCCTATGCATTGTATGGGAAAAACCTTTAAAAATCTTCTTCTCCAAAACCGAGCATGCCTTATGGCTGAATTTTTGCATATGTCATCGGGAATGGGAGGGCTACCAAAATTGCTAAAATAATGGTCGTACATTGACATTTGACCTTTTTACGGTAAGGTCAATTTTGCTTCCTTATGCATTTGTATGGGAAAAATGTTCAGAATTTCAAACAACTTCTCCGCTGGAGCCTCTTGGCCAATTTTGCTCAAATTTCATATGGAGCCTTCTTAGGTAGGGGGAACAAAAGATTGCTAAAATGGTCACGGTTCGTTGACCAAGATGGCTGCCATGCCCATATATGGTAAAAACCTTTTAAAAGTCTTCTTCTCTAGAACCGAGGATGCTTTGGGGCTGAATCTTTGCATAAATCATCGGGGACAGGGGTCTACCAAAGTTGCTAAAAATAATGGTCATACATTGATATTTGACCTTTTTTACGGCAAGGTCAAGTTTGCTTCCTTATGCATTTGTATGGGAAAAAACATTTAAAAATCTTATTCTCCAAAACCGAGGATGGCTTGTGGCTGAATCTTTGCATATATCATCTGGAATGGGCGGTCTACCAAAGTTGCTAAAATAATTGTCATACATTGACATTTAACCTTTTTACGGCGAGGTCAAGTTTGCTTCTGTATGCATTTGTATGGGCCCCATACATTTGTATGGAAAAAATGTTGATAATTTCAAATGGCTTTTCCTCTGAAGCCTCCGGGCTAGTTTTGCTCAAATTTCATGCGGAGCCTCCGTGGGCAGGAGAATGAAAAATTGCTAAAATGGGTATGGTCCACTGATCAAAATGGCTGCCATGCCCATATATGGTAAAAACCTTTAAAAATCTTCTTCTCCATAACCAAATAAGCCCTGGGTCCTAATCTTTGCACAAATTATGGGGGACAGGAGATCTACCAAAATGCTAAAATGATGGTTCTATGTTGACATTTGACCTTTTTACCTCCAAGGTCAAATTTGCTTCCCCCGTTTGTATGGGCCATACACATTTATATTGAAAATATCAAAGTGACTTGTAGATCAACAGTAGTTAAAATTGTTCTGATTGGAAATCTAAGATGGCCATCATCTGGTTAAATTTTATAATATTTCCCTGCCACTGTGCTGTTTACATGTATAAAATCATGATTCTTCAGAAACCACTTAGCCAAGTTCCACCAAATTTCACATTGATCCTTCTGTTGAAATGTGATTGATAGTTTATTCAAATGATCATGGTCCATTGACTGTCAGGCCCATATATTCTTCTTCAAAACTAAGAACTGCTCAAATGATGATATTTTCATTAGTTGCGATGATAGGATTGGAAAAATGTTGCATAACATCTGCATGTCTGCAGTGGCTATGTCACTCAGGTGAGCGAAGCGTGGCCCGTGGGCCTCTTGTCCATTTTACTGTTTATTTAATTATTTTCTGAATTTCTTCTTATAATCATAACACTTCCTTCCCACCTGGCAATCTCTACTGATGAAATAACTTTATTAAAACTGAAACTACATGTTGTTCATTTATTCTGTTTTACTTCAATTTAAATTCAAAATATATCTATCTGCTCCTTCTCTCTCTATAGCTAACACAAGACTCCTAACACAACTCTCAGCATCCCAAACGCAGCCTCATTCTCAAACCAGACAAACCTTTTCTTATCTCTCTTTTCATTGGGTATATAGATAGATTAACTGATATGCCTTACCTGACTACCTAATATGGACAGACCTTAGTTAATGATAAGACCAGACTGAAGCTATCACTCCTTAACCACGTGTTAGACTCTTCTACACAGAGAAAGACACAACTGCTGAGTCCCTAATTAATATTGACCACCTTATCAGAATATCTTGATTCAAAATATCATTTTGAATATAAACTTATAATTCTGAAAATGGTTTTAAAGAACACGAGGTATTTTCATGTATATTACTGAATATGAATTTTAATAATTTTGAAAACTTCAAAATATAATGATATTAATTAAATTAATGAGAGTAATTAAAGTTATTATTACTTTTAATTACCCTGGTGATATATGCTCCTCCTCCAACTAAATTTGCTCCTGCAAATTCTAATTGAAGGCTTATTGCTCTTTAAAACCATCTTAACTTTTTTCATTTCCTATAGACAACATAAAATATATGTACGACTTGCTAATCTGGCCTTGTCATGCAGACACCAACACTCGGGAAAACAGAATTTGATGACATACATGTAGCTGCCTGGTGTTTAATCATTTGGAAAGTGAATGTACAGTGCCGCCTGACCTTGCCAAATGCCTAGCAACATGGACCAACACAGCAAATCATACTTTTAAATACATTATTTTATGTGGACTGTGATATACTCTCTTTCACTAATCTACCCTATCTCTCTGCTAAATAATATACACATATTTAAACAATGAGCTATTATATTTCTGCCAGTTAGAATAAAAGAAGAAAAATAAAACATATATATATACAAGCATGAAAGATCATAAGCATCATACAGTAATCAGCAAATATTATAAGAGAATTAACTTTCATGATGAATGTTCAGAGTTTATGATTAATGAATATCTCTGAATGTATGTTCATATTCTTAAAACTAGCTTTTCTGTCTCTTTTTCACCGTCTATGTAGTTCGACTCTTGGACTTTAACTTGGAAATTCAATTTTATTGTTTCACCACTGTTCAGTGCCACTGTTACATATATAGAATACTTTGAACACTATATTTATTTTAATCACTCTTAAATTTACAGAGTGTGAACTTCAATCTGACAGACCCAGGTACCAGAATACAAATTTATATCTTTTATAACTACAAACATTTTCATTTACCACATTTGTGATCTCCGCCCACTGCTCCAATACTACTGTTTCCAAACATGTCTAATATTCAGATTATATGAACAAAGACAGAAAACAATAGAGATTATGAGATAATAAAAATTATCAAGATAAAGACTCGGTAAACTTTATTGATTATAGCACAAATACTTTGATTTCCTCCATAAAATCTAGCACTAACAGGACATAGCATTATCTTGTTTAAATTACGACAAAACCCTACATTATTGAGGTCAGCAATTTTATTTGTCAGAAATCTTAAATGAAAAGTGACTAAAATTTAAGTACCTCATATTTCCAACAGTTTATGTCTGATATGATCACTCATATTGTATACCAGTCTACCCTTGCGTATCCATATTTCTTAGCCATATTGCCATTGTTGTACTTCATGATTAATAGGTTTTACATTATGCATATGCAGTCTAAGCATTAAAATCATAGTAACAAGTTAAGTCAAAGATAAGCTTGCCATACTTAGTATTTCCCAACCCACACCTAAATATATACAATGAAAACTGGATCCAGATTTAATTTAGTAATTCCTATACTAAGGGTTTACTGTCGTCTGAGCTAACTTAAGAAACTAACTATTTATCATGTAGACATATTTTGCGTAAGGGAACTCAGTTCATAGCCCATAATACCCCTTTTTTATGTTAACTATTGTAATTGTAACTGATCAATATATGTACTATGTAGGATTTGCTTTTCTAAGTGGTGGGATCATAACGTATTGTGGTTATTTATTTATTTAAATTTTTAATTATTACTGATAATTGGTTTCTGAGGTGGCCTTTTGCGCACCTTTCCAGAATATGTTATTTGATACGATAGTCTTCTACTGAATTATATCTGTAAGTTTTCTTTCAGTGATACCTACAGATTTGCCCTTTTGCACTTTTTTCTCAGTTTTACTAATTTTATTTTTCCTAAAATTTCTATCATGTTGCCCATCCCTAAGTTTAGTAACATTCCTATCCTCAAGGACAGGCACGAATCACTATAGTCTATCTTTGCGGAACAAGCAGTCTCGGGCAATGTGTGACTTTCGGTCACAAATGTGGCAACGCTTGTTCTGGTACCTACTTCTGCCATTATTAAATTGAAGCTGACACTCACCAGTTTGTTGCTCCCTGAGCCTTGAATACTGAAGTCTGTTCAGTTCTACATTAGGCTCTTCCTTCTCGAACGATTGTCCCATTCTAGCGAATTTCTTGACTTCACTGATTGTTTTGGGTTCTTTCTGCACCATAAAATTACAAATCACTGGATCAAGTTCCTGATAGATTTGATCTATCATCTCCCGCTCACTTCCCTCCCCATTCGAATTACTTTTTCAGTAAAGTCATCTGTTGACTCCCTCCTAAGCTGATATAAAGCTCTGAAACGACTTACATCCCTGATTCTGTCACTTTCACATGGCAAAAATCTGTCCACAAAAGCAGCAGCCCTTAGATTCTCAAACGTTCCCTGCACATTTTCACTTAAAGTATGGTACCAGATTTCTGCCTGGCTCTCCAAAAGAAGAAATAGCTGAATAGTTTTGTCCTCATCACTGGCCTTTTTCAGTTTCATCACTTTTTCAAATTTTGCTAGCCAAAATTTTGCACTTTCTCCTTGTCTGCCATTAAAGGCGGGAATTTTAACTGAGCTAATCTGACTATCCATATTGGTCTGTTCCTCTGTCTTTCCTGTGTATTTTTTACTATTCCTCGTGGATCGCTTTTGCGACATTAAGCTATTGTCGTACTCGGAGATTCTCCACCATCTTTGACCCAAGCGCCTTGGGCCAATTAAAGTTTAATTACATTAATGGGGAATTTACTACTAAGTTACCATTTTCCATTTTACCGTTTATTTAATTATTTTCTTAATTTCTTCTTATTAATCATAACAATTCTTCCCACCTGACAGTCACTACTGATGAAATAACTTTATTAAAACTGAAACTACATTTTGTTCATTTATTCTGTTTTACTTCAATTTAAATTCAAAATATATCTATCTGCTCCTTCCCTCTCTATAGCTAACACAAGACTCCTAACACAACTATCAGCATCCCAGATGCAGCCTCATTCTCAAACCAGACAAACCTTTTCTTATCTCTCTTTTCATTGGGTATATAGATAGATTAACTGATATGCCTTACCTGACTACCTAATATGGACAGACCGTATTTAATGATAAGACAAGACTGATGCTGTCACTCCTTGACCACATGTTAGACACTCCTGCACAGAGAAAGACACAACTGCTGAGTCCCTAATTAATATTGACCACCTTATCAGAATATCTTGATTCAAAATATCATTTTGAATATAAACTTATAATTCTGAAAATGGTTTTAAAGAACATGAGGTATTTTCATTTATATTGTTGAATATGAATTTTAATAATTTTGAAAACTTCAAAATGTAATGATATTTATTAAATTAATGAGGGTAATTAAAGTTATTATTACTTTTAATTACCCCGGTGATATACCTTTAATTACTCTCATTAATTTAATTAATATCATATTTTGAAGTTTTCAAAATATAATAATATTAATTAAATTAATGAGAGTAATTAAAGTAATTTTAAGTTATTATTACTTTTAATTACCACGGTGATAGAGCTGTAAAACGGGGATGGTTGGGTGAGGCAAACGTGTCGTGTATCTTGCATCACCAAGACAGCCAATTGATATTGGCTTACAGTTGGATAAGGCCTGCTATCCTTGCAGTAGGTAAGGGTAGAGGGGGAATGTTTTTATTTCTTCTGTTTCTTCACTTTCATTCACTTTTTTTTCTCCTCTGTCCCTCTCTTTGATCTCTTCTATCTCTCTTCTCCCTTTCTCTGGGAGACGACACAAAATGACCCACAAGGGTTGACTTGTTAAACCCTAACTCAATCAATCAATGGGCTGTAAAAACCTCAACTCAAACAAACAGTCAGTTTAAGTCGTTTGCTCAATATACAAATATAACATTTATTCCTTGCCGTGTGTCTTAAGATTTAGCCACGATGAAAGATACAGAAAGACACCTGTCAGCCTTTTAACTCAGCTACTGTACTGTTCATAAATTTTACCACATATTCTTCTGTTTTTCATATCGCAAATGTAATATTTATCTACTATTGAACCCCATATACCCTGCCTTTGCAAACAGTGTAGATCCAGATCAGTTGGCTTCTGAAGAAGCCTACTGATCTGGATCTGCACTGTTTGCCATTATGTGAATTTATAGCAATAATCTGGATCAAATAATCTGATTGGCTGAAAACTAGGAATGGGCGTGGCATCTCAATTTATTCAGCAGGACAAGGGTTAAGATTCATATGATGGCTATGCCCAGTGATTGTGGCATTTTCTTGGTATCCCAATATGTATTTTTCACACTATTGGCACCACCTGAGGCTATCCATTGCATAATTTTGTTCACTTAACTTCATGATCTAATGTCATTTTGTTTCTGCCAGTTCCGTTGCATTTGGTGAGTTAGACCTAATTTGAGTTGTCCAATGGTTGTTTCCATTTTGTTTTTCCTTATTGAAATGTACCAGGTTAATAATTTCAGCTTATCTCATTTGAAATGGTGCATTTTGAATGGTCTGGCTCCACTTTGCCTTCTTGAAAACTACCTTCAGGGCATACGAGTTGGTTACCTGATTTTAATTCGATTGATTCAGTTTCTTCATCAACAAACTCATTTGTGTTTGATTTTTCCCGCCCATCCTGTTCTATTCCTTTGCTCACATTTCCGGCAATACTATTTTTATGATACCCAGTGTCGGGCTGTATTTTTGCAGACACTGTTCCATGCCTGGTGAAGCCAGGATCATCAGAAGTACTTGGTGTTGTAGACGAATCTTGGCATTCAAGATCTTTTGGATTATTTAAATTAAGAGATAAACTATTAGATTTCAGTCGTTTTGCAAATGTTTCACCTTGTGTCTCGGTTATGGAAATAGGAACCCTTGTTTTTCTGCTGGTAGTTTTTGTGTTCTTGACTAATATATCGGGTCGTGGGTCACTTTCTAACTCGTCACTTACATAGTCCTCAGTTTCATTTTGTTTTTCTGACTTCACTGGAGCTGAAAGCTTAACTAATCTGCTGGAAAACTTTACCGGTCCTTTGTTGCAGAAATAATAATTAAAGACATTAGTTGATCGCTTGAGTTGTCGTTTAGGTTCGTCCTGGGATGACTGACTGTCAGTTTCAAGATGTTCTGTTTCTTCTGTGACTCTTGTTTCTTTCGGAAGAAGCTCTTGTTTAGTTTTCTGTCGTTTTGTTTTGGAACTGTGTGTAACTGAACGTCTCTTTGGCTTGGTAATCTGTTTTGGTATCTGGTTTTCCTTATCATTACCAGGTGTTACATTCAGAACCATGTCAGTTGTTGTATTTGGCATAAACATTTTCGAACATGACTCTTGGCATCTACAAGTAAAACTTGGGTTTTCGTTTTGTAGCATTTGTTCAAGTTCTGCTTTTAAATATTCATACTCAACACCCTGTGATTCAATGGCACTGTAAATGGATTCCAGAACATGCTTTGGAGTATGATATTTACTATATTCTTCCTCCATATCATTCCACAGATCTTCTTGATAGCCGGTGCTTGACTTTCTACAGATCATTGTTTTATACAAGTGATCCGATATAATGCCTTGCCTATAAAGATATCTACCACAGGGTTTTATATTAACTCGGCAGCGGATTTTACAGTAAATGCACAGAAAAGCATCAAAATCTGTATGTAGAAATTGACTGTATAGTGCCCAAGTATTACCAACAACTTGTTGATTGTACGGCTCAATTATCTGTAGGCATAGTTTCATCGTGTCAAAGTCTTTGTTTTTAATGTCAACAAGAAGAAGTTCCAGCTTCTGTAGCACACTTAGTTCAACAAACGTATCAGGGAGATTCTTTGAGTGTAACTGCAGTAAGTCTTGTAGCTTTACTGTTATATCATCTAGGGCTTCACATGAAAGCAGACCAGGGCTCATCCATTGTATTGCCCTAGAAAGACATTCCTTCATGAATGTACTGCTTTTGTTTACGCTGTACCTGTAGTAAGAATAAACTCCGATTTAAAGAAGCCCATGTGATGCTCAATGCACAAAAAGGGCCCTTATGCAATTTGCGGACAACGATAGCCCTGATGCGCAGGCTGATCTGGGCCTTCGTTGTCCACTTAAAGAACAAATGAATACTGTTGTATATGTCGATGAACACAAAGGATTAGATCAGACAGCATGGGTGCACACGTCCATCTGGGCAATCGCTGTTTGCATATGACATTAGGGCCTTTTATACACATTGAGCATCATATGCCTTTGTCAAATAATGTGGACTGCGAAGGCCCAGGTCAGTCTATGCAGCATGGTCTCATTAGGGCCTTCATTGTCCGCTTACAGAATCATTAGATTCAGCATTGCGGGGCAGTCTGGGCCTGGTTCAAAGCATCGTTAGCTTAACGAGCTCGTTAAGGGCCATTTCGTTAACTATTTTAGCAGATTCAATATACAATTTTCTGAAATTTTTTGCTGAAAAAAATGTGAGTAGCTTTTGCACTGCAAAAGCTACTCACATTTTTTCAGCAAAAAATTTCAGCATATTTGCGTATCACTCGATGTAAATTTTAACGAATCGTTAACTAACGACATCGTTAGCTTTGAACAACTGGGCCCTGGATTTTTAATATTCGCATATTCGTGACTCAGACTAATAAATACAAAGAATAGAAAAAAAAAATTATCGGACAGACAGAATGGGGTAGGAGCTTACGCCTGGTTTTATGGATACCTAGCCCTTGTTCTGAATGCTGACATAATTCCAGCTACAGCTGTTTGGTCTGTGCATGGGTTCCCTAAATCGTCAGTGGCTCTACACAGAAAAAAACAACAGCATACAAATACGTTCTCAACTCATTGATAAAAACAAATGAGGGTTCGACTATAAACTGAAAGTCTGAGCAAAACCACCACTAGTAGAATCGCGATGAAGTTGACCACAGATGAATAAGGTCAAGTTGAAGTATTCTAGAAAAGGTTCAGGACTCAGCCATCACAGAGTGTGCGACCGAACCTGCTGTTGTGAAATTAAACATGACAGCAAAATTGGTAAGCTTCACTGGGATAAACATTAAGAATGCAGTCTGTCCTGCTGTTGTGAAATTAAACATGACAGCAAAATTGGTAAGCTTCACTGGGATAAACATTAAGAATGCAGTCTGTCGCAAAACAGCCACATTATATGCTATCCTTTTATATCGATTAATGATATTTTTAATAATTCTGTAAATCAAACACACCAGCAACTCTCCGTAGTTTGGACAGAACTTGTTAATAACTTTTATTTTCAAACCATAGCTATTGCGATTTCTGAAGAAAAAAAAGGATCATTTAAAGCGATAGGCCTTATTGAAGAAGTTTGTTTGTTTGTTTGTTTGTTGTTGTTGTTGTTTTGTTGTTTTTTTTTCATATCTGTTATATTTCGAATGCAACGTGATTACTACAAATGTCTGTGAAAAAAAAAAAAATAAACAAAAAAAAAAAAACTTCAAAACTGCGGCAAGGAAAATAGAAACATAGCGTAGCAGACACAGTGTCGTGTTTTAAATAAAGACAAACCATGATATTATCAGTGGTCTATAAAATATCAGTTTCATTCATGTATTTAAGTATTAAATGTAATTTTTATTTGAAATACATGTTAGAGATGGTGTTGTAAAATATGGTTATACAATTGTCATTAGAATTGTTTTACAACTTTAGTGTCATCACGAAAACATGCCTATATAATTTTGACCCCCTTAA
Organism: Anodontia alba; assembly: GCA_964016985.1. Taxonomy (NCBI): domain Eukaryota; kingdom Metazoa; phylum Mollusca; class Bivalvia; order Lucinida; family Lucinidae; genus Anodontia; species Anodontia alba. Next base: position 50,909,987 of record OZ024828.1, on the reverse strand, counting down.
ACCCCACTGTTATATAGTAAAACTGGGGTTTACAGGGGTGTACATTATTTTTGTTATTTCTGCTAAAAACATAGATTGTGGGTACTCGTTAGAACCGCCTCGCGGAGGCGGTTCTAACGAGTACCACAATCTATGTTTTGAGCAGAAATATGAAAAATATCAGAGTTTTTGTATCTGAAAATTTTCAGTTTTTGGAGGTGAAATTTTCTATATATTTGAATAGGCGTGTTTTCGTAATGTTTGTATAATTGTATTGCAAGTCTTTGCGTACTTATCCTTTATACTAGGAACCCTTAACTCTTTAACATACTTGTACTAAAATATGAACGAGTCCATTTTACTATCTGTTGGTATGTCTTAACCCATAAACTGCCAATCACAACAATTGTCGTCTGCCTTGTCATCTGCTTGTGATTTTAAAAATAATTTTTGCGAACAGTGTGGACCCAGGTCAGACTGCTCCTCTAGGAGCAGTCTGATCTGGTTCCACATTGTTAGCCTGTATGCAAAAATAGGTTGGAAAAGTTTGCAAGAATATTCAGCAGACGACATAAACAGATGACGTTTTCAGATGCAGGTTTTCTTTGCGTTTTAAGGGTTAAAAGTGCTGAATATATGGCTAGCAGTGTAGATCATGTGGCTTCTGATCTGGGCCTGCACTAGTAGCTGAGGCATACTGCTCCCATACGTAGGTTTATTAGGGCATATAAATCTTCTCTACCCTAATGTCAGTATATAAACAGGTACATATTAACCCATTTCTGACTGGATAAAGTCCCCAGGCTTTATATTGGAAGAGTCCAATTTCTATTGTAGGTATGTCAGGCTATATGATTTAAATATTCCCAAAGAAAAATGGCTAAACTATTTGCAAACAGTGAAGACCCTGATCATATGCTGCGTTCTGCGACGTCTCAGTGATGCGGATCTGCATTGTTTGCCAGTTACCCTTTTGGGGATCTCCAGACAAAAAAGAGGTTAAGTCACGCCTGGTAAACTATCACAGGTACCTCCGCGGAGGTACCGATTAAATGGTTGTGACAGATATCCGGAGCTACCTGTGATGGTCAAAAACTAGACATAAAAAGATAGGTGTTCGTCTTTTTTTGATAAAATACACAATAACTAGAGAGTTTACTGAAAATCAAACAGTGCTATTCGACCCTTATAGGCATAAAGTTTTGTCACACGTCATATCCCCCAGAACTTTCCATATTTACCAAAGATACGACCTTCGAAGTGGCTTCGAAGTCAGCCCGAAGTACTCGAAACAGAAAAAGACCGATCATTGTTGATTCTAAAAGCGGATATCTTGCATACAAATCTGCATGTTTATCTTGGTACACTGATGTAAAGTAAACCTGTTTGCCTGAATACAGATATCGATAAACTCCAAATAAGGCTGGATTCTTCAAAAAACAGCTGGAGGTGCCTGTGACGTCGTGGAGGTGCCTGTGATATAAAGAAATATAGTGAAAATCTGAAGAGTTATTGCAGCTGCAAATATTGATATAATTCTTCTCTAGATCACTGCCTGGAAAGAATCATTCATTCAGCGTCGCAATAAGCTATCATAATGTGTATGTCATGAATTTCCATGTTAAAATTATAAAACATAATCTCAAAGAATTATTGGTGCTTTTGAGTTAGATTGTCATAGAATGCTCACTGAAGTAAGACTTTTTTTTTCTTGAATGGTGGGGACTGTAATCGGGAGGTGCTGCCTGTTCGTCATTCCAACACGTAGAAAATTGTCTTTGCTAAATATATCACACGCCACGCCAGCTACACATATGGTGTACCAAAAGTATAAAAAATGCCGATGCCTGTCACCGTAAATTATGATGCAATTTGAGCATTACCGGAACACGTAAAATAACCTACGTTGTTGACCCTTTTGGTAACTCGTATGCGTATCGCTCGCATATGTTGTATGACGCTCGCTATATGTGTTGTTGTAGTTTTGTTGTTTTGTTTCTTTACGTCCTCTGTAAATAACTAAAATCATGTCGGGACTATCAGTTAACCTTACCACACTATTTCTGGGCAGGCTTAGACCTCCTAAGGGATTGACCGGTAATAAGTGAACATACTTTCGTCAGTAACTGACATGCCCTTCTTGAATCAGCGGGAGGAGAAAGACAAGTAAGTGGGGACCTCTGACTCTTGAGTTAGACGCTCTTCCGACTGTGCTATGCGGCCTGGCTCGCCGTTTATGTTAACTTTATGGTGAGTGGACTCGAAGGTGTTGCAAGTGATTCACTCTTGCTGTTTTATATTGCCAGCGCTAGAATTCAAACACATCCGTAAGGCCTAAGTGTTACATCATCAACACATGACATAATCTCGACATTACATCTTTTAATAAAGTGAAGTGATCGGAATCTTACTGTAAATCGTGTTAAATTCAGTCATCAAATGTACCACTATGAAAATATTTTGTCGAAGCGTTTGCAAAATCAACAATATGTCGGAAAATTGCTCTTTTGTCAGCATATTTGATGCACATAGTGGCTATTTGGAGACTGAATTTCAGATGATTTACAGAAAAATTCCGATCACGTGTTACCAAAAGGGTCAACAACGTAGGTTATTTTAGGTGTTCCAGTAATACTTAAACTGCGTCATAATTTACGGTGACATGCATCGACATTTTTTATACTTTTGGTACACCATATGTGTAGCTGGCGTGGCGTGTGATATATTTAGCAAAGACAATTTTCTACGAGTTGGAATGACGGACAGGCAGCACCTCCCGATTACAGTCACACCATTCAAGAAAAAAGTCTTACTTCAGTGAGCATTCTATGACAATCTAACTCAAAAGCACCAATAATTCTTTGAGATTATGTTTTATAATTTTAACATGGAAATTCATGACATACACATTATGATAGCTTATTGCGACGCTGAATGAATGATTCTTTCCAGGCAGTGATCTAGAGAAGAATTATATCAATATTTGCAGCTGCAATAACTCTACAGATTTTCACTATATTTCTTTACATCACAGGCACCTCCACGACGTGACAGGCACCTCCAGCTATTTTTTTGTAGAATCCGACTTTATTTGGAGTTTATCGATATCTGTATTCAGGCAAACAGGTTTACTTTACATCAGTGTACCAAGATAAACAGATTTGTATGCAAGATATACGCTTTTAGAACCAACAATGATCGGTCTCTTTCTGTTTCGAGTACTTCGGGCTGACTTCGAAGCCACTTCGAAGGTCGTATCTTTGGTAAATATGGAAAGTTCTGGGGGATATGACGTGTGACAAAACTTTATGCCTATAAGAGTCGAATAGCACTGTTTGATTTTCAGTAAACTCTCTGGTTATTGTGTATTTTATCAAAAAAGACGAACACCTATCTTTTTATGTCTAGTTTTTGACCATCACAGGTAGCTCCGGATATCTGTCACAACCATTTAATCGGTACCTCCGCGGAGGTACTTGTGATAGTTTACCAGGCGTGTAAGTGCATAAATATGTGTACGAGGGATGGTGGGAAAATATCCGGACTTTTCATACGTCTGTCTCTTCAGGTACAGCTACCGACACATATACGTGAGCGAAAACTACATTTTATCGCCTATAAATCGGTCAGTTTATTTTTAAATGAGAAGTTTGTATACACGAAGTTTTGAGCATTTAAACAAGGTAGGTATTAGGACTAAGCTGGACGATCAGTGATCTGTAATAAAATTTCTGCTTTAATAGGGTGAAACACCTTGCCACAATTTCCGAAGGTTGCAGAAAAGTTTTTGCTAAAGCCTGCATATCCCGTTCAATATTTTATAGCTGGGCTTCACAGTTTATGCCCAGGTCACACATTCACAGATCACCTCGCTGGTTCCACTACGGATTAAAGCTCACGGATGTCCCCGGAAATGTCAATTTCCGTAGTCTGATACGGATGCGCAATGTAGTAGCCACGGGTTTTGACGTATCTACCAATGATAATGTAGGAAAGGGTCCATTTGGTGACGTGAGCGATACGGATTGTTACGATTTAATACGGAAATCACGATTTAATACGGAACGACACGTGTCAAGCCATATGCACTGCGGATGAACAACGGTTTGCTGCGGTACAAGTAAGGGTTAGTACGAATAAGAACGGTCTGATACGGATTAGTATGAACTGTCACGGAGCGACACGGACCTAATACGATAAGCGATCTGTAAACACTCGCGTTCGCGTACTCAGCTCACATTCAAACTGTCGCCAAAGAAGAGAACGTCTCATAAACGTCCAGCTACTGAAGTCAGGCCCCAGAACAACCAAAATGTGCTTGATGATATGGTTACTTTGGGCCTGCGAATAAGTACAGATTAATACGGTTTTAATACGGACTACAACGGATCTGTACGTTCTAATACGGTTTAGTAAGGATGTACTACGGTTGTCTGATCCGTGGTTAAATTTTGATCATGTTCAAACATTTTCACGGATTTACACGGATATACTAGTGATACTACGTATGACTACGGATACAATACGGAAAGCTACGGACCAATTCTGGTTGCCACGAATGATGCCGGATCGTATACGTGGCTAATCCGACGCCCAGTCCGTGAATGTGTGACCTGGGCATAAGGGAGAGTAGGACAAGCTTAGCCTCGGGCAGTGACCCCTACAATAGTGCCGAATGGTGGTGGGTTTTGTCAACAAAGATCGCTGAGTGACATTGCAGGAGGTAGCTAATCAGTTTAGCATCGGTAAAGCGACGGCACATCAGAATATACACGAAAAATAGGTATAAGCAAGGTAAGTCCTAGGTGGGTGCCGAAACAGCTGACAGAAAACCAAAAGGCATCGCGGGTGATCCTAGTAGAATTTGGGGCGTTTAAACCATGATGAAAATAAATTTTTGAACACTACTTTCACTGGGGATGAAATGTTGGTTCATTATGCTGAACCCGAAATTAACAAACATTTGAAACGAGCTGGTCCCCTACCTCTCGAGAAGTTTAAGCTGTCTCCATCTGCTGGCAAGGTTTTGTTGGTTGCTTTTTTTTGGAGTTCACGTGGAACAATACTGGGTTATTTCATGCCAAAAAGTCTGTGATTGCTGGACACTATTCAGAAATAATATCCCAGAAAATGTCCCTTTTGCATGACAATGCACGGCCCTCTAATACTACCTCATCTAAAGTAGAACTTATCAACTCCTTCAAGTGGCAATAGTTATCTTCCACCCCTCCGTACAGCCAAAACCTTGCCCCCCCCCCCCCCCCCCCCACCACCCCTGCGACTTCTATTTGTTCCCAGAACTGAAAAACAAATATGAGATCAGAGCGGCTTTCGTTTCACCTGTAAATCGGTACCACAGCAGTTTGTCAACTTCATGGTTTGCGGAGGGAACACAAAGCTCCACGAAGGTGGCATATGTATATAGACGTAGATGGAGCATACTTTAAAAAAAAAGAAAAAAAAGAATAAAACAAATTTTGAAAAAAAAAAGAAAGAGCAAAAAGTCCGGATATTTTCCGACAACCCCTCGTAATTGTCTTTAACAACAGAAAATGAAACGTCGTTTAAAATAAATCAATATTTTACATATGTCGAAGATATATTGTGTTTACCTACCTCTGACCGCGCCTTTTTCCGACTGAGATTCATCGGTGGTGGCTTTTGTCAGAGCAGTTTTGCCTGTAAAAGGTCGCTTCAGTTTTTGAAAGATATCCATTACTTCTACAATCACAGTGCTGATGATGCTTTGTTTACGCTGGTAGTCTTAGAAGTCCTTTAAACAAAAGATACAAATGTATAAGATGAAGGTGCCGACCTAAACCTTCCTTTACAAGACTGATGCCTGATATAATTCCTTTGTTCGGGCCCCACCTGGTTCAGCTAGTGATTTTCTTTAGCTCTGACTGTGAGTGTCTCAGATGACTGCCAGGAGGCTTCCGTTGGTGGGGAGGGTGGTGTGTGGGGGGGGGGGGGAGTGCGTTTGCGACGTCTCATCAGGGTCTACACTGTTTGCTCAGGCCTGTCTGACCGAATATATGCAACAAAGGATAACATACGGTAAGAGTCATGCTCAGGTAAAATTATGACCAAATCGTCAATGATTACTAATCGGTTATCGATCACAATGGCAAGCCTGATAATCGATTATCTTTTCAGCTCCGATTAGCCAGCCTTAGGAAGAGGGAACGTGTTGCTTTGATTTTCTTTGGGCTGTAGTTTGTCCGACTGGTAATCAGAAGGTCGGGGATTCGATCCCAGCCGGGTCCGGCAACATCCTTCCGTAGAGATTGATCATGAAATATTTTCTACAGTCATTCTCTCCTTTCCGCTGGTTTAAGAAGGGAAGTTGTCAGTTTCTGGCGAAAGAACGTGCACAATACTGGTTAACCGCTTAGAGAACTAAGCCTGTCCAGGAAAAGTTTGGTTAGGTTAACTGACCTGTTCGACATGACCCTAACGGGTTGACTGGGCCGTAAAAAACCAATATCAATTGGTCTGTAGTTTGTGTATTGTCTGTCATATTTTTTTCTTTTTTTTTTTTTTGCTATTCCTCTTGGTGTCATTGGTAGGCAATGATCTGTGATTGTGGACAGTTTTGACGAGGGAGACACGTTGCGTGACGTCCTATTTGCTTTTCCATATACCAGTCTCCTCTGAAAAGGGGTCTACTTTAAAAGGAAAGAATTTGCTCCCCGTGGGAGCAAATTCTTCCCTTTTAGAGTGGACCTTTTCAAAAGGAAGCAAAACTATTCTGACAGAGTTACCTTCCTTGAAAGTATACTCATTGCCCTGAAAATGAACCTCATGGCACTGATATATCATTCTCACGCTTTCTTTGCTTTTGAGTTTATACACAGGAAATTCGACGAAACGCATATTAAAAGTGGTACAGCGATTGAGAATATAAAAATCAATATTACTGATATATACAGGCGCAAATGATACTGTTTAACAAGTAAGAACCTTTCAGCTCACCTTGTGTCTGATATATGCATGTGACCCAGTTTCTGAAAACACTAGGTCACAATGACCCGTGGTTTGGCATAGTCATTTTGTCTCGTCTTGTGATGCTAAATCCCAAGTATGAACTTTACAGTATACCTGGAATAATGGATCTCATCTGATATATCAATATGACCCAATTTCTTTTTCAGCCGGGTTTCATGTAGCGAATGTGACAATTTCCGAAATCATTAGGTTAAAAAGGCTTATGATTTGGCACAGTGGCCTTGCCTCATGTTATGGTGATAAATTACAAGTATTCGCCCTTTAGCATGTTTTTGGGGTCTGAGATATGAATCTGAACCGATTTATAAAACAGTCACAATGAACAGCACAGGTTCAGGCGAGCCTGCGCGGATGCGCTGGCTCAGCTGAATCTTTGCTTTTCGCCTATGCTATAACGCTATACTTTCCATGAAACGGCTCATATGGTAAAGGCTGAACATCTAATTTAAAACTGTCCAGGCCCTGAAGGCTGGTAATGGAAACCAGAAGTAGGTTCCAAAATACAACTCTTCGTGGGCAGGGCGGATATAGAATGATTTCTTAGGGGTCGATTTGATTAAATTAGTGTACTTACTCTACGTATTCGGAAAGACAAGCCTGAGCAAACAGTGTAGACCCAGATCAGCGGCGTCTGATCAGGGTCTACACTGCTTGCCACTTACCGGGCAACTTTATACATATTCATAGGCAATAAAATAGACTTGTTGAAGGTAAGTATAAGGTAAAAAGTAAGGGGTGTACATATTTAGGGTAAATACGGTATCCCAAAAATTTCCCATAAAAATGAACTTTTGAGTTAAGGGGGCGGAGGGGGGGTGGGGAGCGGTCGACTGAACCGCATCTGTTTCCGCCCCTGGTGGGAAGAATAAGTGTTGATACACGTTTACTCTGTAACATTGCAGGGTGAACCTAAGATTATCCACATACCCTGGAAATCGTGCTGGATGCTGCAACAAGATTGTTTACAACCTTATACAGGTGTACCACGTCGATCAGTTCAATTGCTTGAGAATGGAGAGTAAACACTGGTAGGGTTTTGACGGGCTTTTTTGCATTTTAATCACGACTCTGCGGTCTAATAAAACTAGACAAAATGACCAGTGGCTCACGTATACCACGGCCGGCACCATGGCAGTCCATTGATAATAACGTTTAACATTTTGACGCAAAAACTTTGACGCATATATATGTCCACTAAAGCTCCCAAGAATACGTACGAGTATGAAGGAAAAGAAAAAAAATAGATATGCGCGGGGTATAATGACGACATGGAACCCGACTAGCAGGTACATGTATTTTGAAGTGAAATGGAATTCAAATCTTGATGCGATCACAATACACAGAGAATACAAAAAATATATTCCAGTTTGCGCAGTAAAGTTGTTAAACTAAGTAAAAATAAGTAAAAATATCTTAGCCCTCCGAGTTTCTTTGGTTCATTTTCAGGATTGCGTTTTACGTAGAATAATATAAAAATCATCAGCGATTAATAATATCATTACTTACCTTTCTTTTATCTTTCCTAATTCTATTCGCCTTATCTGTCCTAATTGTGACGTCAGTCACTATAAACCCATATATAAACCAAGGTTATGCGAGGACTGTTCATTAAGTAATGTCAGTGTATCTACAAAAGAGTAACTATCCTTTATATACTATCAAGACGTTACTGTGTGCGATATGCTACCTATTACACACCTGCTCCGCCGATAACGTCATAATAAGCTGCGTTGGATCATGCTGGTGATACATTGTTAGAGGACATATTACGGGAGCAGGGAGCATGGTGTCTGTACATGTACATTGGATACGCTACATGCTCTCTGTTCTGCGTGTGTCAAACTTACCCTGCGATGTAATACTGTCATGATATTTTGTACTACTGTTTCATATTAATTGCAATGTACTGTCAATATTACTTGTCAATGTCTTGTTAAGTGCGACAATGTAGTTGTATTTATGTACAGGTATATGTGTGTGTGTGTATGTATGTGTGTATGTGTATATATATGTATATATATATATATATGTATATATATGTATATATATATAATGTACTTTGTAATGCCTGTCTGCCGTCATGCATATATTTGTATTTGTTGTATCCTCATGGGCTTTATAGCCTTTTGGAATTTTGAAATAAAGCTTACTTACTTACTTACTTATCTACTGTGATGAGATCTCGCAATATTTCCCAGCTCAATATTGTACCTCTGAGCTATAGCTAACATTTAAATTACTACGTTACAGCTAAAGCGAAAAAGTGCCTTCGAACATGCGCAAAATACGCAGATCCTGTGCATGCGCAAAGTATCATGGGGCCTTTGCTGTCTGTTCATACATACTGTAGTATCTAGTGATTTTGTCAGCGGACAGAGGAGGCCCTGATCAGACTGCGCGGATGCGCAGTCTGATCAGGCCTTCACTGTACGCATATGCCCGAAGACACGTTTTTGCATGGTGCTGCCCATATGGCATTATCATATGTGCCACAATGTGAGAAAACGTACCTTCTTACATGTGCTTTCAACGAAGACTCAAATCAGCCTGCACATCCGCGCTCTCTGATTAGTCTTCGGTGTCCGCATGAAGAAACTTTGCAAAGTGCGCCCAGTGAAGGTTTTATTCGGACACGCGAATGCTCAGGCTCATCTGAATTTATTTTATTCTGTTTATACGATATTTTGAGAGGGTAACAATTTTAGCTCAAAAAGCCATTCTGCCAAGTGGCCCTCTATAAATGAAAGAAGTAAAGGTAAAACTGATATATCCGTGCATAGGATGCAATAAATGAACAGTGGTTAAAATGAATAAGCAGAGGTTCTATGTATTGCTGTGTGCTTGACCAATATCTCATACAACATTTGTTAAAGTTACAAAAGTGGGACGGGGTTGGGGGAGGGGATTATAGAAATTTCGGGAAAAGCTTTAGAAATGATTAATCTGGGATCATAAAACGTGGATGTCAAAACAAGCTAAATGACTTGATGGCTCATATCTCCTCAAAGTGTTTTGGAAATGCCTAATCAAAGTAAAATTAATATATATACAGGGAATACAAACGAATTCCGAAAGTAATTTAAGCAACTTTAACTCATTTTAGATTGAATGAACTGTTCCCAGTCAACTCGTACTCAAGTCAATTCGTACTCAAGTCAACTCGTTCTCATTTTGGTCAATTCGCACTCATCGATTTGGTCAATTCGTACTCATTTGGTCAATTCGTACTCACTGTTCGGTCAGTTCGTACTCATTTTGCTTAATTCGTCCTCATTTTGCTCAACTCGTACTCATGTTTTTGGTCAGTTCGTTCTCATTTTTGGACCTCTATTTTGGGATATATGCATCAGTGGGGCGTGATTGATCCAACCCATCCGTGCGTCCGTCCGTTTGGGCGAACATTTAGAATTAGAGAGGCTATTTTAGTCAAGATTATGAAGTTAAATCCGTTTAAAATACAATGGTGGAGTGTCCGTCTGTCCATCTATCCAATCAATTCACGATTAAGAAGTGAGAGAAAAAAAAAGAAAACATTAATAAAAGTATATTATATGATTTATACAAAGGCGATTTTTAGTCCATCTAAGCATACAATAAAAAAAATGTCAGAGTTTTTAGACAACAGAAATTTGCAATGCGGCCTATAAATCATATACAGTATGTCTGAAAAGGCCACGATTTCAGATCCCATTAAATGCAAACTGGTTGAAATCTACATGTATCTCTCTCTCTCTCTCTCTCTCTCTCTCTCTCTCTCTCTCTCTCTCTCGCACACACACACACATTAAAGCTTTCACAACTTGAAAAGATAAATTATCTTTTCACCCTGTTAATAATCCATCGATCAACTAAAGACAACCAGGGCCCAGTTGTTCAAAGCTAACGACGTCGTTAGTTAACGATTCGTTAAAATTTACATCGAGTGATTTGCAAATACACTGAAAGTTTTTGCTGAAAAAATGTGAGTAGCTTTTGCAATGCAAAAGCTACTCACATTTTTTCAGCAAAAAATATCAGAATATTGTATATTGAATCCGCTAAAACAGTTAACGAAATGACCCTTAACGAGCTCGTTAAGCTAACGACGCTTTGAACAACTGGGCCCTGATTGGTCCAAACTATTACATTCCTGATAGTTTACAAAATATGCAGAAGATCGCCGCAATAATCCTTTGCATTTATTTTAATACATGTACCTTTGTTACATTTCTATGCACACGATAATTATGTACATTTACCACAGTCAAAGGAAAACGAATTTAATTGGTATTTAATGGAAGTAAATATTTAGTTTTTCTTTCTTTCATTCCTCTTAGATTAAATTATGGTTATGTTCAATTCCAACTGGCGGCAATATTTTTCTTGGTAAACTGGCCAGATACCTAATGTCATGGCGAGGTTCCCATTTGTCCTTGCATACATCCGTCTTTGCACCTGTTGTCTGTACCTCATTAAACCATTTACTTCTGACGCAGGAAAGGCTTTAATCTATTACCAAACTATGAATTGTAAACTGTTATAAGATTATGCTGACAACAAAATTAGTAAAACTAAAAGTCGGTAGTTCAAAGATAGGGTAGCAAACACATGATGTGGGATAAGGAGAAGTTGCATGTTATTAGCAGTTTATTATTTTCATGCAATGTTTTAAATAGAACTCTGCCGCGGACACATTAAACTTTGGTGATGTTTGGTAAGAGATTAAGTGTTTATTGAGATTTATTTAGCAGACAGTTCATGAAAACATAAATGTTGTAGAAATTGTCTATAATAAGCGATTTTTCAATATGTGAAATTTGTTTTCCATACAGTGTAATGACACAAAATGATATTCACATTATTATTGATGGTTCCCATTTTTTTTTTTGTATGAATCATGGAAGTTGCATGAGAGGTTATTCTAAACATTTCTCATGTGGAAACAGTCTTTTACCTGCAAAGATATTGTATCGGTGATGATAACCGAAAAAGTAGAAAAAGAAGAAAAAGAAAAAATAACAAAAAAAAAAAAAAAAAAAAAAAGAGAGATACTGTACTGCCAGCAGAGCGATTCAGACCCTCATTGGGCCTCTTGGTCTTTCTTGATTTCTTTCGAATAGATCGATTTCAAGGTGAGATCAAAGGAAACCAACTTTTATTGGCAATTAATGAAAATAACTATCTGTTTATTAACTTATGTTATTTAATTTATGTTATATTGTTGATTTTTTCCTATCTTTCTTTCAAAGATTAAAATCTAGAAAAGTGAATTGATTCGAATTTCTCATGCAATATTTCTTTTCTGTTATATTTGGGTGTTTTCTTTTTTCTTTTCTTTCTATATTTCCTTCGAAATTAGTCGATTTTAGTGTGAGAACGGACTGACCAAAACGAGAACGAATTGACCAAAATGAGTACAAATTTACCAAATGAGTACGAATCGACCGAAGAAAAATTTTATGAGTATGAATTGACCGAAGAATGAGTACGAGCTGACCAAAATGAGAGCGAATTGACTTAAGTACGAATTGACTTGAGAACGAATTGACCTCGTACCGAATAAACTCCCTCATACTATATATTGGAATGTTCGAATTTCAATTTTAGGTATGTCGGGCTATATGATTTAGATTTTCCGAGAGAAGTATTGTTAAACTATATGCAAACAGTTGAGACCCTAATCGGACGCCGCATTCTGCGGCGTCTGATCTGGGTCAGCGATGATTGCCAATTACCCTGTTTGGTGTTTTCAGACTACAATTGGTTAAAAATGTAACTTTATTTTCACATCTAATGCTTGAGCCAATTGGTCCCAAAGGACCAGGGAATTTGATATCAGCCCTTTACTGAAGAACGGCCTCAACACAGGCACTTAATGACGATACACAAAATATTCCGAAGTAGGGATCTTTTGAAATTACATGAAACTGAGCCGCGCTATAACATGTCATCGAGCGTTTGCGGACAGCGTAGTCTGATCAGGGCCTTCGCTGTCCGCTAACAGAATCATTAAATATTACAGCATAATGGCGATCAAAGGCCCGTAAGATACTTTGCACATGCGCAGGATGGCCTGATTCTGCGCATGTTCAAAGACAATTTTTCGCTTGACGCGACCCAACTAATATCAAAAACAATGCGAGTCTTTCCATTATAATTGATGCAAAAAGCCAACATCCCCACACCCTCTAGTAGCTTTAAGCGGAACTCTGTTTCCACAAAGTTGAGCCGGAGCACAGCATTTCCTATAAGAATGCATGTGCGCCAAGAGAAGACTCAGATCAGACTGCATTTCCACAGTCTGATCAGTCTTCGTAGGGAGCTCTTTCCTAGCTACGCATATATGTATTTTTGTATGAAATGAGCCAGCGCATGACAAAGCCTACAATAAGACATGTTTGACCAGCAAAGACTTAGATCAGCCTGTACACCCACTCAGTATGGCAAGGGTTTTCGTTTATTGGCCGGCGCGCGAATTGCGCTGGTCTCTTAATATAGCTTTGGATTTTTATGTATGGAGAAGTGTTCGATTAGCGCAGAGCGCAGTTTGGTAGGTTTGAATACGACCTGCAGTCCATCTTTGGTAAGTTTGACTATGACCTGTGGTCCATACTTAAGGTCAAACATATTCATATCTGACGCATGCTAAAATAAGCTTCTAGATAAAATCTGTTAACTTATTTAAGTTCTGGCATGTTTTTTTGTTGTTTTTTTTTTTAAATAATAATGTACAAACTAAATCTTGTGGAGATCCTAATATGACTAGGATTCGCATATTGCTTGATCAAGAAAATTCATAAAGCTTAATAAAAACATACATTAAAGAATCACATTGTTGTTCTTTTTTACCTATTACATTGAAAAGTTATTAAACTTTAGTATACCCGTGTCCCATATTTCTAAGTAAACATGAACTAAATTTGCGTCGGTACTTAGACGTTTACGTCTAAATATTTTGCCTTGTCCCTCTTTGGATAGCCTGAAGGCTGTAGAAGGCACATGCGATCAGCAACACTGATCAGACTGCACGGATACGCAGACTGATCTGAGTCTTTGCTGGTCGCACAAGTCTTGTAGGTTTTGTCGTGCGCTGGCACTTAATGTTGTGCCCCGGCTCACATGATGCTTGAGCCATTTGTCGACGTGCCTGTTAATGCAAAGGAGTTTATGTTCTGTTCTGTTCTGTTCTGTTTGTTCTGTATTACTTGATCCATATCGCGTCATCCTTTTTGGCCCCTTTGGGAAACTTAACGGTGGCCTCTACTGGATAACTTCATGCCTGCTCTCTGGGCCCTCGGCAGGGAATGGTGGCTTTCTTAACTTATCGATAGACTTCAGTGGACTTTGGTCACTCGGCTGCCTTTCTGACTGAGTTAAGTATCGGTATGCTTCTGATAGTTTTCCTTTTTTATGCTCCCAACTTTGTAAAAACGTTGGGGGGCATATTGCTTCCGGCTTGTCCGTTCGTTCGCTCGTTCGTTCATCACGCATTCTTGTGCATAGCATATCTTTAGAACCATGCATGCTTATATTTGGAAATTTTATATATGGATTCCTCATGAAAAAAAGTGACCCATATTTTTTTTTTTTTTTTTTTTTTTTTTTTTTTTATCCGAATTATCTCCCATTTTGGAGTTATTTCCTTTTAATAAAATAACATTGAAATCTCGTTAGCAAGATATCTCAAAACGTACTTAAGCTAGAGCCTTGATATTTGGTATACTGATTGGGACTGAGGAGGAGATCATCTGATTAAATTTTCAACCAATTTAATGAAGTTTTGTTGGAGTTATGGCCCTTTGCAATTTCTGGCCATTTTTTTTTTTTTTTTTTTTTTTTTTGAGCATAGCATAACTTTAGAACCATGTATGCTAATGTTTTGAAATTTCATCTATATATTCCTCATGAAAAAATAGATGCTCTGTATTTTTTTCTTATCTGAATTTTCTCTCATTTTAGAGTCATATTCCTTTTAATAAAACAATATTGAAGTCTTGTCAGCAAGATATCTCAAAAAGTATTTGAGTTAGAGCATTGATATTTAGTGTACTGATTAAAACTAAGAAGCAGATCACTTGTTTAAATTTTCATAAAATTTAATGAAATTTTGTTGGAGTTATGGCCCTTAGAAATTTTTAGCAATTTTACCTTGTTAGCAAGCTGTTTAAAAAGTACATGAGTTAGAGCCTTGATATTTGGTACACTGATTGGAACTGAGGAGCAGATCACCTGATTAAATGTTCAGCAATTTTAATAAAATTTGTTGGGGTTATGGCTCTTTGAAATTTCTTACAACGTAACCTTGTTAGCAAGATATCTCAAAAGACATTTCAGCTACACCCTTGCTATTTGGTATACTAATGAAGACTGAGGAGCAGATCACCAGATTTAATTTTCAATAATTTTCATAAAAAGTTTTTGTGAGTTTTTGCCCTTAAAATTCTTGTAATTTAATCTTGTGTATATTATGATATGAAAGAAGTCTGCAAAGGGTATGAATGTGTCATTAGACAAACTTAATACTGTAATAAGATGGTGTACAAATCCATACTTGTCACCACGAAGTGTTATAAGTGGGTGAGTTAGAATCTCCCCGTGTGGTGCACTAGGGCCTGGCCCACAATGCCCACAAGGTGCCCAGATAGTAGCACACAAGTCAGCACTGTATTGTTATTCGGGAATCTTTCTGACTCATTGTGTAACCTCTGACCTTAGGTGTTGTGTTATGAAAAGAAAATGAACATAAGCTTAAGGTAAGGAGTTTGAATTTCAAGACAATATGATATAGTTTGCTTAAAGACGGGATTTTCAAATGGGGGGTGGTGGTGGGGGGTGTGTGGTGGTGGGGGCGGGGAGGAGGGTTGGTCCCAGTACAGGGAATAATATCTGTACAGATAAAGGTGTGAATTTATTTCAGCCAATCAGTGGACTAGAACTGCCATACATAGTAATTCTGTTGGTTGACTGGAGATGTTACCTCCTTGAGATCAAGAGACACAGACTGACTGATCAGATTTTTAACGCTACCAGACAACTGAGTCACACAGAGGCAGCGCCGGATCAAGAGACAGAATGACGCTGTGGAACTTAACCTTCTTTTTATAGTACACTCCTGTCTTAAAGTAGAGAATGCTTGTACACTTTTAGGGGCAAGCATATGGTTGGGGGCACAGTATTTTATATACACCCATATCTAGTTCTTTTCTTTTTTGTTATTAACACCACGTCTAATACTAGGAAAGGAAACGTCCAGAATACAAGGCGATGTTGTCAACATAAAACTTGTTTAAGGGAATTGTCACCATACAATTGTTTTTGCTCCCCTTTGGAAAATATATAGAAATATTCAAATATATAGAAAATTTCACCTCCAAAAACCGAAATTTTTCAGGTGAAAAACTCTGATATTTTTCATATTTCTGCTCAAAACATAGATTGTGGGTAATCGTTAGAACCGCCTCGGCGAGGCGGTTCTAACGAGTACCCACAATCTATGTTTTTTAGCAGAAATAAGAAAAATAATGTATACCCCTTTAAACCGCAGTTTTACTATATAAAAGTGGGGTTTAAGGGGGTCAAAATTATATAGGCATGTTTTCGTGATGAGGAAGAAACAATGACAATGACTATTTTATGACAGGGCTACAGACAGTCGCGAAGTGGAAGGAATTACGTATGTGAAATAGGTTAATAGGTCATATCTAATTATGACTGCTAAATCTCTTACTTTATAGCAGACGACATTCTTGTTTGTTTGTGTTGAGGTTTTACGGCCCAGTCAACCCAATGGGGTCATGTCGAGCGCGGTCAGTTTACCTAACCACACATTTACTGGGAAGGCTTAGTCCTCTAAGCGGTTAACCAGTATTGTGCACATTCTTTCGCCAGAAACTGACAACTGCCCTTCTTGAATCAGCGGAAGGGAGAGAATGACCGTAGAAAATATTTCATGATCAATCTCCACGAAAGAATGTTGCCGACCTCGGCGGGGGTTGAACCCGCGACCTCCTGGTCTCCAGTCGGACGGCGCATCCAACTGAGCCACCGAGGCCGGCAGGCGACATTCTACCTTTGTTACTAATATTATTTTACAGAGAAAATAAGGTTTGACATTTCTTGCGCATCGTCTGCTAGTATTACTTTTTAAAGAAAACAAGGCTTGACATTTCATGCTAAATAGTCTGTTTAGCAGATGATTCGCATGAAATGTCAAGTCTTCTTTTCTCTAAAAGATCAAGAAAAATCAAAATCTCGCCTGCTGCAATTGTGATTAGCGCTTTGAGTGTAAATCCTTGTCTGTGCTTTTGTGTGTTCTTATATGGGTGTTTAATGGTCCGATATCTCTGTTCTGGTCCCACATGGAGCAGGATTGCTCTCAAGATGATAGCTGAACTGTTTGCTGATGCTGCTGTAACTCTGGCTTTGTGCTTCTCCCTTTTCTACTGGGCTACACGTGGTCTCTGTTCTTCAAAGGCAAGCAAACCCTTTCTAATAAGGTCATGCTACGTTGGACTTTCTTGAGCAACAGTCTCGCAGGTATCCTATGTGAATGTGTTTCATCATCATCATCGTTGTCGTCGTCCTCCTTCACATCATCGTCGTTGTCATCATTATTGTCAGCTGCAGCTGTAATTGGCGCTTTTGGGGTTATATTAACCCTTTATGTTTATAGACGCTTCTACGGATCAATTTCTCCAGTTCAAGGGTCGTCTGATTTAGTTACCAACATTCCACAGACGCGTTCTGTGGCTTCTGGTCTGGTTCTACACTGTTTGCCAATGTCTATACTATAGGACACTAGGTCATATTGATTTTAATTTTACTGTCCTCTGTGCCGAACATTAGCAACATTACTTTTTGATCATCCCCTATGTGATTTTCGCCCCAGTTATCGAGTGGGTTCCCGTTATTGCCAAAAGTAGACCAGCTATCGTTTACCTGCATACTTGGGTGTACTTTTCATTTAGCGGTTTATGAAGTCTTCAGGATTATACATTATCTTTCTTATTACTGCTCTAAAACACAGATTGTGGGTACTCGTTAGAACCGCCTCGGCGAGGCGGTTCTAACGAGTACCCACAATCTATGTTTTGAGCAGAAATATGAAAAAAAAAAATCAGAATTTTTATCTGAAAATTTTCATTTCTTTGGTGATAAAATTTTCAGTATATTTGATTAGGCATATTTTAGATCCTTATATTTATAACGTTATGAAAGGAAGAGCCATTCTCACATAACAAAGCCTAACAATGACACCAACAGGAAGAATTTGAAAACAAACCATTACAGACAGGATATGTCACAAACGAAAGAACAACGATGTGATCACAATGCTAGATAGGATACATCAATTACAACAATAAGACAGCGAACAGGACAAAGCGTGAAAAAATTCCATTCATGATGTGATGTGATATTAAATATTTCAGTAAACAGCTCTTAAAAGTTTTCATTATTTATGATTGTTTGATCTTTAAAATAAGTATTTATCCTTTTTTTCCATGTCAGCGATGCAAAAATTGTCCCTTTTCTACTGCATGTAAATTTCTACTCCTAAATAATGACAATGCTGGTTACAGCGTACTACTCCTGCCCCATTCTTTTTTTTTTTTTTTTTTTTTAATTTCATTTATTTTTCATAACATTCTACTTTTGTTACTAATATTATTTTACAGAGAAAATACGGTTTGACATTTCTTGCGCATCGTCTGTTAGTATTACTTTTAAAGAAAACAAGGCTTGACATTTCATGCTAAACAGTCTGCTTAGCAGACGATTTGCATGAAATGTCAAGTCTTATTTTCTCTAAAAGATCAAGAAAAATCAAAATCTCGTCTGCTGCAGTTGTGATTAGCGCTTTGAGTGTAAATCCTTGTCTGTACTTTTATGTGTTCTTATATGGGTGTTTAGTCGGTCCGATATCTCTGTTCTGGTCCCACATGGAGCAGGATTGCTCTCAAAATGATTGCTGAACTGCTTGCTGATGTTGCTGTAGCTCTGGCTTTATGCTTATCTCTTTTCTATTTGGCTACACGTGGTCTCTGTTCTTCAAAGACAAGCAACCCCTTTCTAATAAGGCCATGCTATGTTGGACTTTCTCGAGCAACAGTCTCGCAGGTATCCTATGTGAATGTGTTTCATCATCATCATCATCGTCGTCCTCCTCCTCCATCATCGCCGTTGTCATCATCATTGTCAGCTGCAGTTGTAATTGGCGCTTTTGGGGTTAACCCTTTATGTTTAACTCTTCTACGGATCAATTTCTCCAGTTCAAGGGTGGTCTGATTTAGTTACCAACATTCCACAGACGCGTTCTGTGGCTACTGATCTGGTTCTACACTGTTTGCCAATGTCTATACTATGGGACACTAGGTACATGTAATATTGATTTTAATTTTACTATCCTCTATGCCGAACATTAGCCACATTACTTTTTGATCACCCCCTATGTGATATACGCCTCAGGTATCGAGTGGGTTCCCGTTATTGCCAAAAATAGACTAGTTATTTTGTAAGGACAGCTTTATTTCATCATTACGAAAACATGCCTTTTCAAATATATTGAAAATTTTACAATCAAAAAAAGAAAAAAAAAAATCAGATAAAAATTCTGATATTTTTCATATTTCTCAAAACATAGATTGTGGGTACTCGCCTCGATGAGGCGGTTCCAACGAGTACCCACAATCTATGTTTTGAACAGAATTAAGAAAAATAATATTTACCCCTGTAAGCCCCAGTTTTACTATATAAAAGTGGGGTTTATGGGGGTCAAAAATATATAGGAATGTTTTCGTGATGAGGGTTGATAATTGAAGTCTACTGATTTAAGGGGACTGGTACATTTCCGCCATGTTTTCTAGATTGCTTTCCTGCATAGGGCCCATTCAGGACCCTTTCTATTAGAAGAGATACCTTATCAAAAGGGGAGACAAAATAACTTTGACATTATAAGGCTTGTCTCACCACAGAAAAAACAAAACAACATTTCCCTAAAAGAAGGGAAAAGCAAATGTCCAGACCAGATAGCATGAATGTAAAAGTAGGTCTTTGTCATGACCGGTTGCTTGTGGCATTTCGTTGGTTCAGGTATAGATGTTTGATTCAAATAATAAGCTACAAAAATTTAACAATTTTTAAGGTGTGCCGCGTCAAGCGAAAAAGTGCCTTCGAGCATGCGCAAAATGTGCGGATTCTCATCATCCTGCGCATGTGCAAGGTCACCCTGTCCTTTGCTCTCCATTGATGCATTTTATAGTATCCAATGATACTTCCAGCTGACAGCGAAGGCCCTGATCAGACTGCGCATCCGCGGTCTGATCTGGGCCTTCGCTGTCCGCGCATGCCCCGAGGACACACTTTGGCTTGGCACGGCTGTTTATCTTCTGTTTCACATATCTATGAGGCTGTGTAATACACGGTTGCCACAGTTTCACGTACAACTTTCACCAAAACAGTTCTCTTAGAAGTGTCATTGGTCTTTGGTTTTAAATGTACGTGTTATATTCGATATGTTTTCATGACAAGTACGAACAAAACAGATATAAGTTCACTTATTTACTTTACATAGTACTTTAGTATTTCGATCATCAAACACACTCAACCAGATAATAACCATATATCACACTGCAGCAACACCTTTTAGATGATTTTTTCGATGTGCCTGCCAGTATTGTTTCTAGATATAAAGAAAACATAGAATCACGAAATCCACAACGCCCTGTTTGTCACTTGGCCAGAATTTTTAGAGCTGAGAACATGTAGTAAAAGGTGTACGAGAAGTATGATAATAAGGTGTCTGAATACCTATGGTAAGTTTAATGGCATAATGCAGAACTCGTATGACGAAACACATCAGAAGATGGAAATAGATTAGTCTGTGTATTATCCCTTAGTATGATTATCCGAGAAACAAATGAGTTTGTTTGATAATCCAAGAAAAAAGTAACATGTTTGACATTTTATATAAATTATTTCCTCACATGAAATGTTAGGCTCTACTTTTTCTCGAGAAATATTGTTTGTTAATATTTAAAGTCCACGTCCTAAACGTAATTGTATGTAAGTGCATTGCTACTGGGTACTTGCACTGTCTGACGACAAGTATCGATTTTGTGAGACATGAGTACTATGGATATAAACGTTACTTGCTGTAATATTGAAAGGGGTGTATTTGGTATTTTCTTTGAGCTTTTGTTGCTGCACAAACATTCGCTGTGTTTCAACGCGATAATCAACTTGAGCTTCTAGACTGTCACTACTGAAACCTAACTCTTCTACGCCGGTTTCCCTTCGACATAAAGTTTTTTGAGAGCCAGCGTAGTCAGTTATTGTCTGTAGTCCACTGGCTGCGTCATCTTGATGTGCTCTTCGACGATCTGTTTCACATAAAGAATCGTTAATTGTCTTTCGCTTAGTCTTTTCTACATCTTTTCCGTTCTGAAGGTACGATAGTTTGTGTCTTCCGTTTCCTATTTTACTGACGTCTGAGATTCCATTACTCTTAAACCTGTCATCGATTTCGACATTATTGCTATTTGTGTTTTCCTCGAATGATTTCAGATTCTTCATGTTTAAATGACCTGTAATTGATTCATTTGATGATGTTGCGTCTGTATGTCCTGTGACCACCTGGGAATTGTCTATTTGTCTATCTTTTCTTTTCTTTGGGCATGATCTTTTATGTTTTCGTTTTTCTATTCTACTCATGTCTGAGTTTTCAATAGTCTTAAACCTGTCATCGACTTCGACATTATTACTAGCTGTGTTTTCCTGGAATAATTCCAGAGTCTTCATTTTTAAATGACCTGTAATTGATTTATTTAAAGATTTTGAGTCTGTGCGTCCCGTGTCTACCTCGAAATCATCTATTTGCCTATCGCCTTGTCCTTCGAGCCCATTACGCTTCTTTGTTTTACGTTTAGATGGTGGGGAGGAGTACACATTCAGAAGAGACATACTTTTCAATAATGACATTGGTTGCAGTTCTTTTGAACATATATCCTTACATTTGCATATAAAAATGTTATTGTCAATTTCACTGTCTTTCTCTAGTTCCTTTGATACCTGGTCTAAAACGTTTTTATCATCATTATTATCAGTTCTTTCAATAATATCTATCAGCGCAATGCGTAGAGCTTCTTGAATATAACTTTGAATTGGAAAGCCAGAACATTCTTTTGCAACTTTAACCCACAGACTGTCTTGTGACCCAATCTTTCTAGTAGAAGAGTTAATTTCTTTGTATAGTTCGTCAGTTATAATCTCGATGCTACAAAAATGGTCTATGACATCGGAAACATCTACTTTCAATTTCAACAAACAAAATATGCACATTCTCTTCATGATATGTTCAACGTCATTAAACTCCTCGTATGTTTTCCAGATATGATTGAGAATAGACCTGTCAATTCCGCTGTCTTCTTCAATCCAATACCGAATGGTGTCGAAATCTTTTTCCCTCAGAATAGACAAAAATGTTCTTGACTGATACTTTATATGGCTTCTCTTATTTATACTGTTCTTCTCTTCAGCTGAGAGCCAGGAAGGAAGTACTAGTGAAAGGGGATTGTCTTTCTTAGTGTAACAACTAATGATATCAACAGAGTTGCACTTAATAGCTTTCGACAGACACTCCTTACGGAACGCCTCTATTCTCAGAGATTCATCTGCAACAGACGCAACAAGTTTAATCATTTTATCAAATAAATTAAATGACAAAGCATATTAATACTAGCCGAACTATTTCGAGATTCAAGAAACCTTAGGGCCGAGATAAAGCAATATATTTACATGAAATACTTTTCCTCCAGTCCCCAATTGTCTAACTGAAACATGTAGTACTACGTAAAATAAACATGTTAGAGCAGGTAAGTCTAAACTGGGTTAAAAAGGTACAACAAATAAAACCAAACTGACATTTTGCTTTCTTTAGTATGAAGCTGATTTCCAGATCAAAATTTATGTTAAAGTACATTTGAGAAATCCGTGTCAGTCGGCACCAAGTCAGGCAAGTATCCGTATGTGTACGTATCCCCATAAGAAGTTCTAATTACTAAGAAACAGAAACAGGAAGTAGTATTACTGAGAAAAAAGATAAAGAAGAAGTAAAAATACCTTTGTCTGAAGGAACTGTATGCCTGTACGGACTTCGTCTTCGTGGCTTAGAAGATGGCCTCTCCTTAAATGATTGCGTCTTCGCTGGTTTCTTCCTAACTTTGTCTCTATAGCCGACGTCTGTATTATGACCAGCTTTGTCTTTTCCGGTTGTTTTATTGTCGTTTATCTTATCTTCTAATTCTTTTATTTTTCTTTTCAGATTGTCCAGTTCTTGTTTAGCTTCTTCGAAATCCCCAGCATGGAATTTCGCTTCGGGTTCCATTCTGAATGCGTGTCAAATGAATTCTTTAAATAAACAAAAATACAGATTTTAGTTTTACAAATAACGGAACATACCGTTTTTACCGTAAGTATTGAGACCCCTTATCTATTTACCATAATTGTCCTACAATTTGAAAGTCTATCCAACTACCTCTTGATGTGTCTAAAATATTGCTTTATGTATAGCAAACAGTGTAGACCCTGATCAGATACCGCGTTTTGCGACGTCTGATCTAGGTCTACACTGTTTGCACAGGCCTATCTGTCTCTATCTTACATCTCAAATTGCAGCTAAGACGTGTGTAGCACACCTTCAGCTGAAGCTTCCGGACTTTCATGGTCAATTTTACCGACAGCTTTTAGTGTTTAACCTATTTTGTTCAGAAACGGCCAAATATACACTCAACAGTTGAAATATGAAGCCTAATATATAATCACCTTCCTGTTTAAGTTGTTTAGTAATTCTACTGAGGTAGGACACATTGAAAGGATACTTCATCAAGTTAAGTTTGGTTAATAATATAAGAAATCTAACTTCAAGCCAAAATAGGTGGATAAAAACCAAAGACATGTACAGACACAAGGCCTTAACCACGGAATTTCATTTATTTATTTATTTTCTGCTAATGTGTTAATCGGCTGTTAAGTGACACTACTGGTACTTTCGAAAAGGAAGGATACACTGAAAGATTAATTTATCATGCTCAAGAAAGTAGATGAAAAAAAAAAAAAAAAAAAAAACAACAACAAAAAAAAAAAAAAAAAAAAAAAAAAACACTACGATTCTGTTCACTTATTTGTTTTCTACTAATACGTTTGTCTGCATGATGAAGCATTTCTACGATACAGGAATTGCTTCCACATGGCACCTATCTGCAAGGCTATGTATTCTGATCGAACACTTTGCCATTTAATAAAATTACTTTAAATAGATACATAAAATATGTAAACAAATAAATGAACACATTTACGTGAAGAAACACTATTACATATAATAAAATACATTATATAAATAAATTAACTTTTCTTAGGAATGAGCTCATACCTAAATTTATTTATTTATTTATTTATTAGCAAAGCTGTAAAATGTTTTTAAAATCCATTTTCAGCCATGTTTTGTTTATCATGTCCAATGTTTCTTTCCTAATATTCACACTTATCAGGTGTTTTTGACACAAAATAACTGCCCAATACAAAATGTAGGCTTTATATTGCCGCGTATTGTTTATATTGTCAACGTTGAAGTCCTGAAATTTAATAATAGCGCTGATGTGATATGTGAGGAATGTTAAGAATAAAAAATCGCTACCTCAAAAAAGTTTCAATATGAGACTGTAAATGGGCCGCGCCAAGCCAAAAGGTTTCTATGACCATGCGCAAAATGCACAGATTCAGATTCATCCCTGGCGCAAAGTCTCATTCGGGTACTTGCACCCCATTGATACGTTTTATAGTGCCTAATGATTCTGTAGCGGACAGCGAAGGCTCTGATCAGACTGTGCGGATGCGCAGGTTGATCTGTGCATTTGCTGTCCGCATATGCCCGAAGACACGTTTTCACATGGCGCAGCCGAAAGTAGTAATGTGCAAATCTAATCGACTAACGAAAAACTAACGAAGTTATGCGTCGCGTCAACAAAATACAGACCTTTCCGACTCGGTTAAGTGTTCGGAATGATTTGAATCAGTTTATCTTTACCAGATATTATGCATTTAGTTTATGCATACTCGAACATGGGTCTTTTGAAATGTACTTGCAAATATCAGTTTAAAATCTACTCAGGGATTTAGTTTATGCATATTCGAACATTGGTCTTTTGAAATGTAATTGCAAATATCAGCTTAAAATCTACTCAGGGAAAGTCATAATCAAGGAACACAGCCCCGCAAAGGACCGGATAAGGTTTTTTTTTTATACAATATAGTCACAAAATAATACGAGCCCCAACATCAGAAAACGTATCTTGGGACACATGCGCCCAGCGAAGATTCAGATCAGCCTGCTGATTAGAACCGTCTCTTGGCGCATTGTTTGATAGCCAAGGATGCAAAGTTTCTTCTCGCGTATAACAAAGACTCTGATCAGACTGCGCGGAAGTACAGACTGATTTGAGTCTTCGTTGGATGCACATGTCAGAGGGTACGTTTGATCACGTTGCGGCTCATAATCTTTGAAATTACATTACGAAAACATGCCTATTAAAATATATAGAAAAGTTTACCTCCAAAAACATAAAATTTTCAGATAAAAAAAAATCTGATATTTTTCATATTTCTGCTCAAAACATAGATTGTGGGTACTCGTTAGAACCGCCTCGGCGAGGCGGTTCTAACGAGTCCCCACAATCTATGTTTTTGAGCAGACATGAGAAAAATAATGTATACTCCTGTAAACCCCAGTTTTACTACATAAAAATGGGGTTTAAGGGAGTCAAAATTATATAGACATGTTTTCGTGATAGAGTCTTTTCATGTGCAATAAGTACTGAGTTATGTGATGCTGCGTATGTCCTCTGGCATCGCCGCGGTGGAGCAGGGCGGCATGCGTTCAGTAATGCAAAGTGACAGCAAATGTTTTCCCTTGGATCCATATGTAAAAATGAGCGCCAACAGGAGCAGGGATCCAGGGCAGATCATTCGCTAGTAATGCTGCCCAGAACTCTGTTTACCGTACTAACCGATACGGGCATTGTGGCCCCAAATGACCAGAAAATGTCGTCTGAACCACAACGTGAGAAAACGTACCTTCTGACATGTGCGCTCAACGAAGATTCAAATCAACCCGAGCATCCGTGCAGTCTGATGAGTGTCTTTCTTCTTCGCATGAAGAAATTTTGCCAACGTTGGCTTTCCTAAATGTGCGCAGTGAAGATTCTGATCAGACTGGGTGAATGCACAGACTGATCTTAATTTTCACTTGGCAAACTTCTCAGAAGGTACATTTTTTGACGTAGCGGTTCAATCTACACTATGAAGAAAAGGCAACTTAAGATATATAAAGATTGAAAAATCATTTAAAAGCGCTCGTTGCTGAGAAATGTACATATCGGTGTTCAAAATATGCATAGAAAGAAAAATGAACACATTACAGAAAACCGACTAATAAAAGGAAAAAGATGGGCCAGACTCCAAGTTCTCAAATGCACAGTAGAATAAGCTTGTTTGTCTTTTCATGAAGTTTGAAAAGTCTTAAACTGATTTGTTGTGTGAGAAATGGTAACAAATACCTCGTAAACAAACAAATGAATAACTAAATCTTCTTCTCAGTCCGATCGATCTACCTGTATACCTGTCTACCTGTATACAAATGACATACCTAACTTGATAAGATCGCGCGTGATACATTCTCAGTTTTCAAAATATTTTGAGACAAAAAAAAAAAACAAACAAATAAATCAAATAAAGGAATGACTAAACACTATTACCGAATGGCCAATACAAGAACTAAACATAAACCTCAGACTCTTGTTTCTGTAGTTTCTCAGATAAGAACGACTCGAACTATCGATATTCAAAATATAATGTAAACAAAGAGCTCCGTATGCAACCTCGCAAACTACAGTATTGCATATGAAGAGACTCAATCAAACTGAGTCTCCGATTTTCGTGATTTTTTTGTGTTTTTTGTTTCCAAAGGCAATCCTTTTTGGCTTTTATTTCACTCTGCACATCGTCTACCGATGCTTTGTATTTGCAAAAGGTTCCTGAAGAAACCTCGTCGAGCATCCCACGATGTCTTTATATCGCAACTAATTCGGTTTGCTAGAGTGTCTGACTTCAACACTCGAAATAAATTATTAACTGTTGAACTTTTAAATCAGGGGTATCGATACCATAAACTCCGCAAAGCCTTTTCTAAATTTTATAGACGTCATTTCGATTTAGTTTCAAAATTCAATGTTGGACTTAAATCTCTTCTGCAACAAGGCCTATCGGAACCTGAACTTTATGGTGACTTAGTATATAAATTAAAAAAGATATATATATATATATATATATATATATATATATATATATATATATATATATATATATATATGCTTGCAATGTTTTTAGCACTCAATTTCGTAAAATCATTCTTCGATATATAAAGATTGGTTACAACATAAATGTAATACGACATACTGCATGTAATACGACGGACTGCATGTATGTTAGTTAACCCAGTCACGGTTAATACCTTTGCTTCCCTCTTTGATGGCATGCCGGCGGGTCGGGCCTCCGACTCTATGACGGCTCCGGCCTATAGACTTTTAAGTAAGTCAGTTGGTGCCTGATACTTTGGCTCTGGTCGGGCCCACCGGAGTCCTACTGCTGGTTTTCTTTTGCTTCAGCATTTCAGTTATTTCTTGCTGTCCAGTCCTCATCGTTGTTTCATCTCTGTATTCGTTTGATTTTTATGTTCTCGGAGATGTTGCACTGATGAGTTAGAAACCCTTCACGCGCACTGAATTTCATGTATGTCCTGGTGAATGTTTAATTTTGGATTGCGTTTGGCCAGTTTTTTTTGAAAGAAACTATCCTTTTGGCTTTCTGCTTGTAGTGTTTTGATTGTGGTGTCGTTGCTTTAAGCGCGTTGCTTTAAGCGCGTCATTTTTTCCCTCTTGTGTCTTGGACGGAAGGTGTTAGGTAGTTGTGTCGATTCCTGGTCATTGCCTTCCTATCTATTTAAAGTTATAAAGTAGACACGCAACATAACCATTTGAACGTTGACCTTGAATTGTGGCCTCGACCGTAAGTTAAAGGGTTTAGTTATAAGTTCTGCACATTGCCTTAGTATGATGAACATCTGACCAAAGTTTCAGAAAAATCCTTCAACCAGTTAAGGAGATATCGAGCGAACACGAAACGTTTATGGACAAACAGACAGACAAACAGACAAACGGACAGAAAGATGGCTGGACAACATCAGGACATAATATTGCCCGTCTCTTGACAGGCGTAACAAACTCCGCCATCAGTGAAGGAGATAAGGAGCGGACACAACCTCACTATATGAAATAAACGAAGGGGCACGGTTACGTCAGAACTCGAAGTAGGGTTACTATTCTTTTTCTGCACATTGACTGATCATGCCTTATATTTGTACAAAGTTTCATGAAGAAATCTTAAACAGTTTTAAATTTATAGAGCGGACACGAAATGTTGCCATTTGAATTTTGAACTTGAAGTGTGACCTGAAACATCGTCTTTATATGGCGAACATTTGAGCAAAGTTACAAATAAATCCTTCGATCGATGAAGGAAATATGGAGCGGACACAACCTCACTATCAGAAATAAGGGGGCATAATAACGTCAGAACTGAAAGCTGGGTTACTATTCTTTTTCTCTGCTCATCGTCTGATCATGCCTAATATTTGTACAAAATTTCACGAATAAATCTTAAACGGTTTTAAAGTTATAGAGCGGACAATAGATATTTCCATTTGAACTTTGACCTTGAAGTGTGACCTTGACCTTCATTTAACAGGATTGATTTATTGGACAAACAAGCAAGTGTCTGCCCATCCGGCCTCTTCGGTGACGCCAAAAGAAATTTTCGAAAATGCTGGAATGGACTCAATGAGCACAAAATACCAGAAATATGAAGTACACCATAGTAAAGTCCGGTAGATATTTTTCGGCCGCCACATGGCACTAACACCAGCTGTTTTGTGAAAAGTTTATCCGGGCTTACCAGTTAGCCTTAATTGTACATTGTCAGGTATAACTGGATAGAGAATGAAAAATAAATTTCGAATTTTTCAAGGTTCGCCAATTAGAAAATATTCAAACGCATAGCTTAGTAGAAACTCTTGAAGGTCGGTAAATTTTGTATTCGTAGCCACCAGTCCCCTTGTACGGCCGATATTAAAATTTCAAAGAAGCGACTAGAAAATCTAAATATCGTAGACGACGAACTACAGTTCAGTTGATTCATATCTCTACATGCCAATGTATAAGATTAATTAATAGATTCCATTGGTTGAGATGTAATTTAATATTTGAATCTGAAAATAACGGAATTTATCAAATCTATTATTTTTAATTGTATATTTAAAAAAATGTTCTGTCCTGATTAAACTCTAAAAGCTTCCGTGCACTGCTGCGCATATTCTTTGCCGTCGCATACAACAAGAGAGAAAGCAAACCTCTGCGGAAAACGAAGGCACAGATCAGTTATTATTTTGGCTATGACATAACTTGACTGAAAAAAATATGTTTTAACGAGAATCTCTCGAAGCCAGTACATGTAGCTAATAATTAATGCAGAAAAAAAAAACAAAAAAAAAAAAAAAACGACAGACGGACGGTCAATTTTATTATTTTAAGATTCACCTTACCTTTAAGGTATACGAGCTCGGTTGCACATTGCGATCTGTTCTAGCTCCTTTTCAACATAGGTAGAACGTTTACTAAATTGCATAATAACTACCTAGCCTAAAAAGACTTAATGATGTATAGTTGATATTGTGTACCTGATATAAAATTAAACAATACACGTACAGGAAGTGTATCTGTCAGAATGCAGATACGTAAATACCGAATACAGGTGTATCGATTTTTATTCAAGAGACTCTCGGTTTTGCACAACAATTAACATTTTTTATGAAAATACAAACACAGTGGCGTAGCTAGAACGGAATTATTTGTACGCAAATCCAGGAAAAATCTTAAAAAGTATGCCTGGAAGGCTACTCTTAAAGGAAAGAATTTGCTCCCAGAGGGAGCAAATTCTTTCCTTTAAGAGAAGTCCCTAATGTAAAGAGCCAAATATGTTATGCTAATGCCACTTTATTGTAAAAAAGATTCTTACGTATGTTACGCACATGCGTATTTGCGTAATGAGCGCTACGCCTATGAAACATACATTCATAATCGAACGCTGGTTCTAGAAGAGGATCTGGACGAAAGCTTTAAAGCTTATAGAGTCCATCTCCTCACACGCATGCAAAATTCTCATACATATTTCAACATGGAAATATATCAAATCTTATTTAAACATTTTGTTATTTTAAGAACATAGCGTGATTTCTCAATCTAGAACACATAGATTATATTCATGTATACATATACACACATATACACATATATACATATACACATGCATACATACATATATGTACACATATATACATACAATACATACAATGTACAGTAGAACCTCGATAATTCAAACTCCAATAATTCAAAATTCTCAATAATTCAAAATAAATTTGAAGTCCCGACTTAGATATATGTTTTCATTTTAACCCTCAATTATTCAAAGTCTCACTAATTCAAACAAAACTGTTCGGTCCCTTGAACTTTGAATTATCGAGGTTCAACTGTATATATACACATCTACTTACATACACACACATACATACGCATACAGACATGCATACATATACGCATACTTACAAATACACATATATATCGATATAAAGGATAGATGTGTATACATATACAATGATAATAGAGGATAAGATCGAATGTCGCTTCCATGGCCCTCCCATTCCCCACCCCCACCCGGTGACTAAAGGACTCGACTAAGATTTACGCTTGCAGTCCATAGGCCAGTCTAATTACATAGCTTTTTCTGATGATAGTAGATCGATTTTTTATGTAATTATTGGGCATCGTTATTCATGAATTAAATCGTCTCGTAGAGATAACATAGAGCTGGACTTGCTTGAAAATCGTGTCATTTACAGCCGCTGATTCACCAGAGATCCCGTGTAGAAGGAGTGAAAGGGTCAGCTGGTACGGTATAACGGCCAAGTAACGCTGTCTTTGCAAATTGTACTTGTTACACTGCAAGAAAAAGTGGGTGGATGATTCTAGTTGGTCACACGTACAATATGGGTTATCAATAAGATTCTTTTGATATAAATGATGGTTGAGGGAGCTGCACTCAAGTGTTAGTCTTGTGTGGTAGATTTATCCAGCTCGTGATAACTGTGCCTTTACATAATGCATTGGTGGAGTAAGGATAGGAGTGTTAAGTTTTTTTAAAGCTTGCAATGGAGGCTGCGTTCTTAAGATCTATGGAGAGCGAGTTCCAATCTCTTATAGTAGATGGAAGAAAAGAAGTAGAGTAAGTTACAGTACGTGAGACTGGAAGAGAGAAGTTTTGTGAGTTTCGAAGAGAGTATCTTGATAATTGTTGAACTCTTTCTGGTATAAGCTGTTGAAGATAAGTTGGGGTTAATCCATTAATCAAAAACTGTTCTTTCCGTACCTGCTAATTCTTACTAAAGGTAGGTGCTGTGGAAGCCGGCTTTTATGGCGACGTTGGTAGAGTGGTTGGCGTTTTCAGGAAGTTAAGTGTTAGTACCTGGATGGGTGACCTCGTTGTTTGACTTCATGAAAGACCCGGTTTCACGCTACATTAGTGGCAGCGGTGGGATGAGAAGTGACACCACCATCATCTTCGGACCCAGGTAGTAGGGATAGGTGTCCCTGGAAGCGTTGCACAGACTCTTTCCTCAAGTCTGCAGGGTGGGCAGTGTTGATGCCTTCGGGGGGAAGTCAAGAGAAGAGGGGGATAAGTGTAACGGATTAGGTATATAGAGCACTTCTTCATACAATTAGGCCAAAGCAATGTTTGAATGTTGTGTTAAATAATCTGGCATACACTCCACAACAGTAAAACATAAATGCAAGTACCCAGGAAAGGCCACAATCCCGAAACAAAGCCTTCCCGAGGCAACGAAAGAATTAGAGAAGAGGAACAAGCAATGACAAAACAATACAGCACATTTTGCAATAATCGACACTCAGGATCTCAAGTCAATTCTATAAATGTTTCCCTTGAAAAAACAGACAAACCACCATGAAATATTCAGCAGAACACACACACACACACACACACACACACACACACACACACACACACACACACACACACACACAGAGCTGGGGCTTTAACTAGTTTGAATTGATCAAAACCACGCCTATTATTCTGGTGCTGATTCAATTCGGTCCTGGTAGGGTCATGTACATCACCAGTGGAACATTATAGTAAAAACATAAAATTGTAAAACTTTATGACGAAACAAATATCGCGTTGTGGGATTTGAAGCCAGAGCAACAGAAAATCACAGACATCGATTACCAGGTATTAGCTCTACGCTATAACGAGCGCCATCGAAAGAAAAAATAGAAGACTTATTCCCTTCTGAATTTAGTCTAAGTCACAAAAATCGGATTCCGATTGACATTCGTTCAAATCAACATTATGTTTAGGAAGTACTTAAAATGACGAGAAAAACTAGAGAATGTTTACGTAGTTCTAATACCGAGGTCGATTAATTTGATTTCGATTTTGTAATTGTTTCGTGTTTGCATAGCGATGTCCCTCGTGCTACAGTCTCGCACGCATATATTTCTCGGTTTAGCCATTTTGCTAGAGTATTCCTAGTAAGCATTCTTTATAAATCTATAGCGGGCCGTTATCGGCCCGTCTGGGTAGCTGACGGGCCGATAACGGCCCACTATAGATTTATAAAGAATACCAGCTGGGTTTATTCAAGTCAGCGATAAATCGGAATAAATTTAAGCAGCTCAATTTCTTAAACATGCGGTTTTCCACTTTATTAAAGATCATATTATTAAATAATGATAAATTCAAATGCCGAAACGGGACTTCGGTATCAGTGGTATTAGCTTAGTTTCGTTGAAGTCCTTTTTATGACCAAAGTAACCATTCTTACATGCACTAATCAGCATGCAATCGAAATATCGCAAAGATGAGTCGCATGCTTCCGTATCGTTTGACTTTTGTTAGAAAAAGACATTGTCAAACTTACTATCTTTTGCACCAGTTATTTGGATTCTTTAGAGCTAATAGTTAGAAGGATAAAATCGGAAATACGTATCCTGTTTAGTTATGAAACACACCCAAAGTATTGCGGATGGACTGACATATAATATCAACTAATATTTGATATTCGATAAATACATAAAAATTGATGCATAAACATTAACGGGTCTACAGTTACATTGAGTAAATCTGCAAATTATAACTGCGTCATTAAAATGGTTGACATATAAAGTATACAGACTCTACCAGAAATCAGCTTTCTGGTCCAGCTAGTTCAAACGTTGAGCCAAATGAATACATAAATAAAGCTATCACATCACGAAAACATGCATATATAATATTGACCCCTTAAATCCCACTTTTATATAATAAACTGGGGTTTACAGGGGTATACATTATTTTTCTTACTTCTGCTCAAAAACATAGATTGTGGCTACGCGTCAGAACCGCCTCGGCGAGGCGGTTCTAACGAGTACCCACAATCTATGTTTTGAGCAGAAATATGAAAAATATCAGTTTTTTATCTGAAAATTTCAGTTTTTGGAGGGAAATTTTCTATATAGGCCTATTTGAATAGGCGTGTTTTCGTAATGAAAAATTGACGGCAAATTCTGCAAGTACAAAATAGTTATGGAGCTTCCAGGAGGGAGCTACAATAACAGAAATAGTCTATCAATGACGTCATGAGAAAGAGTAAACAAACTACGACGGACAGCACATGCGCAGTCATGTTACAAAATCAAGGAAAAGCAAAGCAATAATCTCCCTCTTCACCAACGCAGAGTCGCAATTCCATGCAGACATAACCCATTAAAACAATAAGATAAGAAAAAAAAAAAACAAAAAAACAAAAAAAAAACAACAACAAAAAAAAACAAAAAAAAAAAAACACGAAAATAGGACCCGTAGCGAGCAGCCACAAGACCCCACAAAGAATGATCAACATCAGAACCACCGCCTTTGAACGGCCAGAAGTAAAAGCTACCGGATGTGGAGGGAAATGTAACAAGTCCAAGGGAAAGAAAATAAGGGTCATTTCATTTCCTTTGGGATCATTGGGACCATTGTGATTATTTGAATATAAAGTTCTGTCCGTGTATACGCTAGAGGGCGTAAGCAGTGTTGCAAACTTCATTACTGCTTATGAAGAGTCTCAATAAAACATAGACTCCCGTTTTCTACTCCGTAGTGTGTTCTTCATTTCCAAAGGCAATCTTTTTTGACGTTTATTTTTTATGTTTAATAAACACATGAAAATTCAAGACCTTAACGTATTAACATCAATAGTAGTTTTTCCGTTACCAATTACAGTAAGAACTCTTTTTTTCATTGTGATGGGTAGTTTTGAGTTTAAGTTGGATGAAGTTTTACCAGTTGTACATATAATAGCACGGGATTTTGTTTAAACAAATAAAGTTAACCTCAAAAGGAATTTCTCTTTCAGGACTAACTGTTGTATCATTTGTATACAGAGACATTAGATACATTCAGTAAAACATTTTTAAATCAAACTTTTTTTATTTTATAATGAGTCAACTTACCCGGCCGACTTTTAATATAAGAATAATAATAAAGTGACGTAACCCAGGAAAGGTCACAATCACGAAGCACCCCAGCAAGCACACAACGTTTAAACAACGTCGATTTAACGTTGATTCAACGTCAAGACATTGAATCGACGTTGTTTACACGTTGTGTGCCTGCTGGAACAGCCTTCTCGAGGAATCGAAAGAAGAAGGAATGGGGAACAAACAATGACAAGACACAGCGGTACAGCTGATATTAGCGTCACACCAGCAACAGTGGAACAGTTATCAGAAAAATAAAAAGGTAGTGGGGAGGGTCTTGAACTAATTTACTCGATCGAAACTCGAAACAGGGATGTTGTCAACTGAAGCCTAGGAGTATTATCGGGTCCCATTAAAATAAACATCGTCCGCGAATACCAATAAAGATACATGTAATAACTATTTGTCTAGTTAAATATTTCGTTTGTTACTCGTATAGTTTAAAAGCAGAAATAGTTGAAGAAACAATTACCAACAGATAATGTATCGTTTTATGAAGGAAAATAGTGAAAAGAAAATTGTGTAAAACAAACAGGAACTGATTTGATAACTTATATATATATTATCATCATATATATATATTATCATCCGATTCACCGTTCTGTTTGGTTTACAAGTTCATTATGCTTTAGTGGTCTTACCACTCCGCTAAGTTTCCCATAATAAAGTCACAAATTCACAAGAATCAAAACTGAAAGTCACATTCTTATCGTCTTTAAAACTTAACAAAGCTGTTGTCGCTCTATCATAGCAAACAATACTAAATCTGAACTGCATTTTTCATCAACCAGGCAGAGGTTGGTAACAGGGTCAAATTCTTCGAAAAGATGACTGGTTTGCTCAAACTAAGCTCGTACAGACGATTTTTGTAACTTCTTGTATGCATTCCTGCTCACCAATCACCTTATCAAAATTATCTACTCTGAAAGCAAAGAATTAACTCCCAAGGGAGCAAAGTCTTTCCTTTTAGTGTAGACTCCTTTTCAGACGGTATGCAAGACTATTTTGACTGAGTAACCTTCCCATATAATGTATGTATTCCCCTTAAATGTCGTCTGCTAATATGAATTTACAATATGAACACACCTCAATTGTCATGTTCACGAAAATATGCAAGGTATTTGGGACTTCTTAATAATATAATTGGGTCTCAATGCAAGAAATGGTACCTTATTTCTTATACGAACAGCGAATGCACAGTTCAGCCTGTGCATCGGCGCAAATTGATCCGAGTCTTCTCTATTCCTCGATTTATTATACAATGGCTAATGTAAGCCGACAGCATAAATCATAATGATCCTAATCAGACAGCGCATTTACACAGGCAGGTATGTACCTTCGCTGTCCACATAAGCTATAAGGATATTTAGTCATTCTGTTTCCATATATTTTCCGTGACACTGAATAGGGCGTGTCTGAGCAGCCGCAACACTCTACTGGCCGCTAACATGATGTATGATCATTGAAAAAAATATGAATGTACGTACAAAGAATAAACTGTGTGGATGGATCACAGCTCCAAATACGATTTTTTTTTCAACCAAATAACAAATTTTTATGTTGATATTCATCTTATCTTATTTTCTCCATGAAAACATATATTGTGGGTACTCATTAGTAAGACCTTGACTCGACTTCGCCTCGGCTCCCCAGGGTGATGTTTTATTTTACTGTCACTCTCTAGCAAATGCAGTCTACGTTGCACTTGGTAGCTTTTAATCAACACGCATCCCATCCTCACAGATTCATCACCTGGGTACCTTAACCCATTGTAGTCGGGAGACCCCTAAAAGGGTAACTGGCAAACAGTGCAGACCCAGATCAGACGCCACAGAACGCGGCGTCTGATCAGGGTCTTCACTGTTTGCAAATACTACAGCCATTTTTCCCTTGGAATATCTAAATCTTATAGCCTCATCTACCTAAAATTGAAATTAGACTCTTCCAGTATATAGTGTGGGGAGTTCATTCAGTCTACAATGGGTTAATTCTATTCTGCTTAAGAGGGAGTATCCATACAATATTCTTCTTATTTCTCCATGAAAACATATATTGTGTACTCATCAGATGCGCATCGGCGAGGTGTTTATACAGAGTACCAAAAAATGTGTTTTCGTGATAAAATAAGTAATAACCACTAATCATTTCAACTTACCCCAAAACATTATACACTATGTTAACACACTTATGTAAAATGTATCCTAGTGGGCAAGAAACGCTAAGACAACGTCACATCAACGTCAATGACGTTGCATCGACGTTTATGCGACGTTTGCAAACGTCATGTGTCCTCTGGGTATACACTACTAAGCCACATCCCTAGATAAGCCAATGTTTTGTAATTGTAATTGATATTTCCATTATTTCTTCACAAAATCAAATTTTATGGGTACTCTGTGAGGCGCTTCTAATGAGTACCCACTAAGCGAAGATTTTTTTTATGTTTTGTCATGTTCGTTGTCTTATTGTTGTGTTTGTGTGGATCCTGTCTAGCATTGTGGTTACCTTGCTAGAGAAGGGGAAACTGATTGCTTTGCTTTCACTGGACGTGGACTCTGTCATGATTTGTTTGCTCTTTTCTTGGTGTCAAGTGGTAAGCTATGTTGTTGGCTATTCCTGGCCATCTTCTATACTATTATACGGTTTGCCATGTGTTTCATTGCGGTCACCTGTTTAGGTACTAACCGTAATGTCACTCTACACGCATCTCCATAAAAGCCGGCTTCCACAGAAAAGCTGTGAAAATGACGTATACATATACTTACTCCGTTATATTTCTACCCTCTTCTCATGACTTCGCCCCGAAGTCATCAAAACTGCCCACTCCGCAGAACTGAGGTAGGAGCCTATGCAAAGCTGCCAGGGACACTTAACCCCGTAACCGGGATTCGGATAGGTACCAAAAATGTACCACAGGTATACACCAGGTCAGAGCGAAAGTCATCTGAAACATGTTTTAAGAAAAGTGCAGTGACAGATCATATCGCTAAGGCCGACCATGTCACTGATTTGGAGGGGGCAAATGTAGTTGACAGGGAATATATTCAGAGACTCAGACAAACCAAAGATGCTATCAAGATTCACTTGTCATGAACGGGGACCAAGGGGCATACAACCTGAGCAGCATCTACAGGTCTGTGTTTACTCATAGGAACCAGTCTAGTGGTAAGCAGTCCAAGTCCCGTGGCAGCACGAGGTCAAGGTCACAGTTTGATGATGATTCTCGATGAGAACCGGAACTGTCACAGTAAGTGAAAATGTTTCTTGAGATATGTTTAAAGACGCATTATCATACCTTTTAGATAACATTTTCAATAGAAAATTACACGTTTGCAGCCCTTATTGATTTTCGTAAGGCATATGACATCATAGGCAGAAGGTTGGTAATCCAGTAAAATTTTCAAATATAGGGTCAAATGATCGTATCTATAATGCTGTTCTCAGTCTTAACGGTATATGTATATGTTTCGGTAAAGGTATTGATACAGACAGTCAAAAACTATCAATTTTTATATTCTGACGACGTAATATTGCTTGGAAATGACGAACAGGAATTTCAGGTGCTTCTTGATGCCTTACATCAATAGTGTCATTCAAACCAAATAAGGGTTAATTAAAGTTAATCTAACTTTGTTTATTTCAGGTCCCGAAGTAAGCCATGGACTTAATTCCAGTCCCGATGCGGAAATAAAGCACTGAAAACAGTATCGCAATACACATACCTGGGTTTGAACACTTGGACTTTAGCATTACTGCGAAACAAGTTCCTAAATCTACACTTAGAGCCCTTGGTCTTCCAACAGTGAAAGATAAGGCATTTGGCGGTTTGCTCTTCAGAATTTTCGAGAAGTTATATACTCTTCAGTTTGAAGTATTATAAATCATGCGTCATCGATCTCGGTAACGACAGTACTCTTGCACCAGGGCAGTTCAAACAAGGACAGAAAGAAACGTTTTTGGAGTAGGTTTTTGGAGCTATATGTGGAATAAATTTCAGTAAGAATCGTTTCAAGATGTATCTCATGAGCAGTCTAATTTTCGCTACGAATTGCTCGCTCGCTAAAAACAACAGGATCTGCTTTAACCAATCATGTCCAAATGTTGTAGAGAATGAAGAATATGTCAGAATGTCCTCTATGCGATAGAAAGAGTCCTGTTGAGAAACAGTTTTCTTAAATACATATTTCTACCGACTAGGCTGTTTGAGCAGTGACGAAAAGCTAGGCAAAATATTAACATGTGATAATTATGATGTTATCTGCCATGATATTTTAAAACGACAGCCAGAGTTACTGTTTACGATAAACTCGTAAATGTACATATTATAGCACAGCATTTTATTAGTTCTACTAGCCCTTTTTTAACGTATGTAGGATTTATACTACAGTTTTTTATGATTTAATTCTAAACAAAAATAGTTCTCCAGATCATTGAGCCGATCCTGGTTATTTTGAAAATCGAATACCGCTTAAGCCGGCCCGGCGCTAGGGTCGTATGCCGCCTCGCAAACTACAGTGTTGCATATGAAGAGACTCAATCAAACCGAGTCTCCGATTTTCGTAATTTTGTGTTTTTTGTTTCCAAAGGCAATCCTTTTTTACTTTTATTTAGATCAATATTTTATATTATACATGTATGATATTTATTTATGTTGAAGTGGAGAAACTATAATAAAATATTGTTTGTTTGTTCGTGTTTTTTTTTTTTGTTTGTTTTTTTGTGTTTTTTTTTTTTTGTTTTTTTTGTTTTTTTTTTTTTTGTATATAATAAAACAATATTACATATTTTTTATTCAGTGCTACATACTAAAACATGTTATATTTTACTTGCATATTAAAAATTGGAAATGATGGAAATAAAGATATCTAGGAATGGTCACAAAATGTGAAGAGAAAATATCTTAAATTGAAAAGCGCCCAATCTCGCCCTAACTTCCGAAGCAGTATTAAATATAAACTGAAGCCTTTCTAAGTAACACAACAAATAAGAAAAAGTGAGTTTCGTAAAGAATATGGAAACGTGGGTGTAACTTAAATGCATTTATTTGCTGTTTTGTATTTGTTATTTATTTGCTGCTGACTGGCCTGTCCTGGAAAACTTCGCCACTTCAGCTGTTTTGTTCTCTCTCTCTCTCTCTCTCTCTCTCTGTGTGTGTGTGTGTGTGTGTGTGTGTGTGTGTGTGTGTGTTTGTTCATTGCTCTCAAGGAACCTTCTTTTTAGAATATATTTATGGCATATTCATATTTGTTAGTAATTCATAAAATATTGTAGTACAGGGCCCAGTTGTTCAAAACTAACGACATCATTAGTTAACGAATCGTTAAAATTTACATCGAGTGATACGCAAAAAATATTGTATTATATATTCAGAATATTGTATATTGAATCCGCTAAAACAGTTAACGAAATGACCCTTAACGAGCTCGTTAAGCTAACGACGCTTTGAACAACTCGGCCCAGATATTTATCGTTTACCTTACGGGTTTGGAATAGATTCACCTGAAAGTTGTTTCGTTCACTACAGTTAGCTTAAACTCAATTTACATGCATTTCGTTGGTTACAAGATCCGGATGTATTCATATCCGCCGCCTAACTAACAGAAATGTAACTTATTGTTTCCCATAATGATTCATAGGTGAGTTACAGAAAAGATAAGAAAAACGTCCAGGGAGTGCCACAATCACAAGCCGCAGCTCTTCCCAGGCACCAAGAGGAAGAGAAACAGACAAAACCAAACAAGCATAAATCGAACAAACGTACGAAAAGCACAAAGATTAGCTCTC
Organism: Anodontia alba; assembly: GCA_964016985.1. Classification (NCBI taxonomy): domain Eukaryota; kingdom Metazoa; phylum Mollusca; class Bivalvia; order Lucinida; family Lucinidae; genus Anodontia; species Anodontia alba. Next base: position 50,869,500 of record OZ024828.1, on the reverse strand, counting down.
TCTTCCCCAAACGAGGAAATCGCAATGCTAAAAGAACTGAAAAACACAAGACCTCCATGCGGCCAGAACAAATATATGTTTTACCTCTATGGCAGCTAAGGGCGAGGGTTGGGATCCCGTAAAGCCAGCTTAAGCACCTCACCCCCTATTTAATTACTGACCGTTCCAAAGCGGTACAATCATTGTTATTCTTTCTGTTAAATGTTCTGTAGTGTTTCACTTACACATGTTTTTAGCATAGTGACAAGATGAGCTTTTGTAATCACATTTTGTCCGTCCTCCGTCGTGCGTACGTCCGTAAACAATTTCTTCAAACGATATATCCTCCTAAACCACGGATTGGATTTTGTCCAAACTTCACAGGAATGATTCTTGGTTGGTTCTCTTTCAAAGTTGTTCAAATGGTTCCGGTCCATTGCATATCTAGGTCACAGGAGCTAAAATAGATTTTTAACTGAAAACTTAAAAAATCTTCTTGTCAGAAACCACTGGACCGATTTCAATATAACTTTGCAGAGACGTTCCTTTGGTGATCCTCTACCAAGGTTATTAAAGCCATTTTGATTCGTCAAAAAAAGAAAAAAAAAAGAAAAGAAAATAGCCGCCAGGAGGCGGGACTTATTTTCCCTATATGTCTATATAGAAAACTTTAAAAATCTTCTTGTCAGAAACCACTAAACCGATTTCAATATAACTTGGCAGAAATGTTTCCTTGATGACCCTCTACCAAGATTGTTTTGATTCGTCAAGCCGTTTTGATTTGTCAAAAACATGGCCGCTTGGGGGGTGGGGGTAGGGTTGGGGCGGGGCTTTTCCCTATATATCTATATAGAAAACTTTAAAAATTTTCTTGTCAGAAACCACTGAACCGATTTCAATATAACATGGCAGCTGTGTTCCTTTTGTAGCCCTCTACCAAGATTGTTCAAGCCGTCATGAGTAATTAAAAACCATGGCCGCCAGGGGGCGGGGCTTATTTTCCCTATATATCTATATAGAAAAATTAAAACATCTTCTTTTGGGAAACCACTGAACCAATTTCAATATAACTTGGCAGAAATGTTTCTTTGGTGACTCTCTACCAAGATTATTCAAGCAATTGTGATTCGTCAAAAAACATGGCCACCAGGAGGCGGGGCTTATATTCCCTAGAAAACTTTAAAAATCTTCTTGTTAGAAACCAATGGGCCGATTTCAATAGAACTTAGCAGGAATGTTTCTATGGTGACCCTCTACCAAGATTGTTCAAGCCGTCATGATTCGTCAAAAAACACGGCCGCTAGGGGACGGGGCTTATTTTCCCCATATATCTATACAGAAAACTTTAAAAATCTTCTTGTCAGAAACCACTAGATTTATTTGAGTAAAACTTGCCAGAAATGTTCCTTTGGTTACCCTCTACCAAGATTGTTCAAGCCGTCATGATACGTCAAAAACTTGGCCGCTAGGTGGCGGAGTTATTTTTGTCTATATATCTATATAGAAAACTTTAAAACTGTTCTTGTCATAAACAAATGGACCGATTTCAATATAACTTGGCAGAAATGTTTTTTTGGTAACCCTCTACCAAGGTTTTCCAAGTCGTCATGGTTCGCTAAAACATGGCTGCTAGGGGCGGGGCTTATTTTCCCTATATATCTATATAGAAAAACTTTAAAAATCTTCTTGTCAGAAACCACTGGACAGAATTCAATGTAACTTGGCAGGAATGTTGCTTTTGTGACCTTCTACCAAGATTGTTCAAACCCTTATGATACGTCAAAAAACATGGCCGCCAGAGGGCGTGGCTTTTTTTCTCTATATAAACATACAGAAAACTTTAAAATTCTTCTTGTCAGAAACCGCTTGACTGATTTCAATATTACTCGGCATGAATGTTGCTTTGGTGACCATCTACCAAGATTGTTCCAGCAGTCATGATTCGTCAAACAACATGGCTGCTAGGGGGCCGGGCTTATTTTCCCTATATCCCTATATATGTAAATAGAAAACATTAAAAATCTTCTTGTCAGAAACCACTGAACCAATTTCAATATAACTTGGCAGGAATGTTCCTTTGGTGACCCTCTACCAATTTTGTTCTAGCTGTCATGATTCGTCAAAACACATGGCTGCTAGGGGGCAGAGCTTACTGTCCCTATATAGCTATATAAACACTTTAAAAATCTTTTTTGTCAGAAACCACTGGACTGATTTTAATATAACTTGGCAGAAAGTTCAAGACTTCATGATGCATTAAAAACAATGACCGCTAGGGGGCAGGGCTATAAAATTTATACAAAAATCTTAAAGCAGTGAACTTGGCTGAGACTTCAATAGTTTAAACATATTTTATTGCCTCAAATAGCAATGGGGTTGGGCTACAAGTTCTGACAACATTAGTTAGAGCCCGCCCCCTACAACATATAAACAATTACAACATGGAAAACATATAGATATAGCTATTAAAATACATAATTATTTTCTAACGTGATAGATAGATAGATAGATAGATAGATAGATTCAGTGTCAGCCGTCCTCCAGAATTCAAACAGTGCATGAGATTTGACTATCTTCTGCGGAATTATTCGAATCGCCTGGAATCTTTAATATATTGTAGAATTGCCTGAAAAAGAACAAAGTTATCCTCGTCCGAGAGAGAAGTTTTCCCAGACAAGACTACATTTAAACTAAGTGGATGAAAGTGTCTGGTTTGCTGAAACATTATTATTCTTTGATGAGTGTAATTATTACATTAAAAAAAGTAATGAAGGGCATTTTCATTGTCATAGCCACAAGTGCACTTCTTGTCATCTGTTAGATGATTTTGAAACAATAGTAAGTATGCAAATCGGTCTGCTCATGTAAGCGATATAGGATCATCATGGTCTTCTTGTTTCTTTTAACAATCATGTAAAGTAAAGATATATTCAGTTAGGTTTGGGTAACAGAGTTGTTTTCTTTTTGGAAAAAAGGCTGCCACCTGCTCTTTTTGTGAATGTTTAATTGTACGGACTTGTTGAAAACTTGAAGCGGATTCGATTGTATCAGTTTCCGAGTTCACTTACGCGCTCGTATTTACTTTACTGCTACACTAGTGCGGTATTGATTCGCGTTGACAAATATGAGCCGCAATGTGAGAAAGCGTACCTTATGACATGTAGCCTACGCAATCGCGCAGTCTGATCATAGTCCTCGTTGTCCGCATGAAAGAAAGAAACGTTGCACCCTCGGCTATAAAAATGTGCTAAGCGCAGATTCTGATCAGACTGCGTGAAAGCGCAGGCTGATCTGAACCGTCGCTGGGCGCATGTCGAAAGTACTTTTTCTGATGTTGTGGCTCATATATATATATATATATATATATATATATATATATATATATATATATATATATATATATATATATATATATATATATATATATATATATATGAATTAGATGTATTACGTCAAGCACATATTTAACATAATAAAGTGTCTTCACTATCGCAAGATTTAATTGTTTAATTCCAGAGCTTGCTATTTTAAAGTGCTGAGCAATTTAGTAGTAGCTGACATTCTAAAATTGATTCTGTTATTTTGCAGGGAAAATAAGACTTGGCATTTCATAATTACCATATAAGGTGTTCTTGTTCCACGTATGACTTATGTTGTTTAATGCCTAAATGGGAAACGTACATTTGGAACGTTGGAAGATAATTTGTCCGCTATATTTGTATATATGTTCCATGCTGTGCCAGTTTGGCCTATGTTCGGAAATAAATTTATCTGATCTTTCTTTGGCACGATTTTCCCCAAAGTTTAAATAAAATAAAACATTTTTTTGCTATACATTTTAGCCATAGTAGATCATTAGTGGTCAAAATTGGATGTAGAATTCTGTACTGAAACTAATGTATTGCTGCAACATCTATATATGTCCAGTTTTGCGTGAACGTTTTATAATTATTTCTTAATTATTAAAATTAATATGCACTATATATCTAATTTTAAATGTAGATAGATATAAAATATGCATGTACATGTATAATGTATGAAGCAGTTGGTAATTGAAAGACCATTGCTTTCAGTGACATAATCTTATACAATACATTGTTTAGCTCCGAAATAATACAGACCGTTCAATCCTTGGTCATTTTTATAAATTCAGGCTGTTCCTATGATCTTCAAAAAAATCCCATATAAAACTTATTTTTATCTGCTGGATATGCTGTAAATTCACTGACATTATTTGTATTGGTAAGCCCGCATAAAGTTTTATCCATTAGCAACAGCATTTCAAAAATGTTATTTCATTTTACTGACAACTACACAAAAAATAGTAACTAGTAACAGTATTTTCAGAGAAAACAGATATCCCCTCTCCGAAATTTCAAATTTTCTACTGTTGTGACCTTTGAAAATTAGTTCAAGGTCACCAAAATCTAATCAGCTTTTTGCTATGTCCAAATCATATAGCCATGAAAATTTGGTAAGAATCAAACCACATATTCACAGGATATTGTGCAGACAAGAAAGTGTCACGCCAACGCCGAATCACGCCAACGCCAACGCCGAAACCAACGGGATCCGCACCAAAAACAATTTGTCCCCCTCCTCGTAGGTTGGGGGACAGACATAACAAAAACAAAAGTTATTTATTTATGTATTTATTAATTTATACCTTTCGCCTACATTTATTTGTTTATTTACTAATGTATTTATTTTTTCTAGAGACTGTATTTTTCTTATATCATAGAACGCTCTATCATATATTTATAAATCAGCGCCGATTGTCTATTATCATCCAGTGAAATTAAAGGGATAGGAAAGAAAATGGAAAGGCGTGAAATTTACCTACAATCGTGTGCACAAATTCTGGGTTGGGGAATTCAAACGCAGTAGAACGTCTTTAGATGAAACCAGGTCTGGACGCCCTCAGATGCCACCGATGAAGAAATGTGTAACAAAGTACAGGATCTGGTGTATTCTGATAGGCGAATTAAGGTGGAAGAAATAGCGAATGCATTTCACATGGTAGCGTTTCAACAACTTTACATGATCGCTTGAGGATGCACAAGCTAACAGCCCGTTGGGTCCCAAAATCCCTTAGCGACGAGCAAATGGCTACCAGAGCATCAGTATACAGCGCATTGTTAAAGCGTTTTAGGTCAAAGGAAGATGATTTACTTTCACGTTCTGGTGACTGTAGATGAGACCTGGGTCCATTATTATGAGCCAGAGAATAAAGCTCAAAGTCGCCAGAGTGTAGGGCCGGGGTCTCCGAGGCCAAAGAAGTTCAAAACGCAACCCTCTGCTGGCAAGGTGATGGCAACTGTATTTTGGGATGCACAAGGCGTTATTATGTTGTTTCTAGTAAAAAAAAGTACAATAACAGATGCGTATTATGCCAATTTGCTCGACCAGCTGAGAACTGCGATCCGTGAAAAACGCCGAGGTAAACTCTCTAAAGGGATTCTGCTCGAACAGGACAATGCGAGAGTCCACACTTGCAAAATTGCAATGGATGCTGTTGAGCGGAATGGGTACGAGCTAATACCGCACCCCGCCTATTCTCCGGACTTGGCTCCTAGTGACTTTTTTCCAATTCCCAAACTTGAAAAGGGATATCCGTGGACGTCATTTCCGGTCCAACGAAGAAGTCATGGCGGCAGTTGAGGAGTGGGTCAGAGACAAGGATCCTGGCTTCTTCAGTTCTGGGCTGATGGCACTAGAACACCGTTGGTCCAAGTACATCATTCTAGAGGGTAACTACATCGAAAAAGAAATCGATTCCACCCAGAAATAAGTTAGGCTGTTTTTTAATTGACTCGCCCTCGTACTAGCAAATAAAATTACAAAAGTCTAAAAGAACACCTTTGGAAACAAAGAACACACATAATAACGAAATAGGAGACTCGGTTTTAATAAGTCTCTTCATATGCAATAATGTAGTTTGCGAGACTCCATACGCCCCCTAACACAACGACTTAAAAAACAAAACATTACCAGTCAGTTTTTTGTTTTCGCCAAAATTCTTTAATCTAAAATAAATGTAAGGGATGTTAGACAAACACGTTGTCTGTTATAAAAAGGTTTATTTATAAATACAATATGTATAAAGTGTAGCACAAGTAAAATCTTGATACCATAATAAAGCGTCTGTTTCATTACAAAAACAAGCCTATTCAAATATATTGAAAATTTAACAACCAAACAATGAAAAATTTCAGACAAAAAATTCTGATATTTTTCACATTTCTGCTCAAAACATAGATTGTGGGTACTCGTTAGAACCGCCTCGGTGTGGCGGTTCTAACGAGTACTTACAAACTATTTTTTAGCAAAATAAGAAAAATAATGTAAACCCCTGTAAACCCCAGTTTTACTTAAAAAAGTGGGGTATAAGGGGGTCAAAATTATATAGATGTGTTTTCGTGATGATAGCTTTTCTGTACATTTATATTGACCTGAGTCCAGCTCAATGACAATTGTCGAAAGGTTTTGAACACAAAGATGGTGCATTTTGAGTTATTCTAAGAGTTCCAACCTATGGTTCGTTTTATATGTTAACTTTAAACAGAAATGAAATAAAATTTACCAAATTATCTCAAACAGTATTGGAGTTATAGCGTGCACATTATCTCGTTTCTTCAGGGGAGATAACTACATAACGAAGAAAGTGATAGTTATCTCTCCTGTACATGATACCCCTTCTGGTCCTCATCTATGCCTCTATTAAATATTATCAAAATATTTCAAACCATGAAGTTATGGAGTGCACAAGAATTTGACCTAGAAATGTGTTCAGGGGAGATAACTAGAAAAAGAACAGAGCAATAGTTGTCCTTCTTGTATGCGATACGCCGACTTGACCTGATATATGTCCCTGCCATATATTATCAAATTATCTCAAACAGTATGGGAGTTATGGCCTGCACATAACTTTTGCATCGGTGGAGATAACTACATAAAGAAGAAAGTAATAGTTGTCTCTCTTGTATTTGGCTTGCTTACTGGCCTCTTTATCCCTACCAAATATTATCAAATTATCTCAAACGGTATGTGAGTTATGGCCTGCATAAGATTTTGGCTTCAAGACAGATAACTACATAAAAAGAAAGTAAAAATTGTCTCTCATACGCCTGCTGGTCCTCCTCTTAATCACTACCAAATATTATCAAATTATCTCAAACGGTATGTGAGTTATGGCCTGCATAAGATTCTGGCTTCAAGACAGATAACTACATAACAAAGAAAGTAAAATTGTCTCTCATACACTTGCCATGCCTGCCGGTCCTCATCTTAATCCCTACCAAATATTATCAAATTATCTAAAACAGTATGAGAGTTATGGCCTGCATAAAAGTTTGGCTTCAGAGGAGATAACTACATAACGAAGAAAGCGAGAGTTTTCTCTCTTGCAGGCGACACGCCTTCTGGTACTCTTCTTCATTTCTACCAAATATTATAAAAAAAAATATGTCTAAGTGTATCAAAGTTATTGAGCGTACAAGGATACGTCTACCGATTTCTGCTTCAGGGGAACTACATAATGAAGAAAGTGAGAGTTGTCTTTCTTGCACGCAAAACGCTTATTGGTCCTCCTCTATATTCCTACCAAATATTATCAAATTATCTCAAACAGTATGGGAGTTATGGCCTGCTCAATGTTTCGACTTCAGTGGAGATAACTACATAACGAAGATAGTGAAAGTTAACTCTCTTGCACGCGACACGCCTACTGGTCCTCCTCTTCATTCCTACCAAATATTATCAAAATATATGTAAGGGTATCAAAGTTATGGATCACACAAGGATTTCTACCGATTTCTGCTTCAGGGGAGATAACTACATAATAAAGAAAGTGAGAGCTGTTTCTCTTGCACGCACACGCCTACTGTTCCTCTTCTTCATCCCTACCAAATATGATCAAATTATCTCAAATAGTATGGGAGTTATGGCCTGCGCTAACTTTCAGCTTCAGGGGAGATAAATTAACGAAGATAGTGAGAGTTGCCTCTTATGCATGCGACATGCCAACTGGTCCTTCTCTTCATTCCTACCAAATATTATCAAAGTATGTCAAAGGTATCAAGGATGCGTCTACGGAGGGACGCCATGCTGATCCCTATATTCTGCGAACCTATCGGTCGGCGGATAAAATGTATCTGGGATTCAAGCTCTTGACAAACCGTGCATGCATTTTGATATAAATTTCATCAAAATCGGATGATAAATACCGTAAGTCAGTTATCAAGGTTGGAAGATAAGGAAACTGCTTTTAAGGGTGCTGCCATTCTGAATATTTAATGAGACTTTATGACATCACAAAGCCTTATTTAGATATGCAAAATCTTAATAAATCAGGTTTCCAACAATATTCAACCTATATATTTGTATATAGCTTCTTCTCTAGGTATTCATGAATTTTGCACGAATACTGCATTAACCCATTGTAGGCCGAATGAACTCCCCCCACACTATATATTTGAAGAGTCCAATTTTGATTTTAGGTAGGTCAGGCTATGTAATGTAGTTCTGCTCATGTATACGCTAGAGGGCGTAAACAGAGTTGCAAACTTCATTACTGCTTATGAAGAGTCTTAATAAAACCGAGACTCCCATTTCCTTATCTGTAGTGTGTTCTTTGTTTACTAACTCCACCGTTACTCTTCGCTAACGGTGGAGACCCTGATCAGACGCCGCATTCTGCAGCGTCTGATCTTGGTCTGCATTGGGTGCCAATTACCCTTTTAGGGGTTTCCAGACTACAATGGGTTAATTTTTACCAGAAATAAGATTTTATTTAATAATTTGAAATGTTAAGAACTTAATTAAATTAAAAAAATTGTCACCCCATTGGTAATGGTTTTGAAATCTCTAAGTGTCTTAACTTCCTTTATTATTCCTCTATTCCTTTGTTATACGATTTTGATCAAATTTACATCAAAATGCATGGTTTGTCATGCTCACATTCTTCAATCACATTGCGTTTCACAATATCATAAGTACCTTAATAATTCATGAAACTATGCAAAGTATTTGTGGTGTTTTAGGTATTCATGAACAAATGAATTTACTCCCAATCAAATTGAGACCGACTTAATCGCATGTAAGACTATAAAGAAGCATGGATTAAAAACAACCTGTGTATGTGTGCAGTCCGATCGGGTCCGCATTTACAATAATTTTGAAGATTCTATGTTCAAACAGTATGTTGCTACTTATCAGACTGTGCCGATATGCAAATTGATCTGCGTATGAGCTGGTCGCATTTGTGTCATAATATTCATTTTTTTTTTCATGGGCGCGTGTGGTATAAATGTATCATGTGAGTTCAGATACCAAAAGAGCAGGTTTTGTAAACATCTGGCACGCTAAAGGCAAAGTCTGTAGACGACAAATTGATAATATGTATTTTTAATAATATAATAATTACTTTTTTTAGAAAAACAAAAAGAAAAAGAAAAAAAATAACTTTGACATTTCTTGCAAACTGTATCCTTAGGAGTCAATTTGCTTATACTGTCAAAGCCTATGTTCTGGGAAAAACAAGAATAATATTTCAAGATGGCGTCTGCTGTAACTTGTACCCAGCATGATAAGCTTTAAAATACAAATAAGAAAAACGTAAGACATAGATATCATAAGCATCTAAACAATTCACGAAACCCGAAATTAATGAATACATTCCCCACCAATTTGAGACCGACCTAATCACACACAAGACTAGCATGGATGCAAGACTACATGTATATGTGTGTAGTCCGATCGGAGTCAATGCGGGTCCGTAACATAACACAATAATTTTGAGAATTCAAACAGTATGTGGATATTTATAAGATTGTGCGGATGTGCAAACTGATCTAGATATAAGCTGATCGCATTTGTGTTATAATATCCATTTTTATCTTATGGATCGTATTATATAAGCGTTAAGATACCATGTACGGGAAACGGTAACGCATGAGGACAATATAATATGTTATAATTGTGGCAAAAATTATCTTCTGGTTTCCAGCTGTATGTCGTCAAATCGTGTCCAAAGAAATCAAAAGAAGTGGCTGCGAATGCGGTCAATAAACCGATTAGTTCACGGTCACTCGCAAACTATTACAAACTTTCCGTTCATTTGTGACAGTTTTTGGCGGATGATAGCGAGTATCTGCGAACCAAAATGACGGCCTATCCGTACATATAATTTAACGCCTATCATTTCAGCATCCTTTCCGGATCCAGTGCTACCAAAAAGATTTTAGTTAGATGTTATGCTCTATATACAGATTGCTTTCACAGGTTTAAAATGACGTACAAGTACTTGTCATTCTATCTACAGCTTGAGAGAAACTACATTTTACTCTACTGTGTACCACGGCGACCTTTTCCGCTAGTTTGAATATTTCGTTTAGGTAACAAATTCAGTCTTTTATATCGTTCAGTAAGGAGAGTATAATATAGCGTCTTTTAGATATTTTACAAAGCCTTGAAGGTTACTGTAGAGCTTACTATCTTTACACTTACTTATAACCCCAATACATTCTAACAAGAGCCGTACACCTCAGTTTCTATGGGAGCCTGTATGATACCTCGGCATGGGTATTGAGAGTATGTACTTTACGAACTGTTTGTATGTCTTTTCAAGGTTCTCCACAAGTTGCTTTGGGTAACGCAACTTCCAGATCATATAGTAATACTGGCAACACTTAGATCAGCAGTAAATACATAGACGAGGCAGCGGTTTCTTGAATTTATGTAGATCTAGGTATCCCAATATGCATTGCCTCTTCGACTGTTGGCATAGGCTGTTCCTTCATAATTACTACCTTATCATCAGGCATGACTCGACTTCTATACTGTAATATCTGAAGCAGTACACTTTTGACTGGTTGAAGAAAGTATCTCTCCACCAGATATAATCAACAGCTATGTCAGTCAGAAATTGCAGATTCTTCTTGCTCTCCGTTAGGATGGTAAAACCATCTGCACAGGCTAGTGTAACGCAGGCAATCTTCCCAATATGACATCCCATGTCTAACACCAGTAGTCTATCAAGATATTTTGTTTTTTGAAAATTTAAACTTAAATTGAACAAAAACAAACTGCATCATTATGTCCTATAGTTGTCTAACATTTACCATTTGGCTTTACTTCAAAGCTTTATAGCGATTTATTCAAAGATTATAGTGTTTTAGTCCGAATATTATAACATTTTGGGGGAAACCACCGCCCCCACACCCCCTCCCCCACCAAAAAAAAAAACAAAAAAAAAAAAAAAAAAAAACACTAAAATCTAAGGTGATGCAAAACATTTTTGAGTAATATACATTATGCATGTTTGAAGTGGAGAGACAATAATAAAATATTTAGTTGATTGTTTGTTTGTAAATATATACAGTATAACAGTAAAGTTTTGTTTTATTTTTAAAGACCTATATCGGCTAGATACATTTTGGCATGTCGTCAATTCTAAAAATGCGGCGTAAGGAAGCTATATGGATGATAAGATAAATCCCTGATTTTGATACTTTTACGTGGTCCTCATTTCTTGGTCAAATTTACATAACTTGTACATATGGATAATAAAAGATATATATTTTTTAAAGTATGATATACTGACTGCATGATGATAGGTAGTATGATATCTTCTTTCTCATACAGCAAACAAAAACGGGGAATATTCCAGATGTTCCTAATCTTAGCTTTCTTTGATGACGACCAACTTTTCAGCTATATATCTTGCATTTTAAAAGTCGAAGCCAATATGTTTTATTACAGTCTTATTACCACCTGAGTGAAAATAGTTTTGATATTTAAATATTTTTATTATTATTGTTCCTTTGACTGGAATCAAGCAAACAAAGTTCATGACTAAATTCACTTTTTTTGTGTTTTCTTTTCTGTGAATTTTTATAAGTATTTTACACATTTAAGTGAACAAAAACATACAGTTAGCTAGTTTCTATTGGAGTAACACATGGTATTGTGCATAAATAATTTAGGATAAAAGAACGTCTCCCAGCGGAAAATCTAGGAGGGTGGGCTGGCGTGCGGTGAGCGGGCGGACGAGCGGGTTTCCTTGTCCGGAGCAAAACTCGTTTCCTGTCGATAACTCGGAAACCGTTTGAAATATTTTAATGATACTTATTAGGGTTATAGAATAGGGCAAGGCGAAGTGTCGGTACAAGAATGACAACTCTCACCTGTTTTGTTTACCAGTTATTTCCGCCCCCCACCCTCCCACCCCCTCCTTTTATATAGATTTTTTTTTCCGTTTTCAGTTTATAACTCAGAAAAAGTTGGAAATATTTTAATGATACATGGTAAGATTAAAGAATAGGGCAAGGCGGAGTGTCAGGTACAAGAATGACAAGTCTTACTTTTTTTTTTGTTATCCAGTTATCTATCTTTTATAAAGGATTTTGTTTTGTTTTTCAGTCTATTAACTAAGAAATCGTTTGAAATATGTTAATAATACTTGAGAAGATTATAAAATAGGATAAGGTGGAGTATCATGTATAAGAATAACAACTCCCACACTATTTGTTGTACAGTTATCTCCCTTTTATATCGATGTTTTTCGTTTTCAGTCTATAACTCGGAAATCGTTAAAAATATTTTAATGATAATTGGTAGGACTATAGAATAGGGCAAGGCGGGGTTCAAATACAACAATGACTATTTCCGGGCGATTTATTTTGCAGTTATAGGACAACGAAGAGTTTTACATGTACCAGAATGACAGCTCTCAAGGCTTTTATTTTCAGCTATTTCCACAGATATATTTATGTTTTCAGTCTGTAACTCAGTAGCCAGTTGAAATATTCTTATGATTCTTGGTACGGTTTCTTTAATTCTCCAGTTGTTTCCCGTTTTATATATATAAATATATATATATTTTTTTCTCCTTTTTAGCCTATAACTCTTTAGTTGTTTCAAATATTTCTATGAACACTCTTATTTTGTTTCCTTCATATCTGAGCAGCCGTTTGAAATATATATAGATTAGGTCAAGTCGCAGTGCCCTTGTTTCCTTTGTTCCAGCTATATCCCCTGATATAGAGATTTTTTTGTTTTGATTTTTATGAACTATCGTTTTAAATTATCTGGTGTATATGATATCTACAGCACTGTCACCTCAACTATCATTACATTTTCTATATCCTGTCAGGTAAGGGATAATTTATATGATCTGATGATTCCACAGACTTGTATTTCAGATCATGTTAGAAAACTTGGTTTTCGTGGAATTTCCACGTTTTATTTTGCATAAGATTAAACATTACTAACTCTGTTAAATGAGACAAAAATATTCGTAAAACATTTAAGATAATTATCTTATGAACAAGAGGCCCACGGGCCACGGGTCGCTCACCTTAGTGACATAGCCACTGCAGATATGCAGATGTTATGCAACATTTTTCCAATCCTGTCATTGCAACTAATGAAAAGATCATCATTTAAGCAGCTCTTCATTTTGAAGAAGAATATATATGGCATGACATATATATTCTTCTTCAAAATGAATTATATGTCGTGCCATATATATTTTTCTTCAAAATATATATGGCATGATAGTCAATGGAGCGTGATCATTTAAACAAACTCTCAATCACATTTCAACAGTAGGATCAATGTGAAATTTGGTGGCAAATGGCTAAGTGGTTTCTGAAGAATCATGATTTTATACATGTAAACAGCTCAGTGGCAGGGAAATATAATAAACATAAACAAGATGGCAGCCATCTTAGATTTCCAATTAGAATGATTTTAGCTACTGTTGATCTACAAGTCACCTCGATACTTCAAATGAACTTTGAGTCAATTGCCCTTTCGGTTCAGGAGAAAAAGTTCAAAATAGACTTTCAAGATGGACGCCATGGCCGCAATTTGGGACTTCCTATCGCAACGATTTGAGTCACCCCGATGTTTTCTACCAAGTTTCGAGTCAATTGGCCTTTCAGTTTAGAAGAAGAAGGGAAAAATAGATTTTCAAGATGGCCACCATCTTGGATTTCCGATTGTAACCATTTTAGCTATTTTAATATCTACAAGTCATCCCGATGCTTCCTACCAATTTTCAAATCAACTGGCCATTTGGTTCAGGAAAATAAGCAATTTCAAAAAGAGTTTCAAGATGGCCGCCATGGTGGCCATCTTGGATTTCCGATCCAAACAATTTAAGCTATTTTAGATCTACAAGTCACCCCAATGCTTCCTACCAAGTTTCGAGTCAAATGGCCTTTCAGTTCAGAAGAAGAAGCGAAAAATAGATTTTCAAGATGGCTGACATGGCGGCCATATTTGATTTTTGATAGGGATGATTTTAGTTAATTTTTATCTATAGGTCAACCTGATGCTTCCTACCTATTTAAAGTCAGTAAGCATTTCGGTTCAGGAGAAGAAGTGAAAAATAGATTTTTAAGATGGCCGCCATGGCGGCCATCTTAGATTTCCAATAGGAATGATTTTAGCCATTTATTATCTATAAGTCACCCTGATGCTACCTACCAAGTTTCAAGTCAATTGGCTTTTGGGTTTAGGAGTAGAAGCGAAAAAAAAAGATTTTAAAAATGGCCACCATGGCGGCCATCTTGGATTTCTGATCAGCAGGACATTAGCTATTTTTGATCTACAAGTCACCCTGATACTTCCTACCAAGTTTGGAGTCAATTTGCCTTTCGGCTCAGGAAATGAAGTGAAAAATAGATTTTCAAGATGGCGGCCATGGCAGTTATCTTGGATTTCCGATCGGAACAATTTTAGCTACTTTTGATCTACAAGTCACCCCGATGCTTCCTACCAAGTTTTGAGTCAATTGGCATTTGGGCTTAGGAGAAGAAACGACAAATAGATTTTCAAGATGGCTGCCATGGCGGCCATCTTGGATTTAGGATCGGCATGATTTTAGCTATTTTTGATCTACAAGTCACCCCAATGCCTCCTACCAAGTTTTGAGTCATCTGGCCTTTCGGTGCAGGAGAAGAAGCGAAAAATAGATTTTCAAGATGGCGGCCATGGCGGCCAACATGGATTTCCGATCGGAACAATTTTAGCTACTTTTGATCTACAAGTCACCCTGGTGCTTCCTACCAAGTTTCGAGTCAATTGACTTTTGGGTTTTAGGAGAAGAAGCGAAAAATAGATTTTCAAGATGGCTGCCATGGCAGCCATCTTGGATTTACGATAGGCACGACTTTAGCTTTTTTGGATCTACAAGTCACCCCAATGCTTCCTACAAGGTTTCGAGTTAACTGGCCTTTCGGTTCAGAAGAAGAAGCGAAAAATAGATTTTCAAGATGGTTGCCATGGCGGCCTTCTTAGATTTCCGATCGGCACGATTTTAGCTATTTTTGATCTACAAGTCATCCCGATGCTTCCTAGCAGGTTAGGAGTCAATTGGCCTTTCGGTTCAGGAGAATAAGCGAAAAATAGATTTTCAAGATGGCGGCCATGGCGGCCATCTTAGATTTCCGATCGGCACGATTTTAGCTATTTTTGATCTACAAGTCATCCCGATGCTTCCTAGCAGGTTAGGAGTCAATTGGCCTTTCGGTTCAGGAGAAGAAGCGAAAAATAGATTTTCAAGATGGCTGCCATGGCGGCCATCTTGGATTTCCGATCGGCACAATTTTAGCTATTTCTGATCAATAAGTCACCCCAATGCTTCCTACCAAGTTTGGAGTCAATTGGCTTTTGGGTTGAGGAGTAGAAGCGAAAAATAGATTTTCAAGATGGCTGCCATAGCGGCCATCTTGGATATCCAATCGGCACGATTTTAGCTATTTTTGATCTACAAGTCACCCTGATGCTTCCTAGCAAGTTTGGAGTCAATTGGCCTTTCGGTTCAGGAGAATAAGCGAAAAATAGATTTTCAAGATGGCGGCCATGGCGGCCATCTTGGATTTCCGATCGGAACGATTTTAGCTATTTTTGATCTACAAGTCACCCTGGTGCTTCCTACTAAGTATCGGCCCAGGGGCGTAGGAGGAGTAGGCTTTTAAAACAATTGTTGACGCCGCACGACGGACGACGCACGACGAACATTGACTGACCACAATAGGTCACCAAGAGCACTTCGTGCTCAGGTGTGCTAAAAATTTGTGCAAATTTGGCTCAGTGGCTTCAGAGGAGAAGTCGTCTAAAATTCTAAACAATTTTCCCATACAAATGTTATGGGGCTCATACAAATGCATAGGGAAGCAAACTTGACTTTGCCGTAAAAAGGTCAAATGTCAACGTACGATAATCTTTTTAGCAACTTTGGTAGATCTCCTGTCCCCGATGATTTGTGCACAGATTCAGCCCCAAGGCGTCCTCGGTTCTGGAGAAGAAGATTTTTAAAGGGTTTTACCATATATGGACATGGCAGCATCTTGGTCAATGAACTGCAACCATTTTAACAATCTTTCGTTCCCCCGACCTAAGAAGGCTCAATATGAAATTTGAGCAACATTGGCTCAGTGGCTTCAGAGGAGAAGTCGTTTGAAATTCTCAACAATTTTCCCATTCTAATGTATGTCCCTCATACAAATGCATAGGGAAGCGAACTTGACCTTGCCGTAAAAAGGTCAAATTCTTTTAGCAACTTTGGTAGACCTTCCATCCACGATGATTTGTGCAAAGATTCAGCCCCAAGGCATCCTCGGTTCTGGAGAAGAAGATTTTTAAAGGTTTTTACCATATATGGGTATAGCGGCCATCTTGGTCACTGGACCGCGATCACTTTAGCAATCTTTCGTTCCCCACCCTAAGGAGGCTCCATATGAAATTTGAGCAAAATTTGGCTCAGCGGCTTCAGAGGAGAAGTTGTTTGAAAATGTTAACGGACGCACGGACGGACTGACGACGGACGTAAAGTGATCACAATAGCTCATCCTTGATCATAGCTCAGGTGAGCTAATAACATTATTTTATGTAAGGTCTACTTGTTTTGATTTTCTAGTCATATTAGGCAACATAAATTATGAATAATATGCCTTTGTGGCCTTTGTGGCACAGTAATAAGTTATAAATAATAAAGTAAGTAAATAGTGAAAAGAATCCCCCAAGTCATTTGTGTTACATAAAGAGCATTTTCTCTCGTGAAGAGACACATCTTCCCAGAGCCCCGTTTCGGCTGATATGTTGAAATTGTAGGCCCTGAAATTGGCCATGGGAATATATTACTTCGTTTTAATGTTAATAAGTAAAGTTCAAACTGTGTATTATTCTTGAATAAAGCATAATTTCTTCCTTTAAATGACAACTCTAGTTAAGAATACCAGTCTTAGACAAACAGGTTCTTCAATGATTTAACAATTTGTACTTTAGTAGCATAGAGTTATTGATGAATGGTTGATTTATAAGATCAGGTTTCCCAACAAATATAATATAAAATTAAACCATTCACGTCTAACTGAGTTTAATCAGTATAAAACGAGTCATATTTCACAAAAAGTCTGCCCTTTGGAATGTGATTTGGCCGATCAGTTATCTGGCAGGTAAGGAAGATGATATATGAGAAAAATAGTCAAAGTGGAGTATTTTACCTTTGTTAGATTACAAAACTACAACTCATAGCGTGGGGCCAGGCTACTTTTTATATAACACAAAGAATAAGAAAAAAAGTGTAACTTAAATATAAATTTATTTGCTGTTTTCATTTATTTGCTGCTAGCTGGTCTGCCCTGTAAAACTTCGCTACTCCAGCTGTTTATTTTTGTTGTTATTGTTCTGTTTTGTTTTTTGTTCTCTCTCTCTCTCTCTCTCTCTCTCTCTCTCTCTCTCTCTCTCTCTCTCTCTCTCTCTCTGTTCATTGCTCTCGAGGGTCCTTCATTTTAGAATTTATTAATGACAAATTCACTTTAGTTAGAATTGCATGGCCTGTTATAGATATTTACCGTTTACCTTCCGGATTTGGAGTAGATTCCATTGTAAGATTTTTCTTTCACTGTAGTTAGTTTAAATTCAATTTACATACATTTCCTTTGTAAAAAACCCGAAGAGTGTATTCATGTACGCCGCCTAGTTAACAGAAATGTAACTTAACGTAACGATTCATAGATGAGTTAGAAGATCTCCGCGCGGACCGAACAAATATATATCTTTCTACCACTATGGAAGCTGAGGTCGAGGGTTGGCATTCCGTAAATCTAGCTTTAAGTCCGCACACCCCCCCCCCCCCCCCCACACACACACACACACCCTCACCCCCACAGTAATTCATTTCTAATCGTTCCGGAGCGGTATTTTCATTAATGTACTTTTTGTTAAATGTTGTTCTGTAGCGTTTTACTTACAAATGTTGTTGTTGCTTTTTTTAACAATTATGTAAGTTAAAGATATATTCAGTGAAGTTTGGATAACAGAGTTAGAGTTGCCGTGTTTTTTAGGGAAAGGGCTGCCAACTCTGCTTGCCATCTGATCTTTTTGTGGCTGTTTCATTGTATTGTCTGTTCCTTTGAGGTTGAGAACTTATGGATCTGATTCTATCACTTGTTTACTTTACTGCTATGCTATTACGGCATAGATTCTCTTGAAAACATATGAGCCTTAACGTGAGAACGCGTACCTTATGATATCTTGTCTACGCAATCGCGCAGTCTGATCAGAGTCCTCGTTGTCCACATTAAAACAGTTGCATCCTTGGCTATTAATAATACGCCACCTGAATCGTCTGTCATTAGGAAAACATGCCTATTAAAATATATTGAAAATTTCGCCACCAAAAACTGAAAGTTTTCAGATAAATATATATTCTGATATTTTTCATATTTCTGCTCAAAACATAAATTGTAGGTACTCGTTAGAACCGCCTTGATGAGGTGGTTCTAACGAGTACCCACAATCTATGTTTTTAGCAGAAATAATATACCCCTGTAAACCCCAGTTTTACTATATAAAAGTGGGGTTTAGGGGGTCAGCATTATATAGGCATATTTTCGTGATGTGGACGCATAAGTCCAAAGGTATGTTTTCTGACGTTGCAACTAATATGCATATTCCCCAAAGTGTTTTAAAGTTTACATCAGAATTATTGTATAATGTAACTTTTTTTTTATAATATTATAAAGTTTTTCACTATCGAAAAATTTAAATGTGGAATTCCAGAGCTAAAGCTTAAAGTACTAAGCCATTATGTAGAAGGCGACATTTTACCATTGATTTTATTATTTTGCAGTGAAAATAAGACAACACTTTATGCGGATCGTCCGCAGATAACACACATGAAATATCAAACCTTTTCTATTTATTTTTCACTGATTTAATTAATTATTTATTTATTTATCTTTTGAAAAAAAATGTTGTCAGCTGTAGCTGTGATTGACATTCAAGGGTGAATTTGCTAGCAGTTTGGTCACCTTCAACAGATGCCCATTTTGCTTTCTGTTTTACAAGTTGTAATTAAGAGTGGCATCGGGACCCAGGGTGAAGTTGGCTGGCCGTAAAAGTGCTTTAAACCCCAGGTGGTTTACTCTACTGACCGTTCTAAGGATGTGGTCCCGGTGTTAGTCTTATCTTTGTTGCTTTGTGGTTTTTTCTACGAGGCGATTTGTTTTATGTCTTATACCTTGTGTCATTTTGTTCTTGTGTTTTTCAGTCCTGTTAGCATTGCGATTACCTCGCTTGGGGAAGAGAGAACTAAACTTAGTGCTTTTCGTACGTTTGTTCGATTTGAGCTTGTTTGGATTTGTCGGTTTCCTCTTCCTCTTGGTGTCTGGGAAGGGCAGCAGTTCGTGATTGTGGCACTCTCTGGACTTTTCTCTTACTTTGTTTTATATACTGTATATCTTTATCTTTCCCCCACCCTTCGATTTGTCCCATAATTTTATTACTCCATTAACCCACCACCACCACCACCACCACCAGCCAACCTCCTTCCACCTCCCACCAAAGAAAATAATAATCATAATAATGAATAAAGTAAATTAAAATAAACAAAAAAAAAACACAAAAAAAAAACAAAAAAAAAAACGAACAAACAAACAAACAATGTTTATCTGTTTTGTTATACATTTAGCCATTATATGTCATTAGTGGTCAAAATGAGCTGTAGATTTACTGACATTATTTGCATTGGTAAATACGCGTAAAGTTTAGTTTTATCTATTCGCAAAATCATTTACTACACACACACATAATAATAATAATAATAATAATAATAATAATAATTACCGGTAACAGTGTTTTCAGAGAGAACAGATGTCCCCCACCACGGAATTTTAAGTTTTTTCTATTGCTGTGACCTTGAAAATTAACTCAAAATCACCACAATCTAATCAGTTCTTCGTTATGTCCCAATAGTACAATCTAACAACTGGTTCACAAGCTATTGTGCAGAAACGAAAGTGTCTGTTATATATCCATGAAAATTTGATAAGAATCGAATAACTGATTCACAAGATATTGTGCAGACAAGAAAGTGTCCCAATTATATATCCATGAAAATATGATAAAAATCCAGCCACTTGTTCACAAGATAGAGTGCAGAAAAGAAAGTGTCCCAATTACATATCCATGAACATCAGATAACACCACTGGTTCACAAGAAAGTGCGCAGAAATGAAAGTATCCTAATAATGAAGCCGTGAAAATTTGGTAAGAATCGTGGTTCATAGAATATTGTACAGACGCCAAAGGGATCCGCACCAAATCAATATGTCCCCCTCCCAGTAGGTGGAGGGACATAACAAAAACAAAGCTATTTGTTTCATTTATACCTTTCGCATTTATTTGTTTATTTATTTATTTATTCATTTATTTATTTATACCTTTTAAAGTCTACATTTACCTTATAGAACACTCTATCATATATTTGTATATAAGCGACGATTGTCTATCATAATCCAATGAAATTAAACGGGATAGAAAATAAAATGGGAAGGCGTAAATTTAACCTACAAACTATATTAGCAAAAAGAAAACCTCAACAATTAAGAGTAACAGCAGCAATGATAATGATAATAATAACGATACCAAAAACAAACCAATAAATATATAAATAAAAACATTTGATACCTACAGATAACAACGGTTTCAGCTGATATGTTTTCCGGTATGCCTCTCGTTATATTCCAACGTTACGTTTTCGTTTCCTGTTTTACTTAGTATTTTTTTACTTTGTAATAAAAACGTGCATTTTGTTTTGTTCACGTAGAACGTCTCCTTTTACTTCATAATAGTGAGCAATTTATAAGGCAAGATGAGATCCGAACATATGCCATACTGGCACTTGAGCACTACAAGGAACATATATAAAAAATATAGCGGACATCTTCTAACGTTCCAAATGCACAAATACCATTTAGGCATTAAACAACGTAGACGGACACGGACACGGAGAGGATCTGAGCACCAATATTCATTTCAAATACAATATGACTTAATTTCATATCATATTTGATAATAACATTAATGGTGCTAATGGCACCCTGAAAGACAGGTTTGAGTTCCTGAGTTCACTCATTTACTTTGACTGTACATTCAAATTCATGTATATACGACGACTAATGCACAGAGAACCAATCCTCGGATCAGATCATGCAACAGCATCATCTAATCTAATCTTAGCTGTTCAATTTTTATAGCAAAGCTTGCTGGCCTGCCGTAACAGTCATTATACAGATGATAATAATAGAATTGTTTATGTACATTGTAATTATATTTATGTATGTGTTCAACAATGCCCTTCTGTGACGAACGTTTTATATTCTTCTTTCATAATGTCTCTACAAACTGTACATGTACTTTTAGGAGAAGAATTAAATAAGCCTAGCTTTCGTTCTGATCTTAATGTAAATTTACAATTCATATTGCGTATATGAAATACTTGACATATTTATGCTTATATATGCGGTCACTTAAATGGCCAAAATCTAGCCAGTATGACTCTCAAGGGTAATTGCTTTTAAAATTTATTTATTGCCACTATGTACAAGCAAATAAAACAAGAAGACCGTGATGGTCCTATATCGCTCACCTGAGCACCACCCACCCACCCCCACCCCCAGCAGCCATGTTTTGTCTTTTTATCGCATCATGACGAAAGAGGGTCACCAAAAGAACATTTCTGCCAAGTTATATTGAAATTGGTCCAGTGGTTTCTGACAAAAAGATTTTTAAAGTGTTTTATTGCTGTAAAGCGCTACCCACTAACGGCCATTTTTTTTCTTTTTGACAAATCATGACAGCTTGAACAAACTTGGTAGAGGGTAACAAAAGGAACATTCCTGCCAAGTTAAATTGAAATCGGTTCAGTGGTTTCTGACAAGAAGATTTTTAAAGTTTTCTATTTAGATCTATAGGGAAAATAAGCCCCACCCCCTAGCAGCCATGCTTTTTGACAAATCAGGATTGCTTGAACATTCTTTGTAGAGGGTCACCAAAGCATTATTAAAATCAGTCAGGAGGTATTCGACAAGAAGAATTTTAAAGTTTTCTATACAGATATATACGGAAAACAAGCCCCGCCCCCTGGGGGCCATGTTTTTTGACATATCATGAAGGCTTGAACAATCTTGGTAGAGGGTCACCAAAGCAACATTCCTGCCAAGTTACATTGAACACGGTCCAACGGTTTCTTACGAGAACATTTTTAAAGTTTTTTATATAGATATATAGGGAAAATAAGCCCTGCCCCTTAGCGGCCATGTTTTTTGACAAATCATGACAGCTTGAGCAAACTTGGTAGAGGGTAACCAAAGGAACATTCCTGCCAAGTTATACTGAAATCGGTCCATTGGTTTTTTGACAAGAAAATTTTTTAAAGTTTTCTATTTAGATCTGTAGGTAAAATAAGCCCCACCCCCTAGCAGCCATGTTTTTTGACAAATCACGATTACTTGAACAGTCTTGGTAGAGGGTCATCAAGGAAACATTTTTGCCAAGTTATAATGAAATCGGTCCTGTGGTTTCTGACAAGAAGATTTTTCAAGTTTTCTATAAAGATATATAGGGAAACTAAGCCCCGCCCCTAGCAGCCATGTGTTTTGACAAATCATGACGGCTTGAACAATCTTGGTAAAGGGTCACCAAGGAAACATTTCTGCCAAGTTATATTAAAATCGGTCCAGTTGTTTCTGACAAGAAGATTTTTTCAAGTTTTCTATATAGATATATAGGGAAAATAAGCTCGACCCCCTAGCGACCATGTTTTTGACGAATCACGATTACTTGAACAATCTTGATAGAGGGTCACCAAGGAAATATTTTTGCCAAGTTATAATGAAATCGGTCCTGTGGTTTCTGACAAGAAGATGTTTCAATTTTTCTATAAAGATATATAGGGAAAATAAGCCCCGCCCCCTGGTGGCCATGTTTTTTGACAAATCAAAATGCCTTGAACAATCTTGGTAGAGAATCACCACAGGAACATTTCTGCCAAATTATATTGCAATCGATCCAGTGGTTTCTGACAAGAAGATTTTTAAAGTTTTCTATAAAGATATATAGGGAAAATAAGCCCCGCCCCCTTGATAGAGGGTCACCAAGGAAATATTTTTGCCAAGTTATAATGAAATCGGTCCTGTGGTTTCTGACAAGAAGATGTTTCAATTTTTCTATAAAGATATATAGGGAAAATAAGCCCCGCCCCCTTGTGGCCATGTTTTTTGACGAATCCAAATGGCTTGAACAATCTTGGTAGAGGATCACCAAAGGAACATTTCTGCAAAATTCTAAGGAAATCGGTACAGTGGTTTCTGACAAGAAGTTTTTTAAGTTTTCTATATAGATATATAGGAAAAATAAGCCCCGCCCCCTGGCGGCCATGGGTTTTGAAGAATCCAAATGGCTTGAACAATCTTGGTAGAGGATGACCAAAGGAACATTTCTGCAAAATAATATGGAAATCGGTCCAGTGGTTTCTGACAAGAAGATTTTTATAGTTTTCTAAATAGATATATAGGGAAAATAAGCCCCGCCCCCTGGCGGCCATGTTTTTTGACGAATCCAAATGGCTTGAACAATCTTGGTAGAGGATGACAAAGAAACATTTCTGCAAAATTATATTGAAATCGGTCCAGTGGTTTCTGACAAGAAGATTTTTTAATTTTTTAGTTAAAAAAATCTATTTTTAGCTCCTGTGATCTAGATATGCAATGGACCGGAACCATTTGAGCAACTTTGAAAGAGGACCAACCAAGAATCATTCCTGTAAAGTTTGGTCAAATTCCAATCAGTGGTTTAGGAGGAGATGTTGTTTAAAGATTGTGAACGGACGGACGGACGACGACGACGACGGACAGTGGGTGATCACAATAGCTCATCTTGAGCCTTCGGCTCAGGTGGGCTAATAAAAAAATCTAAAAGGTTGCCTTTGAAAACAAAGAACACACTAGGAGACTCGGTATTATTAAGTCTCTTCATATGCAACAAAATACTTTGCGAGGATGCATACGCCCCTAGCACAAAGATTTAAAATTAATGTTTATATTCGCCAATTATTACAACAGCCCTTCCCACTTCAGATATAAATTCTTTAATCTAAAATACATGCAAACGCGATATGTAAGGGGTGTTAGACAAACACGCTGCCTGATATAAAAAGGTTTACTTATAAGTACAATATGTATAAAGTGTAGCACTGATAAAAACTTGATAGCATAATAAAGCGTCTATTTGTGGCTTTTCTTTACATTTGCATTGACCTTTGTCCTGCTCGATGACAATTGTCGACAGATTTTGAACACGAAGATAGTGCATTTTGAGTAACACTGAGAGCTACAGAAAAGGTAAGAGAACAGTCGAGGGAGTGCCACAATCACAAACCGCAGCCCTTCCCAGACCCCAAGAGGAAGAGGAAACCGACAAATCCAAACAAGCACAAATCGAACAAACGTACGAAAAGCACTAAGATTAGCTCTCTCTTCCCCAAGCGAGGTAATCGCAATACTAAAAGGACTGAAAAACACAAGAACAAAATGACACACGGAAAGACATACAACAAATCGCCTCGTAGAATAAACAACAAAGTAACAAAGATTAAGACTAACACCAGGACCACCGCCTTAGAACGGTCGGTAGAGCAAACCACCGGGGGGTTTAAAGCACTTTTACAGCTGGCTAACTTCACCCTGGGTCCCGATTGTGGTTAGTTTTAATGTAAACTTTTAACAGTAATTAAATAAAAATCTATAAAATTTGCTTCGAGAAATTGAAAGTGAAGTCTTTGCCAGTTGCAAAAAAGAAAGATCTAGATCGGCCTGAACAAAAGCAAGAAAGGCAACAAAAAAAAAAAAAAAAAAAAATAATGAAATAAAAACAATATATGGCAACTAATAATTTATGCGTAAAAAAATCAAAGTGGAAACAAAAATACCTGTACCGAAGAAACATGACCATACTGGCACGTGAGAAGAATAAATCTTAAGACTGTTTTTTTGTTTTTTGTTGTTTTTCTTTTAATAAGGCAGCTGGCTCAGAAGAAATTTAAAGCAAAACATAGATGACTTTTACAAAAGATTCAAATTACGTTTGCGTTTTCGCCGGTTAGATTAACGATAACTGAACCATAGTGGATTAGATATATCCTGTATCACTAACTCACGTATTATGTATCTTTTTCTAATTTTATTTGTTTTCCTTTTTGTGTTAGACAACGGAGTGTTTACATATCTCCAGATAAGAACGGGTATCCGCATAATATTTTTCTTATTTGTCCACGAAAACATATGTTGTGAGTATGAGTACCCACAGCATAATTTTTGCGGAGAAAGAAGAAAAAATATCAGTATAGTTCTGTTGAAAAATGGACTTATCTCGAGCTATGTGTTTAGTGATTACATCAGCAAATGACTAGATAAAACTAGGTCTCCCTCTATTTTTCCGCCACATAATAATTGTTACCTGAGCGTTAAAGAGGTTAGTTCTTATACAAAAAGATATAATATATTACATGCATACGTGTTTGAATAAGTAGCCGGCCTGACGTTGATTTTACTGTTGATCAAATTTAAGGTCTATTTCACCCCAGGGATCTTCTGGTGTCTCAACACGTTGTTTCTGTTGAGTCATCATCTTTGCTTCATTATAGACTCTATCTATGAATTATTTGGTGCCCGTAACGATTAATGAATTTGTTGCCCGTAATGATTCATGAATGAAGACCTCCGCGCGGATCGAACTAATATATGTTTTTACCATAATGGAAGCTGAGGGTGAGGGTCGGAATCCAGCAAAGATAGCATAAGCCCCCTCCACCCCCAACCCCCACCCCACCCCACCCCAACTCAGTAATTTATTTCTGACCGTTCCAAGGCGGTCCTTTCATTGTGGTACATTTTGTTAAATGTTCTATAGGGTTTAACTTACAAATGTTTCAATTATACAAGTTAAATATATATTCAGTTAAGTTGGAGTAACAGAGTTGCCACCTCTTTGGGAAAAGTCTGTCTTTCCCTTTGAAACTGAGAACTTAAAAATGGATCTGATTGTATCAGCTCCTGAGTTCACTTATTTTATTTTCACTAAATAGAAAGCTAAATAATTGTGCTTTCAGTTTTACGATTTAAGCTGGGGCACAATATTCCCTTTAATATTGTATATGCATCCGCCCAGGCTGGTCTGATTCATCGCTGTCCGCCTGAAGACGCTTTGGAGGTTTAGCGACCGACATAGTCGCCTGAGAAGACTGGCAATACTGCGCGGATGCGTAGGCTGATCTGAGTATTCGCTGTGCGCACATGCAATCTTGTACAGGAAATACTTTACCCCGGCTCGATGTTTTTGCTATAATGTTGCACGACCCACAGAAAAGTCATCCGAAAGGCGGACTTACGAAGAGTGCTTTATAATCACCATGTCCGTCCATCTGTACATAAACAAACATGTTTCCAAGATCTAACCAATAAAATTGGCAAATGCCAGATAACATTTTGATACGTTTCGGAATGCAGATACACCAGAACCAACCAATGAAATTATCAAATGCCAGATTTCTTTATAAATAGCTCGCTGAGCATGTCAATCCGTCCGTAATCAAACTGTAAAACTCGCTTTAACTTTCAAATCGCTTGGATTATTTTGATAATGTTTGGCATGCAGATACATATAAATATGATCTAACAAATGAAATTGTCAAATACCAGATTGCATTATAAATAGCCTCGCAGAGGCGTGTTCGTCTGTCTGTAATCCGTTTGTGAAAATCGCTATAACTTTTAAACCGTTTGAAATATTTTGATAATTTTTGGCATGCAGATAAATATTGATAAGACTGAAACAATGCCACATTTCTTTAATACTTATAATTAGTCTCGCCGAGGCAACAAATGTGAAAATATGATAATCGCCATAAAGCTCAAACCGTTGCAAATATTTTGGTAACAGCTGACGGTAGAATCAAAGAAATGCGTTTTTGCTGGTGGTGCGCCTTAACATAAGTTGATAACACAATTATTTCAGACGACATCGTAAAACACTTACAGAATCTATAAAGTATATCATGAAGCGAAAATAAAAGCATATATCTGAGATTCAAGATCTTTACAAACCGTTCATTTTGAATATTTAATGAGATTTTATTACGTTACAAAGCTTTAAATATGCAAAACCTTAACAAATTAGATTTCCAACAATATTCAAACTCTGTATTTGTATATAGCTTCTTCTCTGTGTATTCACGGATTTTGAAACTGCATTAATTTTCACCAGAAATAAGATTTTATTTAATATTTTGAAATGCTTAAAACTGAATTAAATTTTCAAAATTGTGACCCCATTGGTAATGGTTTTGAAATCTCTAAATATTTTAACTTCCTTAGTTGTTATACGATTTTATTCAAATTACATCCAAATGCATGATGTACCATGATCACATTCTTCACCGACATTGCGTTTCTCTATATCATAAGTATCTTAATTATTCATGAAACTATGCCAAGTATTTGAAACTGTTTTGGGTATTCGTGAACAAATGAATTTACTCCCCATCAAATTGAGACGGACTTTATCGCATGTAAGACTACAAAGAAGCATGAATTCAAAACAACCTGTATATGTGTGCAGTCCGATCGGATCCGTATTTAATAAATAATTTTGAAGCTTCTATGCTCAAGCAGTATGTTGCTACTTATTAGATTGTGCAGATGTTCAAACTGAGCTGGGTTTGAGCTGATCGCATCTTGTGGTGATAACTTCCTATATTTGGCATAGTACGGATGTGCGTACTGAATGACCACCACACCCCGCCCCCTGTTCAGCGCTGCCAGGTATATGATAAGCCCCCTTTTTCAACAACAAAAAAAAAATGTATATGACTGACCCAATTTTTCTTGATTGGTATATGAAAGGCCCCACGTTTTCTGACATCCCGGTATATGCACATATTTTTCATTCAGAGATTTTTAGGCTGCTTGTTCTCTTGGTATTCAATGAATTGACTGCAATATTTATCTAACTACCAGCAATAAATGGGTACAAAAAAATCAACGGGCAGTATATGAATGGGTCAACATTTCAGATGATCTAGAATATGAATAGGTCCGTTTTTCAAAATCCAGTTATATGAATGGAGTAGGTTTTGAAACACTGGCTCGCACACCCGTACAAAAATTATCCCCCTCCACCCCCCCAGCCCCCCCCCCCCCCCCCCCCACACCGCCCCACCCCACAGGATCGCATTTGTGTCATAATATTCATTTCATTTTTTTTCATAGGCGTGTGTGGTATAAATGTCACGTGCGTTCGGATACCAAAATAGCAGTTTTTCTTAACACCTAGCACGCTATGGGCAAAGTCAGTAGACGACAAATAGATAATATTTATTTTTAATATTATAATAATTATTTTTTATTCCATAAAAATAGCTGTGACATTTCTTGCTAATTGTATCCTTAGCAGTCAATTTGCCTATTTTCTGGGGAAAACAAGAATAATATTTCAAGATGTCGTCTGCTGTAACTTCTACCCAGCATGATAAGCTTTAAAATACATTAAGAAAAGCGTATGACATAGATATCATAAGCATCTAAACAATTCATGAATCTCAAAAATAATAAATACACTCCCCACCCAATTGAGACCGACCTAATCACATGCAAGACCACATGTGTGTAGTCCGATCGGTATCGATGCGGGTCTCTAACATGACACAATAATTTTGAAGATTCAAACAATAAGTGATATTTACAAGACTGTACGGATGTGCAAACTGATCTGGATATAAGCTGATCGCATTTGTGTCATAATATCCATTTTTATCTTATGGCTCGTATTATATAAACGTTAAGATACCATTTACGGGAAACGGTCACGCATGAGGATAATATAAGATGTTATAATTGTGGTATAGGAAACAAGCTGGGGTGTGCATCTCTGATTAAAGTTATCTTCTTCTGGTTTCCCACTGTATTTCGTCAAACTGAAAATTGTCTGCTGTCAACATTCGTTTCCAAAGAAATCAAAGGAAACGGCTGCGAATCCGGTCTGTATTCGATAAACCGATGCGTTCACGGTCACTCGCACACTACTGCAAACTTTCCGTTCATTTGTGTCAGTTTTTGGCGGAAGACGGCAAATATTCGCAAATTAAATTTAAGCTGGATTTCAGCGCAATCTAAATGACGGCCTGTGCGAATATGGATGCTTGTTTGTAATCAAAACCATGGGCACCTTTACTACTTTGATAATATTTATCCGATCCTATATAAAATCAATAAATATTGATGTAATTTATTCGATATAAAATCAAGTCAACAACTACTCTCTAACTGGAGGTCACATTTGACGAGTTACACAATGTATATATAATCTCCCGAGTGGAGTCTTATATATTTTTTCTAAGGTTTAAAATGACGTACAAATACTCATCAGTCTATCTACGGCTTAAGAGAACAGTCTTATTTAAAACTGGATTTCACGCTACTGTGTACAATGGTGACCTTTTTCGCTAGTTTTCTTATTTCTTGTAGGTAACAAATTTAGTCTTTTATATCGTTCAGTATGGAACTTTAAGATAATTTTCAAAGCCTTGAAGGTTATTGTGGAGCTTGCTGTGTTTAAAATTACTTTTAACACCAGTACAGTCTAACAAGAGCCGTACTAATACCTCACTTACTATGACAGCCGGTACGAAACCCTCTGCATTGATATTGAGAGTATGTGCTTTATGAACTATTTGAAAGTCTTTTCAAGCTTCTCCACCAGAGTCGCCTTGGGTGCGCAACTTCCAGACCATATAGTACTACTGGTAACACTTAGATTTGCAGTAAATGCATAGACGAGGCAGCTGTTTCTTTTCGCAGATCTATGGATCCCCATTGCCTCTTCCACTATTGGCATATGCTGTTCCTTCATAGTTACTACCGTATCATCAGGTAAGACTCGACCTGCATACTATAATATCTGAAGCAGTACACTTTTGACTGGTTGAAGAAAGTATCTCCCCATGCAGCTATAATCAACAGCTATGTCAGAAATTGCAGATTCTTCTTGTTCTCCGTTAGGATGGTAAAACCATCTGCACAGACTAGTGTAACGCAGGCAATCTACCTCATATGACATCCCATGTCTGACACCAGTAGTCTATCAAGGAGACTATTTCTCATTCCTCATATTTTTTTCTCGAAAATTTTAATTTAAATTGAACAAAATCAAACGGCATTATTATGTCCTATAGTTCTCTGAAATTTACCATGTGGCTTTACTTTAAAGTGTTACAGCGATTTTTTCAAAGATTATAATGTTTTGAGTCCGAATATTATTACATTTTGGAAAAAAAAAAAAAAAAAAAAAAAAAAAAAAAACAAGAAAAAACAAACAAAAAAAAAAAAAAAAAAAAAAAAAAAAAAAAACACCAAAATCTAAGCAGACGCAAAACGTTGTTGAGTAATATATATATTATGCATGTATTATATTTATGTTTGAAGTGGAGAGACTATAATAAAATATTTAGTTAGCTGTTTGTTTGTTTGTTTGTTTGTTTATTTGTATAATGTATGGGGTCCAAGCATGCCAGAAAATGGTAACGTAGTACTCAGGGTATAATAGTAAAGTTTTGTTTAATTTTTAAAGACCTGTGTCGGCTTGATACATTTTGGCATGTTGTCAATTCTAAAATTGCGGTATAATGAAGCAAGGTGGATAATCCTTGATTTTGGTACTTTTATGTGGTCTTCATTTCTTGGTCAAATTTACATAACTTGTACATATTAATAATAAAAGATATATATTTTTAAAGTATTGACTGCATGATGACAGGTACGTAGTATGATACGTATCGTCATTCTCATACAGGAAACAAAAATGGGGAATATATCAGATGTTCCTAATCTTAGCTTTCTTTGATGGCGACCTAACTTTTCATCTATATATCTTGCGTTTCAAAAGTCGAAGCCAATATGTTTTAACACAGTCTTATTATCACCTGCGTGAAAATATTATTGAGATTAAAATATCTTTTTTTATTTTTTATTGTTGTTCCTTGGACTGGAATTAAGCAAACAAAGTACATTTTTCTGTGTTCTTTTCTTTGAAGTCTAATAAAATATTTTACAAATTAAGGTGAACAAAACATATACTTTTATTAGTTAGTTAATTTCTTTTGTAGTTTCACATGGTATTTTGCATAAATAATGTAAGATAAAAGAACGTCACCCAGCGGAAAACCTAAGTTGTATTGTATCTACTTTTATGTGACATGACTAACAACAGTATTTTGTATATGTTGTAATTTGTTTAAATGTACTTTTGTCTTTATCTGGCCGCCCTATGTTGTTGAGTTTAGCTGTTATTACTAGGAGATGACTCGAAATTATGATGGTATTTACAGAATTTTGTTCACCTCCTATCATTATAATTTTGCATGTCCATTGTCGGACTCTCGTGGCTTCTTGGAATCGATACAAATAGCGTATCAAAGTTTGATCAACCAATTGCAATTTTGGGATGACACGAATTCACTCCTATCTTTTGCCTGACTGCTATCAATTCCCTCTTCGTTTATCTTCTTTTGTATCATCAGTCATAACTCCTTTAGTCTCGTCTATCATATCGTTTCAAACTTGGTCAATGTTCTGCCATATTTTGCGTGAATTTCTACTGCAACGCGTTTTAAACCTGGTTTTCCAACGGGAAAAAAATCTCGTTATTAGAATGAAAAACGTCGGCGAGTGGGCGGGCGGGCGGAGGGAGGGTGGGTCGGCGGGCGAGCGGGTTTCCTTGTCTGGAGCATAACTCGTTTTCTGCCGATAACATGGAAACCATTTGAAATATTTAATGATACTTGGTAGGGTTATAGAATAGGATGAGGCGAAGTGTCGATACAAGAACAACAACTATCACCTTTTTGTTTGCCAGATATCCCCCTTTCATATCGCCTTTTTTCCGTTTTCAGTCTATAACTTGGGAACAGTTTGGAATATATTAATGATACATGGTAAGATTATATAATAATGCAAGGTGGAGTGCCAAATACAAGAATTACAACTCTTACTCTTTTTGTTTTCCAGTTATCTAACTTTTTATATAGATTTTGTTTCCTTTGCGAGTCTAGTAACTAAGCAACCGTTTGAAATATTTTAATGATACTTGGTAGGATTATATAATAGGGCAAGCGGAGTATCATGTATAAGAATAACAACTCCCACGCTTTTTACTATCGCCTTTTTATATCTACGTTTTTTGTTTTCAGTCAATAACTCGGAACCCGTTGAAAATATTTTAATGATATTTGGTAGAACTATGGAATAGGGCGGGGCGGGGTGTCAAGTACAACAATGACAACTCTTAGGCCATTTTTTTTCCAGTTATCCCCCTTTTATATCTACCTTTACTCGTTTTCAGTCTTTAACGCAGTAGCCATTCGGAAGATTCTTGTTATACTTGGTAGGGTTATAGAATAGGACAAGGAAGGTTGACATGTACCAGAATGACAACTCACAAGGCTTTTATTTTCCAGCTATTTCCACATAGATATATATTGTTTTCAGTCTGTAGCTCAGTAGCCGTTTAAAAGTCTTATGATTCTTGGTACGGTTACAGAATAGGGTAAGATGGAGTGTCACATACAAGAATTAGAACTCTCACACCTTTTATTCTCCAGTTGCTTCTCGTTTTATTTATTTATTTATTTTTTTTTTTTTTTTTCAATTTTCAGCCTATAATTCTTTTGTCATTTCAAATATTTCAATGACGCTTGGTAGAATTATAGAATAGGGCAAAACGTCGTATCATGTTCAAAAATGACAACCTTCAGGCTTTTGTTTTCCAGTATCTTATATATATCCTTTTATATAGACGGTTTTCGTTTTAAGTAAATTACTTAGTAGTCCTTTGGAAGATTCTTATGATACTAGGTAGGATTATAGAATAGGAAAAAGCAGTGTGTCACACACAAGAATGATAACTCTGAGGCGTTTTTTGTTTTCCAGTTATCACCCCTTTTATTTTTCAGTATTTAGCTCTGTAGCCTTTTGAACGATTCTTATGATACTTGGTAGGACTATAGAATATGGTAAGGTCGAGTGTCACATATAAGAATGACAACTCTCATGCCTGCTTTTGTTATTTCCCCCTTTTATATGATTGTCGTTTTCAGTCTATAACTGCAAAACCGTTTGAAATATTTTAATGAAACTTGGTAGAATAATAGATTATGTTGAAAATGAGTTTCACGTACAAGAATGACATCTCGCGTGCCTTTTTTCAGTTATTTATCCTTTTATATGGGTTTTATCACACTTTGTAGGATTGCAGACTAGTGCAAGATTGGTTGTCAGATACAACAGTAAAAATTCTCATTTTGTTTTCTCATTATCTCAGCAGCCGTTTAAAATATTTTAAGATATTTGGTAGGAGTATAGGTTAGAACAAGACGCAGTGCTCTTGTTTCCTTTATTCCAGCTATATCCCCTTATATAGAGATTTGTTTTGTTTTGTTTTTATTGAACTATCGTTTTAAATTATCTGGTGTATATGATATCTACATTAGTGTCACCTCAACTATCATTACATTGTTTTATATCTTTTCAGTTAAGGCATAAGCAACTTGACCTGATGATTCCAAAGACTTGCTTTTCAGATTATGATGGAAAACCTGGTTTTTGTGGAATGTCCATGTTTTATTTTGCATAAGATTAAACACTGTTAACTCTGTTGAATGAGATAAAAGTATTCGTAAAACATTTAAGATACTTATTATATGAACAACATTATTTTATGTAAGCTCTTCTTTTCTGATTTTCTAGTCATATTAGGCAACATAAATTATGAATAATGTGCCTTTGTGATTTTCAATCATAATATTGTGCATTCATAATACTTAGTATTATGAAAGCACAGTAATAAGTTAATAAGTTATAAATAATAAATATAAATAAATAGTGGAAAGATTTCCCCAAGTCATTTGTGTTACATAAAGGGCATTTCTCTTGTGAAGAGGCACTTCTTCCCAGCGCCCTGTTTCGACTGCAATAAATGCAACTCTACGCGACATGTACGGAATGTTAGAAAACGCGCTACCTGATATAAAGAAGGATATAAATAAATACAATATGTATAAACTGTAACACAGATAAAACCTTGACAACATAAGGAAACGTAAAACTTTGTTTTTTTGAAAACAAAAATCTATAAAGCAGCTGACACAAAAGAAATTTAAAGAAACACAGAGATAACTGTTTCAAATTAAGATTCAACTTACCTTTATGTTATCATCATGGGGGTTAACTATTATTGAACTCTGGTGGATTCTAAAAATCCTATATCACTAACGAATAATTCGTAGTCCTGAATCATTTTATGTTTTCTAAATTCAGGCTTTTCTTTTGTCGTTTTTTTTTTTTTTTTTTTTTTTTTTTTTTTTCCTTTCTTTACGTTAGGCAACAGAGTGTAATACTTACATCAGCAAACGACTAGATAAAAATAGACAGCGTCTCTATTTTCCAGCCACATAATTAATGAGCCTAAAAGTGTATATTATATTTCTTACACAAAAAGATATATTATACTTTACGCATACACATGTTTGGATAAGAAAACTACAAAGTATTTATGTTTGCCTTACTGGTTTTCAGCTCGCCGACCTAAAATTGATTTATAAATTTAAGGTCTTCTTTTTGTATATATTTTCATTAAAAAAAAGCCAGTCATCACGAAAACACGCCTATATATTGACCACCTTAAACCCCACTTTTATATAGTAAAACTTGGGTTTGCAGGGCTATACAATATTTTTCTAATTTTGGTAAAAATATAGATTGTTTGTATTCGTTAGGACTACCTCAACGAGGCGATTCTAACAAGTACCCACAATCTATGTTTTGAGAAGAAATATGAAAAATATCAGAATTTTTTATCTGAAAGTTTTCCTTTTTTCTTTGTAAAATTTTCAATATCTTTGAATGGGCGTGTTTTCGTAATTGTTCTTTCAGTTTTAAGATTTGAGCCGGGGCACAGCCTTTCCCAAAATATTGTGTGTGCACCAAGCGAAGATTCAGATCGCGCAGGATAATCTGAATCTTCGCTGTCCGCCTGAAGACGCTTAGGATCTTTGGCTACCCAAATAAAGCCCTGAGAAGACTCTGATCATACTGTGCGGATGCGCAGAGGCTGATCTGAGCCTTCGCTGGGCGCAAATGCATTCTTGTATGAAATGTTTTAGCGCGTCTCATTATTTTATTTTATTTTATTTGTTTCATTTTATTTTATTTTATTTTATTTTATTTATTTAATTATTTCATTTTTTATTTTCTTATTTTTTTTATGTGATTTTACATGTACATAATTATTTCAGATATGACTATGTACATCGACGACATCGCACAACATTAACAGTATCTACAAAATATATCACACGAGTAAGTCCCTATCTTAATAATTCCCGAACTATGCAAAGCAGTTGAGACAGTTTTTGTCATTCATGAACAAATAATAGCCAAAATATTGGGAACGACATAATTGCATGCAAGTCTAGTATGGATCCGAAACAACCTGTATATGTGTGCAGTCCGGTCGGGATCTATGGTAGTCCGTAACATGATACAATAGGACCAGTCAGTCCCCACACATCATGAACTGGGGACCGGGACCACTAGTAAACATTCCAAAAAAGGTAAGAGAAAAGTCCAGGGAATGCCACAATCACAAGCTGAAGCCCTTCTCAGACACCAAGAGGAAGGGGAAACAGACAAAACCAAACAAGCGCAAATCGAACAAACGTATGAAAAGCACTCAGATTAGCTCTCACTTCCCCAAGCGAGGTAATCGCAATGCTAAAAGGACTGAAAAAAAAAAAAACAAGAACAGAATAACACAAGGCAAGACTTCAAACAAATCATCCCGTAGAATAAACCACAAAGCAACAAAGAATAAGACTAACACCGGGACCACCGCCTTAGAACGGTCAGTAGAATAAACCACCGGGGGATTTAAAGCACTTTTACAGCCGATTAACTTCACCCTGGGTCCCATGACATCACGAGGTCAAGGATTGATCACGAATGGTTCTCGATGAGAATCGAAAACTGTCACAGTAAGTGAATATTTCTTCTTGGATACGACAAAAAGAAATTGTTGGGATGATGAAAAATGAGTTAAGTACTCTATGCCAATTATGTCAAGAGTCAGTATATACAGAGTTATCAAATAAATTAACCTTGATACATGGTAGGTAAGACAAGATCTTAGGACAAGATAGCTGATGAAAGCAACAGGAAAATTCACAACCCACCCTCCATACTCTCTTGTTTGTTTTGGCGGAAATGAGTTATCTATATATCTATCTATGCCTGTCCACCACCTCTCTCTCTCTCTCTCTCTCTCTCTCTCTCTCTCTCTCTCTCTCTCTCTCTCTCTCTCTACATTATGTGTGTAGAATGACTAAGGATCCCAGTTCCTTCCGAGTCTTGAAAATGATCTCACTTCTGGTGAACGAGTGCCATTGGTTGCTTGGTTAAGTCTATCTCCGCCGTTGTCTTGTTGAGTGTATCTCCGCTGTTGTCTTATTTGCAGTCGCTGTCGACGTCAAGAGGCTATTGATTATGTGTTTGAACACTGCTGTCCGCTGCAACTACCTTCGTATTGGGAATATTTAGACCTGAAACACAAAGACCCCATTGTCCTTCGCAAAGCGATAATTATTTTAAACGTTTATAACGAAGAATGTCCTACTGTATAACTCAAGTTTGTATATTTCTACTTCTGCTTTATACTCGCAACAATCAATTTCTGATTATGACTGAGAGGCGCTGTCGCGAAACATCTAGAAAAGACAAACAATATAAAATATCAATGATGAAAATAAAGGAACTACAAGCCTAATGTTAAAACATAAAAAAAACATGTCTGTGTTTTTTAAAATTATCTGATTGTGGCCAACCCAGCAGTGAACTCACTGAGACTGGTGCTGGCCTTAATACTGTAAGGGAGCTATTCCAGTACCTGATGGTTCTGGGAA
Source organism: Anodontia alba (assembly GCA_964016985.1). NCBI lineage: Eukaryota > Metazoa > Mollusca > Bivalvia > Lucinida > Lucinidae > Anodontia > Anodontia alba. The sequence continues at coordinate 50,832,164 of OZ024828.1, read as the reverse complement.
AACGAGTTTGCATGGTACTGAGTCCTAGAATTCCTAAGGAGATTAGAAAGTTTAATTTTCTAGCGTCAGTGAGCTGACGATTATCTACAACAAGGTGGCTATTGATTTTGTGAAGAATGATCAGGAAATTTCGAATTCTTTTAGGGTCAAGGGTTTGACAATTCAGGGATATGAATATTCCAGTTACACTGTGAGTAAAATAGTAATCATTTAAGACATATTTTGCCTGTTGCTCTCTAAAGCCTTTCAATGTTATAACTGAGTGTTTTCTGCCATGGGTGCCAGGCTAAGGCGCAGTATTCCAATGAGGTCGAACATATGTTTTGAATGCAGTTTCTTTGACTTTCTGGTTTGAGGTCTGAATATTACGGGGGTTTTTTATGAATTTGAGGGTGTTATTTATGGGGTGCTGTTTTACTATTATTCCCTATTTATAGACATCCATTCGAATTAGTATTTAACTAATTCTGCCCACTTATTGATATCACTAACAGCCTTGTTTCACATTGTTGTGCATATGCGCCCAACTGTCCAGGTAAGTCTCGTATAGGCTTTATCTCAGCGAGATTACAATTGGAGGACAATCTTCAAGAAATGAGGTCCTCGAAGATAATAGATGGGAACATATCAATTAAATACAACAAAATAAAAAAAAACGGAATTGCTTCATTGAAGTAGTATTAATAATCAAAATACTGCTTAGAGACTTGAAATAAAAAAAAATCGTTTACCGCAAGCTGAACTTCCCTTTTCATAAATGTCATTTTCATTTATTTCCACATAAAACAATGTGCCTTTCAAATAAATAAAATACATAGGATTATTTTTTATTATTCTTTTATATTTATTTATTTATTTATTTATTTAATTTGCACTAATATAATAACAAAAGCCATCAACTGAGCTGTGTAACTAATACTTTATATTTTATTCCCGAAATATCATACTAAGAACTATGGATACGGTCGTCTAATAACCAGATTGTTTCCCTATTACATTTATATGATTTATATTCTATACCCGAAATATTACATGCATAACCAAGAAATACCATGATTTCTATCAGACATAAAACTGGTATTTTCCTTGTTTTCTAAGAAGAAATATATCCTCTTAGCCGGGGAAATAAATCGCTTTAACCGGAACTACTTTTTTTTTTTTTTTTTTGGTAACATATGAACAGCCTAGATTTTGACCCTTCTGTCAATATCATTTAGGATAAAAACAAAAGCTATCCTAAATATATTATTTATTACTACGCCGACCCAAAATGGAAATGACAGCGTAAACAAACTGGCAGACTAGACTTGCCACAAAAGCCTCTTAAATGGTGTACTCTATTGCGGCGAAATGCATGTAATATACAGTTTATTCATTTCTCCTATTTTAAATATGGGATTTATAAACCTCGGGAGGTAAAAAAAAAAAAATCCGATAAAGAAACTCGTGCTTCGCACTCGTTTCTTTATCGGATTTTTTTTTTACCTCCCGCGGTTTATAAATCCCATATTTAAAATAGGAGAATGAATAAACTCTATATATCATACTATGAAATATGGATACGATCGTCTGATAACCAGAGTTTTTCACTATTATATTTTATATGATTTATATATTATACCCGAAATAGCATACTAAGTATGAACTATAGATAGGATCGTCTAATAACCAGAGTTTTTCACTATTATATTTTTATATGATTTATATACCCGAAATATCATATCAAGAACTATGATTACGATCGTCCAATAACCAGAGTTTTTCTTTATTATAGTTATAATCTTGTACCCAATATACACTGGACTAGTAACTATGGTACAGGTATTGTATTTATTGGAAATATGTTGTAGTGGCTGCGTTTTCATAATTTTGTATTGTGAAGTTTAAATGCTCATACCTCAATAATTTCTCCAAATATTTTAGATTAGTTTTCAATAAGCAATAGTTCAATATATTACCTTTAAGACTGCAGCATTATATTTAAGGAAAATTAAACAGGTTTTGTAAACATCAACAAGAAACCTAGGTACCCATTTTAGCTATTTTTGGCACTTTTAGCAGAAAATCATCCGAAACTTACCCAAAATGATGGTATGACTTATATTAATTGTGACTTAACATTTTTCAACCAAAATAGACGGGAAGGCAATGATCAGGAATCGATACAATTATCCCAAACCTATTAAAAACAATTTATTACAACTTCAGTTATTATTCAAAATTATTTTTAATGACCATAGTGCTGTACAATCTCACGAAAATCATGCCAAGACAACATATTTTGGCAGTTCCGTTAGTGACAAGTTCGGGTATTATTAGGTCCGAGCTATAATCATCATGAAATAACTGTTCTATCAGAAATTCGTGTTGTATTTTAATGTTCCGTTTCATTCGGTCTTTTTCACGGCATCTACCTTATTTCATGTATTGTCCTAAATTATTGTCTCTGTCATACAATCATTTCAAAGATTAATGAACGTGTTTTCATGACATTTAAGTGAGCCGAAGCACGACAAAATTAATAAGATCACCCAGCGCACCCAGCGAAGACTCAGATCAGACTAATCATCCGTTCGTAGCTTCACGAAAACATGCCTATATAATTATGACCCCCTTAAACCCCACTTTTATATAGTACAACTGGGATTTACAGGGGTATACATTATTTTTCTTATTTCTGCTCAAACACATAGGTTGTGGCACCCACAATCTATGTTTTGAGCAGAAATATGAAAAATATCAGAGCTTTTTGTCTGAAAATTTTCAGTTTTTGGAGGTGAAATTTTCTATATATTTGAATAGGCGTGTTTTCGTAATGGGGTCAGTAATTACTGTCAGCAAGAAAAAAGAACAAATGTTTTGGCTTATAGCCATCCATTGAACTTGCAACGAAAACTCCGATCAGGCTGGACGGATTTCCAACCTTATCCGAGTCATCGCTAGACACACATGTCAGTTGGCAGGTATTATCATGCGGCACCTCAAACATGTCCTGGGTCGTGTCCTTGGGTTTGCTTTGAAAAACAATAAAATGCCGCCTAATCGGAAGGAGGCCACATTACGAAAACACGCCTATTCAAATATACTGAAAACTTTACAACCAAAAAAGGGAAAATTTTCCGATAAAAAATTCTGATATTTTTCATATTTCTGCTCAAAATATAGATTGTGGGTACTCGTTAGAACCGCCTCGGCGAGGCGGTTCTAACGAGTACCCACAATCTATGTTTTTGAGCAGAAATAAGAAAAATAATGTATACCCCTGTAAACCCCAGTTTTACTATATAAAAGTGGGGTTGAAGGGGGTTAAAATTATATAGCCATGTTTTCGTGATGTTAACAAGTGTCCTTCCCTCTTATTCGGCACGCGTTTGGTTAGTTTATTTAGGTGCTAAATCATCCATTTTATCAAAGATTTGTGCCATAATTTACCGACAATGGATATACCTCCTTTTGGCACGCTCTCGTGATTATAGAAATTTAGAAATATTTTGCCTATTATCAAAACATTTGAGAAAGATGACACACGTACGGAATTATTATTAATCCGTTGAATGTTGTTTTGTTGATGGCAAATTTATTTATTTATTTATTTATTTATAAAAGCGCAGGCTAGTCTGCATGTCTTACGGATAAATTGGATCATTCGTAAATTGATATTCAAGACAAAAGGCCGAGTATTGATTTTTTTTTTTTTTTTTAATTCGACGTAGTCGTTTAAGCTCATCGTCTTGAGCAGTTGTATGAAATCACGAATATGCCATACAATCGAAAAGAATCTGCACAACGACCTTTTCTGTTATTACCGTAAAAGGGCACGCTATCTTAGTCCTTGTACATTAATTATGCTTTGAAAAGTGTTTTCAAGATCACGGTAAAACTGCGAGGTCAGGACAAAATAGAAAGGAAGGCAATGACCAGGAATCGATACAATTATCCCACACCTCCCATCAGAGACATCAAAGGGAAAGAAACACAAACACGAAATAACTGGACCCTAATGGAAACATCACTAGCAGAAAGCCAAACGGACAGTTACTTTCCCACAAAGTGGCCAAATGGCTATCCAAAACAAAAAGATGTAAGCGACACACACATTCAAAGACGAACTATAACAAAAATAAACCATGACAGAAGAACCGCCTTGGAAACCTAAACAGAAAAATACTAAAAAATAAAAGCAGGATACCTATAATTCTTTTCGAACGATTACGCACATTATTGAGTTACGTTTATTTTTAGCTGTAGAAAACTAGAGCTGCTTAGCAATATATAATTAGTTTTCCGAGGACACCGAAACAGCCCCCATAACTCAGGCGGGAGAGGGTTCGCCTACCACGCGGAAGGTTGTGGGTTCGAAACCCAGGATTTTTTCATGAATCTGTCCCGTTCCCTTTTTTCATTTTATAAGTATGTAAATTTACTTTCGTTCTGCTTTTTACAGATATTACTTCTTATTATTATTCTAACTGCCATGAGAAACTTGATGGAAGTCTGTTACAGGTGTAAAACGTATAATTTTTTTCGGAATAATACACTTTTAAAAATTGACAGTCATGCAGTTAATAAGAAATTACTCTCTCATCGTAACCTGTCTTATCAGTGTATCAGATCGGCTTGGTTTCTATGGTGGCATACAACGGACATCTAAATATTGAGATACTAAGTCGACTTCTTCTGCTTTTATGTCGACTTACAACTTGATGTATGACTTGATGCTATATCGACTTCCGTTGATAATGGTTATCCCGTCTGCAGGTCCTAATATTCACGGTGTATGATCGTTCCGCTTCCTTCCTCTTTTGATCCGCGTTGCAGACATCCTTCGCGATCAGCACCGCTTCCTTCTGATGTATAATGATGGAGAAGATTTCGGTAAGTGAAGTTTGTCTGCCTTTATTTTTTTCGCACATATTTACAGGACTGGTTTCTGTGCCTGCGGAACTGGTAGAAAGCCTTACTTACCTTTTAATCTCACTGTTGTTGTCCATTTTATGCGGATTTTGGGGTGTTGGTTCCATACTTCGATCCACGAGGAAGCGGTGCTGATCGCGAAGGATATGTACAACGCGGATCAAACGAGGAAGGAAGCGGAACGATCATACACCGTGATATTGCTCTAAGCTGCCTTCAACAAAACAAGCGTGTTAACATTGTATGACGACTTATTTTCTATTATTTTTTATTATCTGGACTTCCGGTTCTTTTACATGTCATGATATGCCAGTTAGCGTTGAGATACGTTTTCGTAGTCGTGAAAGTTTACTTTTAGACCAAAATCATACAGGCAGCGCCAGTCTTATTGCAATCGTAGAGTTGTTCACAAGAAACGATAATTATATAATATCTATATGCCACCAAACACTATATTATACGGAAGCGTATTGGTGCCTCCACTTTTTGTGTTATATCGCAACTTTGCGACTTCAAATATCGCAAGTTGTCACTGTTTTCTGGCATATTTTGACTTGCATTTGTTGACATATTTTGTTGAATTGCCTCTTATCGGCTAAAGTCAACCCGAAAAAAGATTTAAGTGGCAAAAAAGAAATCGACATATTTGAAATATGACAATAATCGACTCGAAAAGAGTCGTCTTCAACATAATTATGGTTATTTGACTTTGTAAAAAATTGACTAGACAAAGAGGGAAGAAAACATCACGTCCTACATGTAGCGAAGACGCGAAAATCGCATGCATTCTAACTTGATGATTTTGCACAAGTCGACATGTTGATGAAGGAACTAGAAGTCGCTTAGTTATAAACCGATTTTTATTATCAAAGGCATATATCGATTATCATGCTTTTATAATAAAACTCTATATATAAAAAATCGAGTTGCAGATCCTTCATTAATATGTCAACTTATGGAAAGTCGTGTAGTTAAACTACATGCAATTATGTCGTCTTCTGTAATGCGTGAAGTTTTCTTCATTCCCAGTCTACTCAAGTTTTCTCAAGTCAAAATGACCATAATTAATTTCAAGATGACTTGTTTCAAGGCGACTTTTCTGATAGTTCAAAGATATCGACTTCCTCTTTGCAACTTGGAAATTAATTCGCGACAGTTTTAGCCGATTTACTGCGACATAACAAAATATTTCGACAAATACAAGTTAAAATATGCTTGATAATCGCATTAAATCGCTATATCTGAAGTCGCCAAGTTGCGGTATAACACAATAAATAGAGGCACCAATACGCTTCTGTAATATTAAGCCCTAAACTTAATACGTCACATCGTCCCGAATTTAAGTATCTCGACCGGCATAGTCACTATCTGACTATCATTATCTTCTCAACAAATCCTACTACATAACATGACCAGAAGTTGAGATAATAATTATAATGTCGACATATAATTGTAAAAGTGTTTCGTGATGCTGACGTTGTGGATGACACTTCTGGACAGTATTACGACTTGCAGTCGCGATAACCACTGTCAACGGAAATCGATATAGTATCAGGTCATACATATGGTGGCATATAACTGACATCTAAATATTGACATACTAAGTCGACTTCTTCTGCTTTTATGTCGACTTACAATGTATGACTTGATGCTATATCGACTTCCGTTGATAATGGTTATCGCGTCTGCAGGTCATATCATTGCTCTAAGCTGCCTTCAAGAAAACAAAGCGTGTTAGCATTGTATGACGACTTATTTTCTATTATTTTTTATTATCTCGACTTCCGGCTCTTGTCATGATTTGCCAGTTAGCGTTGAGATTCGTTTGCGTAATCGTAAAAGTTTATTTTTAGACCCAAATCACACAGGCAGCGCCAGTGTTATTGCAATTGCAGAGTTGTTTACAAGAAACGATAATTATATAATATCTATATGCCACCAAACACTATATTAAGCCCTAAACTTAATACATCAGATCGTCCCGAATTTAACTGTCTCGCCGGCATAGTCACTATCTGACTATCATTATTTTCTCAACAAATCCTACAACATAACATGACTGGAAGTCGAGATAATAATTATAATGTCGACATATAGTTGTAAAAGTGTTTCATGATGCTGACGTTGTGGATGACACTTCTAGACAGTATTAAGACTTGCAGTCGCGATATCCATTGTCACCGGAAGTCGATATAGCATCAGGTCATACATTTTAAGTCGACATAAAAGCAGAAAAAGTATCTCAATATTTAGATGTCATTTATATGCCACCATACATACATTTTCAGTTATATGCCACCATAGGTTTCATATACTTTATCGTTTTTTTTTTTTTTTTGTTGTTGTTTTTTTTTTTAATTAAAGAGCGCACGGTAAGGGAGATAACAATGTGACAAAGGTCTATTTTAATTGTGGATAACCATAATTCAGTCCGATTTATGGATATCACTTATTTGAATTATGGATATCTATAAATAGAGAATAAATAGTATAACGGCACTCCATATTTCGTATTGATTGATTGTGTTGGGGTTTAACGACACGTCAACCCTTGTGGGTCATTTTGTTTCGTCTCCCAGAGAAAGGGAGAAAAGAGACAGAAGAGATAGTAGAAGAGATGAAAGAGAGGATCAGGGATGAAAGAGGAACAGGAGTGAAAGTGAAGAAACAGAAGAAATAAAAACGTTCCCCCCTCTACCCTTACCTGCTACAAAAATAGCAGGCCTTGCCCAATTTTAAGCCAATATCAGTTGGACGCCCTGGTGACGTGAAATACACGACACCTTCGCACCACCCGACCACCCCCATATTTCGTATTAGTGATATTCATGTCGTTAAAATAAGCCAAGAAGAGACAGGATCCCAGGACTGAGTCTTGGCGAACACCTAGCATAACGGACTAGTACTCATGAGGATTGTTTCAAGTCAAGTAAAATTTATTTAAAGCCGGTTTTGTCTGTAAAACAGGTTAACATAAGCTTAAAGTTTTTTGTTTTTTTTTCTACCGACTATATAGTATGCTTTAGACATCACGGCATAAGGATAATTTACAACAACTAACAAAAGGGAGTACTAATGCCGAGACACACAAATTTTAAAAGCATGAACATGTTGGCGATATACGTAGACCCAGATCAGACCGCCCCAGTACACAGAATGCGCGGACGCACATGCTGATCTTGTCTATGCAGGTTTCAAATGTCATAAGGTCGTTTCTATTGGAAAAGGACTCGTACATAAATGAACAGTGCGGACAACCAGATTAGCTTGCGCTAAATTCAGCCTGATTAAGATCAAATATTTTAGCTCTACACCAAACTGAACTACATATGCCAAACCTGTGAACTGCCATTATCATTTTTAGCAATATTTCTTTCTTTAAAAAAAAATGTATTGTCGTTTAGAATTCGATGGCGGAACAGATTATCTTCTACACCGAAACGAAACTTATTGCAAGAATTATCTGTCATCAATAAGATTCCTATTCAGGCGAAAATGTCCCTTTGTGCATGTATAAGTCAGATCAGAGTTCGAGACGCAGTCTTGTGCTGAATGGTGTCCACTCAATTGAATGATTAGGTCATTGGTATAAAACACTGTAATACATGAATCGCAGTCTCCAGCTAATGTACAGACTGATCACATTTGTAACAAATAGTTAGGTTCATTTTGGCTTGTTGGGACCTATAATCTCTATTGGGACCATTACCTGTTCAAATAGGATGCACTGTTCATATCATAATAATCACGCGGTCAGACAGGAACTATTTTGCTAGAGGCGTTAATCCCCACGACGAAAATGTTTTCGGCGTGGTTATTGAAATCTTTGGCATGCTAAATTTAAATATTAGCGGCAGAGCTTATCGAAGGAAACAGTGTACGGACGAGCAGAAACTACCAAGATCAGAATGCGCGGATGCACATGCTAATTAACAATTTCGCGTTTAGCGCTTTCTTATAATCGCATGTGTGTCACGCTTTGCAGAAATGATCAGATCAACTTTGGAATTCTGTTATAGCAATAAGACATACGAAGTAGTGATATACACGAACAAACAGCAAATAGTCAGCTCGTACAGCGCGGATCCATAGATTTATCCTCCTGGCCTTCGTTTTTCATCTGGAATATTTGTCATGTCTGCCGCAAGGTAACAACAGTTCTAGATCGCCTGCGCTTAATCTAACCCTAATCACGCGGACATCCACGTAGCTGTCGCACGGAAATAGCCAACATTCTGATGGAAGTCTGTTTTTTGTTTTTGTGAATTTTCAGTCAGTATCTCCTGGGTTTGTATAAAAAATTAAAATACGGTTCCCATGCCATTAATGTACATAAAATTCGTTACCACACTGCTGTGTGCATTTAAGTTTTGTGGTAGCTTTCAACTGACTACTACTTTAGTTTTCAATTCCGTAACGAAAAAAAAAAAAAAAAAAAAAAAACGTTACCGAAATTAGAATGTGACGATGAAAAAATACTTGAAGAAAGCTGTTTTTTTTTTTTGTTTTTTTTTTTTCCAAAACTGCTACTGTTCGAGATTTTAGGACATTTCCAGAAATTATTTTGGGCAAAAATATTAGGTGTTCGAAATTTTAGAGTGTTCGAAAGTTTAGGACATTAACCGTATGTAAAAGACTTCTAAATGAGCAACAATATATTAACAAAGCAAGCATTAGATACAGGCAGGCAAGCACAGGGAGCACAGGAAGCAGTCAGAAAGCACAGCTAGCGGACAAAAGCCGTAAGTACCGGCATAGGGCACACCTACACTGTGCACCGCCCGATTCCTTAATAAAGGCCTTAAAGGTGTCAAGCTCTGTTATCTTTCTGGCTTCTTCGGGGAGTGAATTCCGGAGCTTCGCCGCCTGGAACTGGAAACTGTTTTGTTCAAACCTGACTGTGTTTGACCTTGGGACTTCTAATACATTGGTATACCAGAAATCGTGTGAGGAGTTTTTTTTTTTTTTTTTTTTTTTTAATAGATAAGTAATCACTCAAGTAAGATGGAGACATACCATATACAATTTTGAATGTTACAATAGCTAGGATTCTATAGTGTGGTTGAACCTGCTCTTTCGAGAAGAGTCTCATATGTTGAACTGAAATTTTGAATTATAAATTTTAGAGCTCTAAAATGAATCTTTTCAAGTTTATCAGTATTCGTTTTAGAACAAAAATGCCAGATAAGCGGACAGAAATTACAATTTGACATTAAAAAGCATGATAAATGGTTTTCCTTGGCTCAAATTAAAAAAAAAAAATAATCCAAAACACTTTAAAATATTTATCTGTTGTGAAGCTTTTTTTTTTTTTTTTACTGATATTAGATATTTGGTCATCAAATTTTAAAAGAGTCAATTTCAACACTTAAAAGTTTCACAGTCCTCTCGTACTCGATTTTTGCTTCTCCGATACTGAAAGTGGGCCTTTTGTCATGTGTCTTCTCCCCAACTGCTAGGACCTGGAATTCGTCTGGGTTAGCCTTCATGTGAGTTTGGGTAAACCACTCGACAAGATTCCCACTCTCTCTTTCTAAGGTTCATTCAGAGCCGCCAAACCCGGATGGGAGTAGGACAGGGTGTTATCATCTGCATAATTGGTTTAAACAATAAACAATATTTATTTTAAAGCTCGTATAAAGTTACATCGATAAAACAGACATGTCGAATAGGATCTGACTGTAAGCTGTAATGCTTATAAATGTCATCTCCTGGAAACAAGTTCGTATACAACATAACTGAACGGCGCATGACTAATAATGAAAACTGTTGGACATTTTGAACAAGCAAACAAGACACACACACACACACACAGAGAGAGAGAGAGAGAGAGAGAGAGAGAGAGAGAGAGAGAGAGAGAGAGAGAGAGAGAGAGATTTTGACCGACTGACGCCCGTGCCTAAATATGTATGGGATCAAGAGCTGTACGTTAAATATGTAGAAGTGCCATTTAGTACGTTAGCCAACGGTTGATGACTGGGTATTCTATACAAATCTTCCAGACTTGATGATGAAATCCTGTACTTGCAAGAAAAGGGCTTCATTTTCCTGAGATGTTAAGTTAGTTTTGCCGTGCAGAAGATCTTTAACTGAGTAACTGCGTAAATCGGCCGGTAAGTATCTTTCCCTTGCAACCGTGTAGTTAGGACAACTGAAGAAGAAATGTTGCACACTTTCAAATCCTCCACAGCGACAAGATGGGCTGGGAATAATATGTTTGCGGTAGACATCAGAGTTTAGGGAACTGCAGTCCATTCTTAGTCGAGCTTGGAGGATCTGACCTAAGCGTGTACCAACATTGAAGTATTTGGGAGGTGTCTGTATGTTTCTGTTCAGGAACGATTTGAATATTGTTAAGGTTGATGCCTCTTTAGTTTCAGCCGGCAAGTTGTTCCAGGCTCGTATAGTAGCTGGAAAGAACGAACCAAGAAAGAGATTAGTATTGGCTCTGTAGTTTTGAATGTGGTCAGAGTTTCGGAGATTGTACCTAGTTGTTGCTTGTACAGTTGGAGGCACAAGGTTCATAAGATAGTTTGGAGCTGACCCATGCAGTATTTTGTAAAACGCTACAAGCTTGTGTTTGTGCCGCCTGCTTTGAAGGGACTCCCAACCCAGGTCAGAGTAAATTTTATCTATGTTACAGAGTTTTGTTGCTCCTGTTATTATTCTCGCGGCCTCGACATGTATTGCATCCAACTGCTTTTTAGTTTCCAAGGAGCAGTTGTCCCACACTATGTCACTGTATTCAAGGAGGGGACGAACAAAGGCAGTGTACATTTTTTCAAGGGATTTTCTACTGACTCTGAACTTCAGAGCCCGGAGAAGATTTAAACGTATACAGGCCTTCTCAGAAATTGTTCGCACGTGATCTGCCCAGTTGCATGTATTAGAGAATGTGAGTCCTAAGTGTTTGTGCGTAGAGGTTTCTTGTATCGTTTTGTTGTTTAAGAAGAGAGGTGGATGATATACAGGGGTTGATTTCCTAGAAAGTGTCATAGCCATGGTCTTCTTTGCGTGGAATTCAACAAGCCAATCGACGGCCCAGGCGGAAATAGCACGTAGATCGGCATATAGAATTCTTGCAGCTTGATCGGGGCATTCGACTATAATATACAAATTGGTGTCGTCTGCGAACAGACGAATGGAACATCCAGTGCGTTGGGCAATATCGTTGATATAAATGAGAAACAAGAGTGGGCCCAAAATGGACCCTTGGGGAACTCCAGCTTCAACTGGTGCCCAGTCAGAAGTTTGACCATTTAGAACTACACGTTGCCTACGTCCTGAGAGGTAACTGGTAAACCATTTAAGAACTTGTTCTGAGCATCCTATACCGAAGTTTGTGAAGTAAACCTTTGTGCCAGACTCTGTCGAATGCCTTACTGATGTCGCAGAAAACTGCTCGCACTTCTTTGCCATTGTCAACTGCCTCACAAAATGTGTGGTAGGTGTGTAATAATTGGTAAGTGGTGGAGTCGCCTTGGATGAAGCCAGACTGGAACGGAGTTAGTAACTTGTGAGATACAACGTAGTTATAAAGATGCTTGTGAACGCAGCGTTCCATTGTTTTACTGCATAATTAAAAAACAAAACAAAAAAAAAACCAACTACTTTTACAAAATAAAAGATGTCATTTATGAAAATGTTAAAAGTTGAGGGCCCTAATATGGATAAATGTGGAGCGCCTTTGATTAAGTACTCCAGCACTAGGGGAGGGACATTTGCTTTAACTGCCATTACACTAGGGTGATCATCCTGAGAAAGACATTCAGAACCATGGCCTATTTCTTTGGCAGCATTTATAAAGTGTTATTACCTTGTCATTTTCACCAATGGTGACTTTTTCATCACTAATGCATCCCTTATTTGTCAGGAAGGGGCGGATGGTATGCCAAAAGTTCTTGGATTTAGGCCCCTACCACACCTTTCCTAAAAATAAAGTTGAATTGATTGCCTTTTTAATACAGTAACCCATCACGAAAACATGCCTATATAATTTTGACCCCCTTAAACTCCACTTTTATATAGTAAAACTGGGGTTAACAGGGGTATAAATTATTTTTCTTATTTCGGATCAAAACATATATTGTTGGTACTCGTTAGAACCGCCTCGCTGACGCGGTTCTAACGATTACTTACAATCTATGTTTTGAGCAGAAATAGGAAAAATATCAGAGTTTTTTTTTTTTATCTGAAAATTTTCAGTATTTGGAGGTGAAATTTTCTATATATTTGAATAGGCATGTTTGCGTAATGAGTTTGTTTGTTTAGTATAATTGTTCCAGTGTTGTCATTTTTTGCTTTCAAATATTCCCTCAAAAGGGATTTTTATGCCTAATTCTCTCCAGTTCGCTGTTCATAAAGGGTGCACTATTTTTTTAGTTTCGACCTGCTTGATCCGCATAATTATGCTCATCCAGGATCTCTTTGATCAACATCTCGTGTCCAGTATGTATCATTTGTGTCTTCAAAGACATGCGGGACATGAAATTGTACCCTTTGAAGGTCCTACAGGAACATCCCCTTATATGTACCCATGATTACCTTCAATATGTTTCTCTTGAACAACAATGATCAACAATATGTCTTGGAAACTGTCATGCAGTATATACTGAAGGGTCTATAAGATAAGACGTGCGCATCTGGGGACGACATGTCAATGAATAGTCTTTCAAACACCAAAAAACTTGCTCGCTTGATGGAAGCATAGAAGTCAGGCGCGTTTTTTTTTTAAATGTTTTTATGTAATATGGAAGGGCCGTAATTATAAAAATTAGGTTAGGTTACTGAATATGGACACCTACTTTTTACTTTTACAAAAAGCTTCACGTACTGTTACGGAAATTACCGGAAAGACCCATTAACTTCCGGAATTTTCCGTGAATCGCATGTTGGAAACATGTCGGACGAACTCGTGGAATTGTTTACTAATGCCGGTTTAAGCGAACAGAAAGCTAAAGAAACAATAAAAAATGAGGTGGTCTCAAACTGCTTCAAACAGGCGATCGACCAGGTAAAATATTTTGTGCACTTTTTTTTTGAAATTACGAAAAAGCGTACAGTGATGCAACAATTGGCAATGAGCTTGCACTTGAATTCGTAAAGAACCAGTTTTCGACCACGGTTAGGTTTGGTAGATTCAAGTAAACAATTCAACATGATAGGAAAAAAATCATGCTCTATCTACTGAGCTACCTGGGCGGTCCTGTTCAATCCACGCCCTCAAGCCACGACACTCCTCCCACTCCGTGGCCTTACTTTTGGGATTCAGGCACCACTGCCACCGGTCTGTCCTGAAAGTCTTTAGCCTGCAATCGCTGAATGGCTGCATCTGGCACACATCCGTTTACTTCTGACACCAGTAGTAGTCAGATTACAACTACTTTTGTTATGGCATTGGCGGGAGGACTCTCAAATGGATAGATTCCTTTCTTTGCTACAGAAAACAACAAGTTGTTGTTAACGGTGAAACTTCAGGGTGGGCTCCAGTTTGTCTGAAGGGACAATTCTTGGTCCATTGTTGGTCTCTTTGTACATTAATGATATTTCCACCAATATTGACACCGAAAAGACTGTTCACAGATGGTTTGCTATCTTGAAATTAGAGAGGCGGGTGACTCAATTGAAACTTCAGAGGGATATAGATAGATTAGGGTGTTGGGCAAGAAAATGGGGTATGAGATTTCTACCTGTTAAATGCAGATAACTAGGAAGAGAACAAATAAAACTGAGACTTATTACTCTTCAGAGAGAATGGTCCTCGAAAATGTGGATTCCATTAAACACCTTGGTGTGGCCATCAAACAGGACTTGAGATGGAATACTCATATTACCAACATCTGTACAAAGGCTAATAGAACACTTGGCTTCTTGAGATGAAATCTTTATCAGTGCCCCCAGGATGTAAAAAAAGCAACATATGAATTGTTTGCCTGATCTTGGAATATGGTAGTTGTGTCTGGGACCCCCAGGGAGTGGTCCTTCAGGAAGAAATTGAAAAAGTTCAGAAAATAGGGCAGCTAGAATTGTAAAGAGTAATTACTGCTTTGAAACTGGAAGTATGACTGGAACACTGAAAAACTTATGGGAGTCTCTCAAGAAAAGGAGGAGAGACAGTAGGCTTTTTCTTCTGTACAAAGGTCTAAAGGGTGCTGCCAGCATTCCAGTCCCCCAATTAGAAGCTACAGAAGTCATCACTCCTTGGCTGACTCCCTGGAGGAATGTGCCAGGAGGCTCTTGATGTGGAAATAAACAATGGAGAAAGGACTGAGGGTAAATGCATGAAAAACAAAGATCATGATCTGTGGTACCGGCCTGGACCTCCTGCAGAGTTCAGGCAAATTTTCAGTGCCATCTGTCAGACTGTCACACTGGAGTGGGCAGCAACAGCATCTTCTGCAACTGCAGCAAGCACTGGGTGCACGAGAAATGCAGTTGGCTCAAGCGCTTGACAAAGGACCCTGATTACAGGTGTACACAGTGCCAGGGAACTGCACACCCCTAAGACTGCAAACCACTGAAGGAGGTCCAAATCAGATCTGACAAGCTGGAGCTGGTAGCTTCCTTGTGCTACATGTACCTAGGAGACATACTCTCAGCAGCCAGTAGCTGTGAAGTTTAAGCCACAACACGTGTAAAAATCGCCTGGGAGAGAGAAGTTCAAGGAGCTGCTACCAGTTTCCTTCCCACTACCTCTCTTTCAAGACACGTGGCTGCGTGTACAGCTCTATTGTGTGGAACGCAATGCTCCATGCCAGTGAGACTTGGCAATTGACGAAACCAAACCTCTAATGTTTGCAGCGGAATGACAGGGCAATAATCCGACAGATCTGCAATGTCAAGTCGCAAGACGTTCACCATCAGATCCAGTGAGCTACTTGTCCAGCTTGGTGCCGGCCTTGGATGCACCGTCCAACTGGAGATCAGGAGGTCGAGGGGTCAACTCCCGCCGAGGTCGGCAACATTCTTTCGTGGAGATTGATCATGAAATATTTTCTATGGTCATTCTCTCCCTTCCGCTGATTCAAGAAGGGCAGTTGTCAGTTTCTGGCGGAAGAATGTGCACAATACTGGTTAACCGCTTAGAGGACTAAGCCTGCCCAGTGAACGTGTGGTTAGGTAAACTGACCGTGCTCGACATGACCCCATTGGGTTGACTGGGACGTAAAGCCTCAACACAAACAAACAGACTTGTCCAGCTTGGCTTTGAGGATCTTGACCTCATGATGAAGGAGAGAAGGCTCTGCTGGTATAGACATGTGGAAGGCTCCAATGGTGCAGTCAAGACAGCCTTTGACATACAGGTTGATGGAAAACGTGGGCCTGGGAAGCCCAAGATGACAGGGAAGCAGCTGGCAGAGAGTTGAAGCTCTTAGCTATTGACCCTCATAATAGACATTCCTGGAGATCTGGTGTGAGATCTGCCATGCGTGCAACAAGCCAGCTACATGTACCTGGAAGGGGGCCCACCAATGTGGATGTTGCCCCTGTACCTGTACATAAATAAAAAATATGATGATGATGATTTTAAGCATGTTGAAACAGCCAAAAAGTGAATTAATGGCTAAAAAATTGAAATTATTTCAAAGAATACATTTAGTATCTTGAATTTAAAGAAAAAAAAAAAAATCATCCTTATTATTGACCGGCGCGCGAATCTCGCCGGTCTCTTAATATAACTTTGGATTTTTACATATCGGAGCATGTTCAGTTAGCTCACTAAGGACTTTTTATATTTGTAGGGATAGTCGGTTAATGTCTATTTTATTTTCATTTCAATCAAGAAATTTCATAAAGCTTAATAAAAGCAAACATTCTTTCAGTGCCAAATTTCAGACGACATTTGTCAGCTGCTATTTGTCATCTGCTTTTCTTTTTTAAAAAACTATCGCTTGAAAAGAAGTTTATACGTAAAGTTTTTCTGGCAAAAGAATGTGCACAATACTGGTTAACTGCTTAGCGGACTAAGCCTGCCCAGTAAATGTGTGGTTAGATAAACTGACTGCGCTCGACATGATGCCATTGGGTTGGCTGGGCCGTAAAACCTCAACACAAACAAACATTATATGTAAAGTTGAAAGACTGAATGTCAAACAGCGTAGATCCAAATGAGATGGCTCATATTAGCCGTCTCATCTGGATCTATGCTGTTTGCAAAAGCCTATTATTATCGCCTGTGCCAGTGAAAGTTAAAGAATCACATTGTTGTTCGATTTTACCTGTTACTTTGAAAGTTCATTAAACTTTAGTATATCCTTGTCCCATATATCTCCAGGTAATCAAGAACAAAATTTGCACTGGAACTTAGACATTAACGTCTAAATATTATGTCTTGTTTGGACTCAAACTCAGTAGCATAAAAATATAGGAAAAAAATTACAGGTAGAAGTCCACCTGTGCAACTGGCCTTTGAGGCCTAATAGCAAGACTGTATAGTCTAAATTGTTAAAACAACAAGTGACAAGAAAGTGTTTATTCAAAGGGGCACAAGATAGCAAGGGGCAAGGATAGAAATGATAAAATGTTGTAAATGATTTCCTGATTTAGTTACATGTATATAAATAAATAAATTATTGAATAAATAAGTTGAGACTAGTGTTAAACTTAAGTATACATATTAAGTCAGTTGACCAGTGCAATTGAAATTACCCCTATGATGATGACTGTAGGTTACATGAATTTTATAAATTCCAGGGAGATCAATTCAGTTGACTAACATTTGCTAGTATTTTCCAGTATTTGCTGGTATTTACATGTACATGTATCTAATAGTTTATTGTATTTAAGCTATTCAGTAAGTTGATACTTGTCTTAAACGTTAGTATAAATATGAAGTCAGTTGACAAGTATAACTGAAATCACCACTCTGAATGTTGAGAGTAGGTTATTGTAGTCATGTAAATTGCAAGGTGGTCAATTCAGTCAATCAGTATTTGCCGGTATTTACCGGTAAATACCGCTGGCATGGAAAATATGGATATTTGCAGGCATTTTGCCAACCTTGGAGGCATGTGGTGATTGGCAGGACTGTCAGCCTAATTGGCTCAGTAGGTAGAGCTCCCAACTTGCAAGTTGGGGTTCATAGGTTCAAGTCCTGCATCGCCAGAATTGGGCACATTTTCTCCCCCATGATTTACTTCATCTATTTAACCTATTTTCAAAGGTCTTAACTCTATGCACTTACAGCTGTCTCCGGCAATAAATTCCATACATTTACAACTAGACTGATATAAAGAACCATTTCCGTACATCTAACGTGGCGTCTGATCAGGCTGCACTCTGTACATCAACTACAGGAATTTCTATAAAACACAATACTGTAATAATAAAAAAAACAACCAGACACCCTGCAATTGCAAGTAGACCAATCTGAAGAGTTGTCGTAGCAGAGTCCACATGACAAAAATGGATTATAGCTTATGACTCAGTAGTGTATTCTTTAGTCATAATAATTTTATTTGTCCATACATTTTAACAAGTTACATGTACTGCCTGTTGATGTGTCTAAAACTCTCAGAGATTGTAGATTTCTGATCTAAATACACATTCCACAGCTCGAGATAAGAAGTTTTTTTTTTGTTTTTATCGCACCTGCTTGTAGCAGGGTGCGATATAGGCGTTCGATTGTCCGTCCGCCCGTCTGTCAACATTTATTTCGACATTCGACATTTATGTCAAAGTTAGTATTCTAATCAACTACAAGACTAAACAACCATCAAACCTTGCATGAAACATCTCCCTGACCTCCTGACTTTGCGACATAGGCATCCGCTTTTCCGTATGTCTGTTCATTCGTCCGTCTATCAACATTTATGTCGAAGTTCGACATTTATGTCAAAGTTGGTATTTTAATCAACAACAAGACTAAACAACCATCAAACATTGCATGAAACAACTCCCTGACCTCCCGACTTTGCAACATAGGTGCCCACTTTTCCATTCGTCTGTCTGTTTGTCTTTGTCTATCTGTTAACAGTTCTGTTATGTCGAAGTTCGACATTTAAGTCAGAGTTAGTATTCTAATCAACTACAAGACTAAACAACCATCAGACCTGTATGAAACATCTCCCTGGCCTCCTGACTTTGGGACATAGGTGCCCGCTTTTCCATTCGTCTGTCCGTTTGTCCGTCTGTCTGTTAACAGTTCTGTTATGTCTTAAGTTCAACATTTACATTTGTACGTCAAAGTTAGTATTCTAATCAACTACAATTCTACAACAACCATCATACCTTGCATGACACATCTCCCTGACCTCCTGACTTGGCAGGTACACCGTATGTTGACTCAGTGACCTTGACCTATATTTTGCGCTCCATTGACTTTGACACAATTTACGTTGACGTTCCAGATCTTCTCAACTATAAGGCGTACAACTACCAAACCTTGTATAGTGCTTCTCCTAGATGTACTGACTTGGCAGGTACCTTGACCCGGTGACCTTGACCTATATTTTGCGCTCCAGTGACTTCGACATATTTTGCATCGACGTTCTATATCTCCTCAACTATAAGGCCTACAGCCATCAAACCTTGCAAAGTGCTTCTTCTCAATGTACTGTCTTGTGAGATACCTTGACCTGGTGACCTTGACCTATATTTTGGCTGCAGTGACTGACATAATTTACGTCAACATTCCAGATCTCCTCAAGTGTAAGACCTCTAGCCACCAAGCCTTGCATAATGCTTCTCCTAGATGTACTGACTCGGCAGGTATCTTGACCCGGTGTCCTTGACCTATATTTTGCGCTCCAGTGCCTTTTACACATTTTACGCCAACGTTCAATATCTCCCCAACTATAAGGCCTACAGCCATCAAACCTTGCATAGTGCTTCTCCTCAATGTACGGACTCTGCAGGTACCTTGACTGGGTGACCTTGACCTATATTTCGCGCTCCATTGACTTTTACACCTTTTACGTCACCCTTTCACATGTCCTCAACTGTAAGGCCTTCAACCACCAAACCTTATATAGCACTTCTTCTTGATGTACTGACTCAGCAGGTACCTTGACCTGGTGACCTTGACCTATATTGTGCACTCCAGTGATTTTGACACATTTTATGTTGATGTTCAGTATCTCCTCAAATATATAACCTACAACCACTAAACCTTGCATAGTGCTTCACCTCATTGCACTGGCTTGGCAGGTACCTTGACCCGGTGACCTTGACCTATATTTGACACGTTTTACGTTGATGTTTGATAACTCCTCAACTACAAATGTATAAGGCCTACAACCACCATACCTTGCATTGTGTAAAAGTGACTTTTACACATTTTACATCAACATTCCATTATCATTGGGCTGTATGATACAAAAAGTCAGTGCTGAAGATATAGCCATTAGAGGGAATGGGACTGGCCTGGAATATATGTGCCCCACTAGGCACTTTGTCTACATTTTTTTCAACCCAGTTTTCCAAATAAGCACTGCTAAGAATGAAATCAACTTATTTTATAACCACGTTCTGATTGTGGCTCCTGTGACTTTTGCCCCAGCAGGTGCGATGATGCCTTCGCATAATTCTTGTTTTTTTTTTGTTTTTTTTTTTTTCAACCAAAAAATATTGAGTTTTCTTATATCTAGACAAAACATATGTTGTGGGTACTCATTAGAAGTGCCTCGCCGAGGCACTTCTAATGAGTACTACAGCATACGCTTTTTATATCCCCACCACATGATAGTGGCGGTGTATTATGGTTTCAGGTTCGACATCCATTTGTCTGTCTGTCTGTTAATCCGTCAGTCATACGTCTGTCTGTCTGTCCGTTTTTCATTTTCCGGATGATACGTGTAACTTGAGTAAACATCGGTGGATTTTTCACCAAACTTGGTATGTGCATTGATATTGTGGAGATCTGGGTTGGGATTGCTAATGGGCAAAAGTTTCAAATTTTTATGGAGTTATTTGCCCAAGACACGCCCGTATTTTTGTTTCTGGATGATCACTTGAGTAAACAATGGATTTTCACCAAACTTGGTATGTGCATTGATTGATATTGTGGAGATCTGGTTTGGGATTGCTAATGGGCAAATTCCGTAAAATTTTGATGGGGTTATCTGCCCAAGACACACCTATATTTTCGTTTTCCAGACGATAACTTGAGGGAATGTCCAGGGATTTTAACCAAGCTCAGTACATGCATTGATATGAAGGAGATCTTGTTTGGGATTGCTTTAGGGCAAATTACAAAATGTTTGACAGAGTTATCTGCCTGTGACAAGATAATGGCAGGGTATTATAGTTTAAAGTTTTTATTTTTAGAAATAATACGCTTTAAATGAGTACTCTCCAGGGTTCTCACTAGGATTTTAAAAGTAGGAGTCCGGGACTCCCTTTTTATAAAAAGTAGGAGTCCCAGCCAAAAAGTAGGAGTCCCACTTCCAAAAAATAGGAGTCCCATTTTTTTTTTTCAGGAGTCTCCTTTAATAGTGAGCATGTCCCCAGTAACTTCATTCTGTAAATACCCGATGGTGAATCAGTTTCCTTATTTTCACATACTTTTGTGTGTGTGTGTGTGTGTGTGTGTGTGTGTGTGTTTTCAACTGATTTTGGTATCTGTTTCATGTGTTAGTCCGAGCAATGCCTGTAACCAACTGGTAGTCATTATCACACATCCTGATGTTGTTAATTAATTCAGTGGAGCTGGCCCAGAACTTAGGATGACGTCGTCTCTCTCATGGGAAAAAAAGAGACATTTTTGCAGTTTAGGGAGACTTGACAATACTTCCATGGTAACGATAGTCGCACTTTTTTTTAATATTTAATAAAGTAATGCAGTCAGTGTTTTTAGCTTTTTATTTTAGACTCTTCCATCATGTGCTGCAAGTAAAGCAGAGATTATTATTATTTTATGGATAATGTAGCAAAAGATTCGAGGTTATTTCTGAAATATGAACTAATCCTCCCACTGGCATCCCTCTTTCATTGCTTTTCGTTCAATTCAATACCCCATCCCAACCCAAAAAAGTTCGGATCGTTGCTGTCTGCATGAGTGATCTTGAGCGTTATGGATATTATAAGTGAAACATATTTTAATCAGAACCAATTGAAGCTCCGTTATATGCTATCGCAAACTTATATATGCAATATATCAGCACCTTCTGATCATGGACACCTCTATTGAGCTTCCCGCAAAACGTCATTTCAATGTTTACATTTGCACCGTGCTGCAATCAATACACGCTACGAAAAAATGTCCGGGACTTCCTTACTGGCTGAAAATTCGATCTACTGATTTGATTTGCCGAAAAAGCCTTGATAATTTAGTTCTATTTTTAATATGTGTCTGTTTCATATGCATTTCTGCGAGGAAAATGCTCAACAATGCAACATGGTAATAGTTCGTTTTTCTCCCAAAACGGTTTCCCGCCACGCTGTCAAATGACGTCACCGTTACGAGCACGCGCTACCGTTAGGAGCACGCACTTTCTTCATTTGGGAGCAATGGAAAATGTAACTTATACTAGAACAGTCCAAAACTGTATACCGTCGTCCGGGGTGCATCTGAGCAGTCCCATTAGACTTCACAGGGTTACGGGATAGATTCGATGGGACTTGGAATTATTTATTTATTTATTTATGACAAGCAGGAATAAGCGTTTTGATGCGCAGACCTCGGCGCAGACTGATATCTCGCAAAGGGATAAGGTACTATTTTTCTTGTGGTCGCTTGTCGTCTTTTAACAGAAAATAAGTATTCTGGCGTTTTTTTATGTTAGTGCCGAAAATCCAGTGTCCGAAAATATTTGAAATGGAAAAAAATGATCAGGAAATAACAACAACAAAAAAAAACAAAAAAAAAACGCCAGCCTAAAAGGATGAAAGCATTTCACCTGCGTGTGCATTTTCGATGAATCAGTCGGTAAGTGCAGCCAATACACAATGAGGGAAAGGGTCGCATATCGATGTCAGTCGCATGCTTTAATTGCTCAATCGCTGAAGTGTGAACTGCCAACACCTGTTTAACTGCCGCTTGCTTAGCAAATAACGGTACTGTCGCAGGTGTGAAAAGCACGCGGCGGATTACTACTGATCTTTTAAGATGCTACCGACGGTACGAATAACACGTGGCGGACTTTAGACTTCAGTCAAATAATCTGATCATAATTAGTAGTCGTCCCACGAGAAAAAAACATGCGTCCGGCGGACTCCGCTTTGGGAATTTTTAGGAGTCCGGACCCTGATTTATGCGTCCCGGGACGCAGGATTCTGCGTCCCCGAGAACCCTGCTCTCAACATATGTTTTTGTCGAGAAATAAGAAAAATATTATGTGGATACCCTGTCTTATCTGTAACCGTGACATCCTGTAGCATCCAATCTTTTACTCAGGCCTGAGAACAGTACATAAAACAAGATATATTTGTGATTTTCTACTTTTCAGGTGGAAAAAGTGTCAGCAGGATTATTTAAGAACAAGGATGTTGGTAAATTGTTGTATCATGTTGCAACAAAATTGAAAAACAAGAAATTCCAGTCATTGATTGTTGATTATATTGCCAGACAGAAGATCATCCTTGATGCTCAGCTTGATGGTATGTGTAGAATTGTCCGCCTTGGTGGCTCAGTTGGATGTGTGTCTGACTGGTGATCAGGCGGTTGTGGGTTTGACTCGCGCAGGGTCGGCAACATTCTTTAATCATGAAATATTTTTCCAGTCATTCTCTCCCTTCTGCTGATTCAGGTTGGGCAGTTGTCAGTTTCTTGCGAAAGAATGTGCACAATACTGGTTAACTGCTAGGAGGACTACAAGTAAGCCTGCCCAGTTAAAGTGTGGTTAGGTAAACTGACTGCTCTCGACATGACCCCAATGGTTTGACTGGGCCATTAAACCTCGACACAAACAAATATGTATCACATATTATGTATACCAACTTGATATGAATCATGGATCCAGACCAGCCTTGGTGGCTCAATCGGATGCGCGTCTGACAAGTAAATAGGTGTTGGGTTTCATCCCCATCTGGTCCAGCAAAAAAAATTTCATGAGTGGAGATGGATCATGAATTATTTTCTACGATCATTCTCTGCCGCTGATTCATGAAGGGCAGTTGTCATTTACTGGTAAAAGTATGTGCATAAGTATACTGATTAATTGCATATCTAGGACTAAGCATGTCGAGGAAAAAGTGCCAATAGTTTAACTGACAGGCTCAACATGACCTTAACAGCATTGACTGGGACATAAAAATCAAATTACAGATAATATGCTTTTTCTTTCAGCTGAAAAGAACTGACATTTTTATTATTTCTCCTCAAAAATATATTGTGGGTACTCATTAGAAGTGCCTCGCCGAGGCACTTCTAATGAGCACCCACAGTATAACTTGCTTTCATGGAGAAATAAGAAAAGTGTTTATGTAGTCAACCTTTTCTGGAGCTATGATGTCATATTTATGCCATAAATACAATACTCAGTCATAGATAAGAGGTGTACCCAGTTTATTTCTCCATGAAAAAGTATTTGTGGGCACTCATTTGATTAGCCATGGCAAGGCAATTCAAACTAGAGCAAGCTGATGGAGTGTCATCGCATATCCCCGCACCAGCACAATGGCAGAACTCTGTGCACATCAAAATTCCCAAATACGTTCCTCCACTCCTCATCCATAGGGCTATTACATGTGACAGTTTCAAGGTTCTAGCTCAAAAAGCCTAAGAGGAGTTGTGTGACAATCCAAAAAAGGACCCAAAATCCTACTTTTTGACCTCTAATGACCCCTCAGACACGCCCCAGGGGCAAAATTTTTGCACCACTGTATTCTGCTCTTTATTACTTTCGATTTGATATGCAACATGACTATGTTTGTACAAAATAGATTTTGGACCCTTCGGGGGCCACACCCCCTGGCCCTGCCCCCAGGGTTACAGCAAAATTCTGAATGTGTTCCTCCAGTCCTCATCCATAGGGCTATGGCCTGTGAAAGTTTCAAGATTCTAGCTTAAATGGACTAGGAGCAGTGGTTTGACATTACAGATGGCCAGATGGATGGACAGGTGGAGAGGTATCACAATATCCCCGCTTTTCCTTTGAAAAGCGCGGGGATAATGAGTACCCCAAGAGCAAATTCTTTTCTTTTAAGAATAGCCCCTCATAAAGAAGCACATTCTTTTCTGCTGAAGTATCCAGGTGGTCAAGTGATTAGCACATTCAACTTCAGATCATGAGGTTGCAGGTTTCTCACTGGAGGCGAAATTCTACTCATCACTGTACGGCACTCCATTGCATATACATTGTAGTCTGAATTATCACCCTTCTGTTGTCTTGATATAACTTAAAAGGGTCGCGCCATGGAAATCATGTCTTCCAGCATGTGAAAACAATGACAGCCCCGATCAGCCTGCACATCCACAAAGTCTGATCATGGCCTTTGCTGTCAGCTACCAGAATTATTGGATACTATAGAATGTATCAATGAAGAGCAATTGCTCAAATGAGACTTTGCACATGCGTGAGATAAATCTGAATCTGCATTTTGCACATGTTAGAAGACACATTTTTGCTTGGCGAGGCCCAAATACATGTAATGTTGAAAGTGACATAAAACACCAAATCATCATCTTGTCTACTGAAGTTGTTTTCATGTTAGTATGAAAAGGGAGGCAAGTGTTTTCAGCTTAACCCTTAAAGCGCCAATCACAACTATTGTCGTCTGCTTTGTCTTCTGCTGGTTACTTTAAAAGTCACTTCTGCAAACAGTGTGGACCCAGATCAGACTGCTCCTTTAGGAGCAGTCTGATCTGGGTCCACACTGTTTGCCTGTATGCAAAAATAGGTTTGAAAAGTTTGCAAGAATATTCAGCAGACGACATAAACAGACAACATTTTCAGATGCAGGTTTTCTTGGCGCTTTAAGGGTTAATTGCCTTCCCTCTTTTTGTTGTGTATCCATTTACCGTATTTTTACCCTAGTATTGGGATGCCCCATCTACTTACCATACTTGCCCTAAAATTTGAAATAGTCCATTCTACTACCTGTTGGTGTGTCTAAAATATTGCTGTATGTATGGCAAATAGTGTAGACCCTTATCAGACATTGTGTTTTGCAGTTTCTAATCTGGATCTACACTGTTTGCTAAGGCCTATCTGTCCCAATAATTATGGTTGTTATGGTACATTAAATTGTGTAAACCTTCACTTGCATGATTAGATCAGTGCATGTAAACATTAAAATTAAATCATATTATCAGAGCTGTAGATAAGATGTTATTTGCAACAAAAATATACAGATAGTTTTCTTGTATTCCAGAAAAACATAGATTGTGGAACTCATTAGAAGTGCTTCACTGAAGCACTTAGTGAAGCACTTCTAATGAGTACCGCAACATTAGAGATGCCATGTCATAAAACATGCCTTTGGACATGAATGCTCAGTAAAGAATCAGATCAGCCTGCACATTTGTGCAGTCTGGCCCCGAAGTTATAAAACTTTTTTCATGCTCAACTCAGCTGAGCTTGAAATTTTTCATGCTAACAAATCTCAAATAACTAACAATGCCAAATTCTTTTGTGTTAAACATAGCTGAGCATGAAAATTTCTCTGCTAATAAATATGAAAATGCCAACGATTGCTGGCATTTTCATATTTATTAGCAGTGAAAATTTCATGCTCAGCTGAATTGAGCATGAAAAAAGTTTTTTAACCGAGGGGCCTGATCAGAATTTTCACTGGGCAGATTTTGGATAGCCAAGGATGCAAAATTTCTTCATGTGGACAATGAAAACACTGCTCAGACCCTGCTATCTGCAGGCTGATTTGTCTTTATTGAGCACATGTCAGGTACATTGTACATTAAAATAAACTGATTTCAGTCAAGAGTATTTTTCCCTCTTTTGGCAGCTGTGTTTGACTATCTGAAGCATAACCCACTAGAACCAGTGGACCGAGCTAAGTTAGAGGAGGAGTGTGGTGTTGGTGTTGTTATCACTCCAGACCAGGTGGAAGCTGCAGTATGTAGCATATACAGCTCAGAATACATCACGAAAACATGCCTATATAATATTGACCCCTTTAAACCCTAGTTTTATATACTAGTAGAACTGGGGTTTACAGGGGTATACATTATTTTTCTTATTTCTGCTCAAAAACATAGATTGTGGGTACTCGTTAGAACCGCCTCGTGTTTTGATCAGAAATATGTAAAATATAGAATATTTTTATCTGAAAATTTTCATTTTTTGGTGGTAAAATTTTCAGTATATTTGAATAGGCGTGTTGTCGTAATGAAATAATGTTTTCCTTGGATTTTTTTTAAATTTTATCTTTATTTTATGATTTTTTTCTTTGTTTCATATCAATAATGTAGAATCATAAGTGTACTTATTAGTATCAGGTTGCACTGATGCAATCTTGGTGAAGTGGCATTAGTTAACCATAAACCCTAGTCACCCTAAAGGACAAATCATAACTAACTACATAGCTCTAGAGCCAACCTTGGTAGCTCAGTTGGGTGTGGGTCCGATTGTTGGTGATCAGGAGGTTGTGGGTTCAATCTCGCCCAATCAGCGACATTCTTTCGTGGAGATTTGATCATGAAATATTTTCTACAGTCATTCTCTTCCTTCCACTAATTCATGAAGGGCAGTTGTGAGTTTCTGGCGAAAGAATGTGCACAGTACTGGTTAATCGCTTAGAGGACTAAGCCAGCCCAGTAAAAGTGTGGTTAGGAAAACTGACCACACTCAACATGACCCCATAGGGTTGACTGGGGGGGGGGGGGGGGTGGGGGGGGGTAAAACCTCAACCCAAACAAACATAGCTCAAGAAAAGTACTAATATATTTTTTCTTATTTTCTCCATGAAAACCTGTGTTGTGGGTACTCATTAGAAGTGCCTCATTAAGGCACTTGTAATGAGTACCAACAACATATGTTTTCATGGAGAAATAAAAATATATAATGTGGATAATCCCTCTTATCTGGAGCTATGTAACACTGCAACTTGAACCAGACATTGTGTTATTGTAATATACATGTAGCTCTAGATAAGAGCAGGTATCCACATAATATTTTTCTTATTTCTCCATGAAAACATATATTGTGGGTACTCATTAGAAGCGCCTCGGTGAGGCGCTTCTAATGAGTACCCACAATATATGTTTTCGTGGAGTAATGAGAAAATTATGAATAATTTTCGGAAGAAAAGGCACCTTATCTGAAGCTATGATTTAGTCTGTCTATAATTCTTCTTCTTCCGCTTTCACACTTTATTATGTTCATTCGGGACTCTCTCAGTTTGAAATAAACTTTGAAACTTTATATTGTAATACATTACCACATGTTTTGATGTTGAAATAGCACAGAAATTTATCTTTTGAATGGCCTGCTTTATCGTTGATCAGGAGATCTTTCCTTCAGAACCATTGAACTGTGATAAGATAGAGTTGAGTGGGAGTTGATGTTACAATATACTTTTATTATAGCCCCCTGGCATACAAAGTACATGTATGTTGAGCCTATATAATGTCATCTTTCCGTTCGTTTGGTTGTACAGGCTTTCCGTTCGCTAGTAAACATCTATGTCAAAGTTTTGTGTTAAAGTTTTATTTTTATAATAACTAAGACATAGCGCCGGCCATGGGTATTTGTGTTCCTCCGGGCACTTGCTCTAGATTTTCTTATTTTTCTTCTCAGATCATAAAGCTACCATTCAGTGAGGGCGGGAATTAATTACTTTTATCATAGCTCCAGATAAGGTGCTTTATTTTTCAGCCAATTCATAGGCCTAGATAAGAGTGGGTATCAGGTTAACTATTTTTCTTATTTTTCCAGGTAAACATACGTTATGGGTACTCATTAGAAGCGCCTCAGTGAGGCGCTTCTAATGAGTACCACAACATATGTTTTCGTGGAGAAATAAGAAAAAAATCAATACTTTTGGATTGAAAAAAACGCCTTAACTAGAGCTATGATTCCATAAAGTTCTGACAGTTTTCTTATTTCTCCATGTAAACAGATGTTATGGGTACTCATTGCCTCATTAAGACATTTCTAATGAGCATCCACAATTTTGTGGAAAATTTAGAAAAAATATTATGTGGACACTCCCTCTTATCTGGGACTATGGCTTTTTTTTTTTTTTCTTATTTTCTTCTATTCAGATCATAAAACTACTTATATACTTCAAGTATAAATACTTACATGTAGTTAGTTTTGGAAGGTTGACATGTGAAAATTTAATATGACAACAAAAGATTAATTTTGTAAAACTGATTAGTACGATCTGTTAGATACAGATATATATGGCAAATTTCATAGATTTTTTTTTTTTCAACCCAGAAATGTGCAGCTGACTGAGTGGTTAATGCTTCTAACTTCAGATCATCAGGTCCCAAGTTCGAATCCAGCTGGAGATGGAATTCAACTCCTGACTGTATGGTGCTTCATTGCTCAGACCTTTTATTATCTCTTTTCTGTTGACTTGATATAACTTAACCCTTGTCCTGCTGAATAAATGAAGAGGCCATGCCCAATTCTAATTTTCAGCCAATCAGATTACTTGATCCAGATTGTTGATTTAAATTCACATACTTAATGGCAAACAGTGCAGATCCAGATCAGTTGGCTTCAACTGATCTGTTTGCAAAGGCAGGGTATATCCAGGTTTAGCAGGACAAGGGTTAAATAATGTTGAAAGGGACGTAAAACACCAAGTCTTTATTTTTTCAGCCCAAAAGTATTGATATTAATCTTATTTCTGCACAGGGATGTAAAATTCCACTCACCCTCTCGCACTTGAAGGTAAATTTTAAGGCAAGGTGTGAGAGTTTTAGAACCCTCTTCACTTTTTCTTCATTTTTAGCATCTAATGAAAAATTAAGACCATAAGGGCGAGTAAGTTATGAGGGAATTTTACACCGCTGCTGGTGCCGGCCTCGGTGGCTCACTTGGATGCGCCGTCCGACTGGAGACCAGGAGGTCGCGGGTTCAACCCCCACCGAGGTCGGCAGCATTCTTTCGTGGAGATTGATCAGGGTTCTCGGGGACGCAGAATCCTGCGTCCCGGGACGCATAAATCAGGGTCCGGACTCCTAAAAATTCCCAAAGCGGAGTCCGTCGGATGCATGTTTTTTTCCCGTGGGACGACTACTAATTATGATCAGATTATTTGACTGAAGTCTAAAATCCGCCACGTGTTATTCGTACCGTCGGTAGCATCTTAAAAGATCAGTAGTAATCCGCCGCGTGCTTTTCACACCTGCGACAGTACCGTTATTTGCTAAGCAAGCGGCAGTTAAACAGGTGTTGGCAGTTCACACTTCAGCGATCGAGCAAATAAAGCATACCACTGACATCGATATGCGACCCTTTCCCTCATTGTGTATTGGCTGCACTTACCGACTGATTCATCGAAAATGCACACGCAGGTGACATGCTTTCATCCCTTTAGGCTGGCGTTTTTTGTTGTTGTTTTTTTTTTTTTTTTGTTGTTGTTGTTATTAATTGATCATTTTTTTCCATTTCAAAATTTTTCGGACGCTGAATTCTCGGCACTAACATAAAAAAACGCCAGAATACTTCTTTTCTGTTAAAAGACGACAAGCGACCACAAGAAAAATAGTACCTTATCCCTTTGCGAGATATCAGTCTGCGCCGAGGTCTGCGCATCAAAACGGTTATTCCTGCTTGTCACTAATAAATAAATAAAAAATTCCAAGTCCCATCGAATCTATCCCGTAACCCTGTGAAGTCTAATGGGACTGCTCAGATGCACCCCGGACGACGGTATACAGTTTTGGACTGTTCTATAAGTTACATTTTCCATTGCTCCCGAATGAAGAAAGCGCGTGCTCCTAACGGTAGCGCGTGCTCGTAGCGGTGACGTCATTTGACATCATGGCGGGAAACCGTTTTGGGAGAAAAACGAACTATTACCATGTTGCATTGTAGAGCATTTTCTTCGCAGAAATGCATATGAAACAGACATATATTAAAAATAGAACTAAATTATCAAGGCTTTTTCAGCAAATCAAATCAGTAGATCGAATTTTCAGCTAGTAAGGAAGTCCCGGACATTTTTTCGTAGCGTGTATTGATCGCAGCACGGTGCAAATGTAAACATTGAAATGACGTTTTGCGGGAAGCTCAGTAGAGGTGTCCATGATCAGAAGGTGCTGGTATATTGCATATATAAGTTTGCGATAGCATATAACGGAGCTTTAATTGGTTTTGATTAAAATATGTTTCACTTATAATATCCATCACTCATGCAGACAGCAACGATCCGAACTTTTTTGGGTTGGGATGGGATATTGAATTTAACAAAAAGCAATGAAAGAGGGATGCCATTGGGAGGATTAGTTCATATTTCTTCAGAAATAACCTCGAATCTTTTGCTACATTAACCATAAAATAATAATAATATCTGCTTTACTTGCAGCACATGATGGAAGAGTAAAATAAAAAGCTAAAAACATTGACTGCATTACTTTATTAAATATTAAAAAAAGTGCGACTATCGTTACCATGGAAGTAAAATAGGTTAGGATTGTCATGTCTCCCTAAACTGCAAAAATGTCTCCATTTTCCCATGAGAGAGACGACGTCATCCTAAGTTCTGTGCCAGCTCCATTGAATTAATTAACAACATCAGGATGTGTGATAATGACTACCAGTTGGTTACACGCATTGCTCGGACTAACACATAAAGCAGAGACCAAAATCAGTTGAAAACACACACACACACACACACACACACACACACACACACACACACACACACACACACACACACACACACACACACACAAATATGTGAAAATAAGGAAACTGATTCTCCATTGGGTATTTATAGAATGAAGTTACTGGGGACATGCTCACTATTAAAGGAGACTCCTGAAAAAAATGGGACTCATATTTTTTGGGAGTGGGACTCCTACATTTTGGCTGGGACTCCTACTTTTTATAAAAAGTGAGTCCCGGACTCCTACTTTTAAAATCCTAGTGAGAACCCTGTTGATCATGAAATATTTTCTACGGTCATTCTCTCCCTTCCGCGGATTCAAGAAGGGCAGTTGTCAGTTTCTGGCGAAAGAATGTGCACAATACTGGTTAACCGCTTAGAGGACTATGCCTGCCCAATAAACATGTGGTTAGGTAAACTGACCGCGCTCGACATGACCTCATTGGGTTGACTGGGCCGTAAAACCTCAACACAAACAAACAAACACTGCTGCTGCACAATAACATACAGACAACCCTCTTTATACCGACACTCAATACAACGACAAAGTTCATTATAATGATAATTTGACTGTCATGAAACCTTCATTAAAGAGGTAACAATTAGTCAGAAATTATGCAAAAATATTGTATATAATACTTCGTTTTTTGGTATTTGTTACAAATATCCAAAACATATGTTCTATGAGTAATAGAGAATAAAAGGCCTTTCTTTTCATTTTAACGGCATCGCCTTTGGGAACAAATGCTGTCGTTGTAATGAAAGTTCACTGTATATTTGGGTACTCATTAGAAGCACTTTTATAAGTAAAACTCTATTATTGCATAAAAAGCAGTGTCGCACGTTATTAACGGCCGTGCATTAACTGACGAAAAGCCGTGTATTAACAAGGCAATTCACGCGCTGTTAATGCACGGCTACGCAACTTTCAGTATGATCGTACCGGGGCCACAGATTTGCTGCCATTACGAGATATGTACTGCCCGGCCCTCGAATGAGCATAGTCAGTGGAAATTACGTTCGCAAGACATCGGTGAAAAGGCGAAACAAAATAGTGCAAGAAATAACGCGAAATGTAGCAAATGTTTTCAGTTTTTATGCAATAATAGAGATCGAACATGGTTTTGCAATGCATTAACATTCGCCAGGTCCCTTGGGAGGTGTTGAAAACCGCGGCCTTCGGCCTCGGTTTTCAACACCTCCCACGGGACCTGGCGAATGTTAATGCATGAAAAACCATGTTTGATCCCTATAATGAGTACCAAGAACATACCTTTTAATGGGAGAATGATATAACTACATTGTATTTTTTTTCCGGGTACTGGTCTTATTGAGAGCTACATGTAGGTTCGTATGTAGAGAAGATGCCATATATGATAAGGGAAAAAGGAGGAATTTTTAAAAGCTTATGTCTACTGCTGTATTTAATAATTTGTAGGTTGAAGAAGTGGTTGAGAAATACAAGCCTGCATTGCTGGAACAAAGATACAAGTTTAACATGGGAACAATAATGGGTAAGATGTGTCACAGCATGAGAAAATGTACCTTAATGGTGTACCCAGTGAAGACTGATTAGCCTGTGTATCAGTGCAGTCTGGTCAGTCTTCACTGGGAGTTCTAGGCCCAGTTGTTCAAAGCTAACGATGTTGTTAGTTAACAATTCGTTAAAACTTACATCGAGTGATACGTAAATATGCTGAAATTTTTTGCTGAAAAAATGTGAGTAGCTTTTGCAGCACAAAAGCTACTCACATTTTTTCAGCAAAAAAAATCAGAATACTGTATATTGAATCCGCTAAAACAGTTAACGAAATGACACTTAACGAGCTTGTTAAGCTAACGACGCTTTGAACAATTGGGCCCTGGATAACCAGGGCTATGCCCATAGGCTTCTTCAAACAGACAGTGAAAACTAGTGTTGGGAATTGGCCAGAATTTCATGGTCAATCATCACTTTGTAAAACTGACTGATCATCGACTAATACCGTAATATCTCTTAGTATTCGGACAGATAGGCATTTGCAAACAGTGTAGACCCAGATCAGATGCCGCAGAGCACAGAGCATGGCATCTGATCAGGGTCTTCACTGTTTGCCATACATACAGCAATATTTTAGACACATCAAGTGGTAGTAGAATGGACTATTTCAAATTTTAGGACGTTTGGTACGTATACATGTAGGTGGATAAGGAGTCCCAATTCTCAAAAGTAAATACGGTAATCAACTTCTAAAATCTATTTGTTCTTTTTAGCCCTCTTCCAGGTACTTTTTGCCGGCCTCGGTGGCTCAGTTGGATGCGCGGTCCGACTGGAGACCAGGAGGTCGCGGGTTCGACCCCTGCCGAGGTCGGCAACATTCTTTCGTGGAGATTGATCATGAAATATCTTCTACGGTCATTCTCTCCCTTCCGCTGATTCAAGAAGGGCAATTGTCAGTTTCTGGCGAAAGAATGTGCACAGTACTGGTTAACCGCTTAGAGGACTAAGCCTGCCCAGTAAATGTGTGGTTAGGTAAACTGACCACACTCGACATGACCCCATTGGGTTGACTGGGCCGTAAAACCTCAACACAAACAAAACCAGGTACTTATTCAGAGCTCAAGATCAATAAAAGGGATATCCAGATGATATTTTTTCTTTTTCTCCGTGAAAACAAATGTGTGTACTCATTAGAAGTGCCTGCAGAGACATGTCTGATGAGTACCCACAACATATATTTTCATGGAGAAATAAGCAAAATATCAGTACTTTTTTGGTTGAAACAAGTGCCTTATTTCAGGCTGTATATCAATTTCTTAGTCTTTGATTAATGACCACAAATCTAAAATGGCCCAAACAGACAGCTTAGAATTTCGTTATTTTTTTATTTTATTTTATTTATAACTTGCCTATTAAAATAAAAAGTGAGAGAACATAGATTTCAGAAAATAGAATTTTCCAATTAGTTAACTATGAAAATTTTCCCATCATCAGTCACAACTTCACAAGAGACAAAAGTAACTGATGAAACGTAAAAGTGGCAACACTTGAAAACTATTCAGACATTGCACATGCACAGAATGATTTGAGTCATGCCACAAGACATAAGGCATATTTTCTCATGACTTATCCCAGATTATTATGAGTCATGCCAGACCACATGACAACTTCTCCAAGAGCAGTCTGATCTAGAAAACACTGTCAGAGATAAGAAACATAGATCTATCAGTTCCTGAAGTGGTCATGTGCATAGCTTCAGATAGCCGGCCTCGGTGGCTCAATTGGATGTGCGTCTGACTGGAGACAAAAGAGGTCGTGGGTTCGACCCCGCAGAGATTGGCAACATTCTTTTGTGGAGACTGATCATGAAATATTTTCTACGGTTATTCTCTCCCTTCTGCTGATTCAAGAAGGGCAGTTGTCAGTTTCTGGCAAAAGAATGTGCACAATATTGCTTAGTGGACTTAGCCTGCCCAGTGAACGTCTGGTTAGGTAAACTGGCTGCGCTCGACATGACCCATAAAACATGACTGGGCCGTAAAACCTCAGCACAAACAAACATAGCTCCAGATAAGGCATTTTTTTTTCAACAGAAAAGTACAGATATTTTTCTTATTCCTCCATTAAAACGTGTTGTGGGTACTCATTAGAAGTGCCTTGTCAAGGTGCTTCCATTGAGTAGCAACAACATATGTAGAGAAATAAGAAAAATATTAAGTGGATACCCCCTCTTATCTGGATCTATGCATGTGGCTGAGTGATTAGCCCTCCTGACTTCATGTTACAGATTTGAATCATGCTGGAGGGACCAGCTCATGACTGTATAGCTCTTCATAGCATTTCAATATCTCCCCTTCATCATCTGAGTGTGGTTTTAACCCTTGTCCTGCTGAATAAATTAAGATGCCACGCCCACTTCTAATTTTCAGCCAATCAGGTTACTTGATCCTGATTGTTGTTATAAATTAGCATACTTGATGGCAAACAGTGCGGATCCAGATCAGTTGGCTTCTGAAGAAGCCAACTGATCTGGATCTACACTGTTTGCAAAACAGGGTATATCCGGGTTCAGCAGGACAATGGGTTACTTCTGTTGAAAGAAACGTAAATCACTAGATTGTCTGCCAATTTTCCCTGAATACAATAAACACTTGCACATTTTTTGACCTTGAAATGGTTCAAAAATGTCTGTATATTACTTATGGAGACATGGAATGATCACATATTTTCTTAGATGTCTGGGAGATTGGAAAAGCTCACTTCAAACCTATTCTGTTTGTTTATTAATGGTAATTTTGTTTGTGTTTATTACTCACTACACGACACAATAAAATTGTAAAAAAAAAACAAACAAAAAAAACAACAAAACAAATAACAACAACAAAAATCATTTTATGCCTGTTTTGTGTATTACTCACTGCACAACTCGATCAAAATTGTAAAAAAACAACAGCAAAAAAAAATATGCCTGTTTTGTATATTACATTCTGCACAACACAATAAAATTGTGAAATAACAACAACAACAACAAAAATATGCCTGTTTGTGTATTACTCACCGCACAACACAATAATATTGTAAAACAAAAAAAACAAAAAAAACTTTTTTTGCCTGTTGTGTGTATTACACACTGCACAAAACAATAAAGTTGTAATACAAAAAATATGTATTTTGTCACCTTCAAACATCCACAGTTTGTGCCTCTATGCAGTCAGATGAGGGCCGTCAATGTGACTCCTCCCTGTTACTTTATTTACCCTAAATATTCAGACACCTCAACACCTTACCATACATATCCTAAATTTCTAGCAAGTTCATCTGACTGCTTGCTGAAATGTCTAAAAAATGACAGAATGGCAAACAGTGTCGACCCTGATCAGGCAGTATATGATACATACATGTATATGTTATAGCTCCAGATAAGGCAATTTTTTATGCCCCTGCCTGCCTTTGGCAGGAGTGGGGCATATAGCATTTCGCCGTGATGTTATGTCCGTATGTGCATATGTGCGTATGTCACGTTCGTAACCAGGTTCAAGTTTACCTGCAAGTTTAGGTGCAAATTTACATCTGCGTTTCTCTTGCAGCTAATAACTTTTATACCTTCTGGGCTAGAAAATTGAAACTTTGTATGACACTTGCCTACATCAAGATCTTTTAATGTATGGTACCGTTGCCCCAGAGTCATGCCCCTGGGCGGGGCTAGGGGTCAAGAAATGCCTGCAGGTGAATGAGGATGGCCGTGGGCGGGGGCATCCGTGTCGTATTGACACATTTCTAGTTTCAAGTAAAAAATGATACATGTACATTGTATTTTTTGCTTAAATCTCCACAAAAACATGTTATGGATACTCATTAGAAGTGCATCAATGAGGCACTTCTAATGAGTACCCACAACACATTTTTATGGAGAAATAAGAAGAATATTTTCCTGATACCCCTTCTTATCTAGACCTATGGTCTTATATGGTCTATTGTCTATATTTAAGCTAAATCAGGTAAATTAATGTATTATTACAGGTGAAGCTCGGAAGAAACTGAAGTGGGCAGATGGTAAGGCCATCAAGAATGAAGTTGATATTCAGGTAAATGATAACCCTAGACAGGGACGATGGTTCCTTTATGAATATATAGTAAATGCCATAAAATTTAGAAAACTATATTCCTGTTTGCATACCTTATTTTGTCAGAAAGGCTAGTGTTATAAATTTTAGGACAATTAACATGTGCTCCAATGTGCAGATCAATATGTGTACTTACCACATGTTATAAGCTGTTATTAGCTCTGTTTCTGTTTTGCTAGCTCATATAATAGATCTGTCAGATTTATTAAAGGGAAAAGCAAAGCTTGCAAAGAATCTAAGCAAATCATGCATTTTTGGTGCAATTTTGATCATAAGTGGATAAAAGGATCAAAACTGAGGAAGTTAAAGATCTTTAACCCATTGAGTCTGGTGACCCCCTAAAAGGGTAATTGGCAAACAGTGCAGACCAAGATCAGACACCATATAACTCAGCATCTGATCAGGGTCTCCACTGTTTGCAAATAGCTCAACCATTTTTCTCTAGGAATATCTAAATCATATAGCCTGGCATACCTAAAATCAAAATTAGACTCTTCCAAAATATAGTGTGCAGGGAGTCTATTCAGTCTACAGTGGGTTAAAGATTTCAAAACATTATCAAGGGTGCCACCATTTTGAATATTCAATGAGGTTCTTAATTAAGAATTCAAAGTATTAGATAAAAATTTCTTGCTGACAGAGAACTACTATTTTCAAGCAAAATCAATAAAGATATAGAGACCCATCATTTTTAATATATCTACACGTTTGCAGGAAGCTATGGACACTATACATTGCCCGAAAAGTGCACATTGCTGTCAGTTAGAGACTTAGAAAATCTGAAGAATTTTATATTTCTTGAAAATTGGGGTACAGCAAACTGCTTAATGTTGTATCCACGAAACTTTTTGGAGATGTTGGTGCCTATCACTAAAACTTTTCTCTTGTGTAGTTGTTATAAGAAAGTTATATTTAAAAAGTTATGGCAAAAATTCAGTTTGAAAAAGATAACCATTCAAATTTAGATGCTCTCTTTTTCAGGTTCTAGATCTTCTTGGTCCTAAGACAGCTGAAGACTTAATGAAACCTGTCAAACAGAAGGTTAGTACTTAGCTTGACTGTACGAAAGTACAAGGAGTTGTGTTACCCTTTAAAGTTTTACGACAAAGTTTTTTTTTTCGAACCTTCATATCTCAACAACCACTGGCCAGAACTCTTTGATATAGCATATCCTTCTATTCCATAACATCATACCCCAGGGAGAGGCCCTGGGGGGGGTGGGGGGCTGTGGCTTAGTGGCCAAACATTAGGTCAAACTTGCTTTATAGTTTTACAACAAAGTTTTTAAACATATCTCAGCAGCCACTGCCTAGAACCTTTCCGTATTTGGAATATAATCATAGCATAGCATAACCTTCTATTCCATAACATCATACCCCAGGGTCAGACCCTGGAGTGGGGCTTAGGGGTAAAAAATTAGGTCATCCTCACTTTAAAGTTTTAGGACAAAGTTTTTTTATCATTTTTATCTCAGCAGTCACTGGACAGAACCCTTCCATATTTGGAACAATCATATAGCATAACCTTAGATTCCCTAACACTCTACTCAGGGTCAGACACTGGAGCAGGTCTTAGAAGTCAAAATTAGGTCACACTCACTTTAATGAAGTTTTAAGACGAAGATAAACATTTATATCTCTGCAACAACTGGAGAGAACCCTTCCATATTTGGCACACAGTGATAGCATAGCATAATCTTGGACACCATACCACAGGGTCAGTTGATTAAAAGGGTTCTGTCCACTATGCCATATTATAGCTAGACAAGGAGCGACTCAGGCAAGCTATGCTGTCCTGGGACAGCCCTTGTTTTACCTGTATTGTTATGCCCCCAACTTTGAAGAAGTTGGAGGGGCATATATTGCTTCTGGGGCGTCCATCCATCCATCCGTTCGTCTGTCGGGTTGTCACGCTTTTTGGTGCATAGCATAACTTTAGACATGTGCATGCTACTGTTTTAAAATTTCTTATATGGATTCCTCATGAAAAAATAGCTGACATGTATTTTTTTCTCGGTAGAATTATGCCCCTTTCCTGAGAAAAAATATGGATGCAATCTTTTCAGCAAAATATCTGAAAAACTATTGAAGTTAGAGCCTTGAAACTTGAGGAATGGACTGGTAGTGATGAGAAGACAACCTTATTAATTTTTGAATAAATTTTGAAAAATACTGCCTGAGTAATGGCACTTTGTAATTTTGGGCATTTTTACCTTGTCAGCAAAATATCTGAAAAACTGTTGGAGCTAGAGCCTTAAAACTTGATGAATTATGTGGTTATGATGAGTAGATGACCTGATTAACTTTTGAATAAATTCCGAAAATAAAAAATTCATGAGTAATGGCCCTTTGTTAATTTTGGCATTTTCCCTTGTCAGCAAAATATCTCAAAAACTATTGAAGCTGGAGCTTTGAAACTTGATGAATAGATGGTAGTGATGAGTAGATGACCTGATTAACTTCTGAATAAATTTTGAAAAATACTTCATGAGTTATGGTCCTTTGTAATTTTGGGCATTTTTACCTTGTCAGCAAAATGTCTGAAAAACTATTGGAGCTAAAGCTTTGAAACTTGATGAATTGATTGGTAATGATGAGTAGATGACCTGGTTAACTTTTGAACAAATTCTGAAAAATATTTCATGAGTAATTGCCCTTTGTAAATTTTGGCATTTTTCCCTTGTCAGCAAAATATCTCGAAAACTATTGAAGCTAGAGCTTTGAAACTTGAATATCCAGGCTTTTGGCATTAAAAAACATGCCTTTTCTATAGCTGGGCACTGAAAAGATTGGTAGTGATGAGTAGATGACCTGATTAACTTTTGAAAAAATTCTGAAAAAATACATCATGAGCTATGGCCCTTTGTAATTTTGGGCATTTTTACCTTGTCGGCAAAGTATTCCAAAAACAGTTGGAGCTAGAGCCTAGGAACTTGGTGAATTGATTGGTAATGACGAGTAGATGACCTGGTTAACTGTTGAATAAATTCAGAAAAATATTTCAAGAATAATGGCCTTTTGTAAATTTGGGCATTTTTTTCCTTGTCAGCAGTGTATCTCAAATAATGTTGGAGCCAGAGCCTCATAACTTGATAAATAGATAGGTAGTGATGAGAAGGAAGTTGGAGGGGGTTATTGCTTCTGGGCATGAGTAATGTCCCATTGTAAATTTGGGCATTTTCCCTTTTCAGAAAAATATCTAAAAAACTATTGGACCTAGAGCCTCATAACTTGATGAATAGATTGGTAGTAATGAGAAGATGACCTGATTAACTTTTGAATAAATTCTGAAAAGTATTTCAGGGGTTGTGGCCTTTTGTAGATTGGGCCGTTTTTACCTTGTATTATCTTTAGAGGCAAGCATATGGTTGGGGGCATAGTGTTTTACAAACACAATTTCTAGTTATACTTGTAACTGTAGCTGGCATGCAAGTAGTGTGTTGTTGTAAGAGGTGAAAAAATTCTAATCACCAAAGCCACTGCCTGGGATCCAACCCGGGCGCCTGAGTGACAGGCAAACACTCTACCACATTGCTATAAAAGCCAGCTTGTACCGCAAGGCAGTATAAGTGTATCATATACCTATCACTACTACATTTGGACATATATGCCCTGATAACTGTCTCACTCAGGTAATACTAATAAGAACCCACAGCAGGTATTATCATTGAGAAACCAGAAAAAATATATTTCTGTCAGAAATAAAAGCAACTTGTCAAAATCTCTGATGGATAGATAGAGTTACCTAAAGGAGCAGTTTGCTCAGGGTCTGTATTGATTTCCATTTAGCCAGCAGATTGTGGACACCACACCGGGTAGTTATACTGGACTTGTTCAAATTTTATGATAAGTCTGCTAAGAAGTTTAAGTGTCCCAGTATATTTAGGGTTCTTTACTTGTCCATGAAAAGTTGGTCAAAATCCTCTTGTCCAACCAAGATTTATTTGTCTGAAAATTGGCATTTTTTCTTATTTCTTGAAGAAAACATGTTATGGGTACTCATTAGAAGCACCTCACAGAGGAAGAAATAAGAAAATAATGTATCTCATAATCTGAGTACTCTTTTAAGATAGAGCTATGGAGTCCTTGTCCCAGGACAAGTAAATTAAAATGTCTTACTTGTCCTCAGAGAAATGGGACAGGTTGGACAATTTGGTATTTCCACAGCCCTGTAGTGTGTATAAATAGTGCTACTTTGAGTTGTATTACACAAAAAGAATGCTAAATGGGAATGGATAAAATTCATAGCTGAAAACTTTT
The DNA here is from genome assembly GCA_964016985.1 of Anodontia alba. Classification (NCBI taxonomy): domain Eukaryota; kingdom Metazoa; phylum Mollusca; class Bivalvia; order Lucinida; family Lucinidae; genus Anodontia; species Anodontia alba. The sequence continues at coordinate 50,790,702 of OZ024828.1, read as the reverse complement.
CCAGCTATTCAAAAGGAAATCACTCCAGCACAAGAAAATTGGCCTCCCTGATATATTAATCCCTTTTCAAAGTGAGGATAGTTGGGTGGGGGTTCTTTCTAAGAGCAAATTCTTACTTTTAGGGTTATATTTGTATGTCAAAATCAGTGCATTGTTAACCCTAGTCCTGCTGAACCTGGATATGTCCTGCCTTTGCAAATAGTGTAGATCCAGATCAGTTGGCTTCTGAAGAAGCCTACTGATCTGGATCTGCCCTGTTTGCCATTAAGTATGTGAATTTATAACAGTAATCTGGATTAAATAATCTGATTGGCTGAAAATTAGAAATGGGTGTTAATTCTTTATATATTCAGCATGACAAGGGTTAAGGAGACTTGAAACACTTAGTAGTCATTGCAAAGGAGACAGCCTCAGTGGCTCAGTTCGATGCACGTCTGATTTGTGATCAGGAGGTTGTGGGTTCGACCCCGGCTGGGTCGGCAACATTATGATCATTCCCTCCCTTCCGCTAATTCATGAAGGGCAGCTGTCAGTTTCTGACCAAAGGGTGTGCACAATACTGGTTAACCTCTTAGATGACTCAGCCTGCCCAGTAAAACGTTTTTAGGTAAACTGATCGTGCTCGACATGACCCCATTGGGTTGACAGGGCCGTAAAACATCAATTAAAACATATTTTCTACGGTCATTCTCTCCCTTCCACTGATTCAAGTAGGGCAGTTGTCGATTTCTGACGAAAGAATGTGCACAATACTGGTGAACCACTAACAGTACTAAGCCTGCCCAATAAAAGTGTGGTTAGGTAAACTGACCGCGCTCACCATGACCCCTTGAGGTTGACTGGGCTGTAAAACCTTAACACAAACAAAGGAAAGGAGACAACTTCTGTAACTACCTGCTTGCTTTCCTACACGTGAAACCCCTTTTGAAAAGTGGTTTACTCTTAACCCATTGATGTTGAGTGGACTCTTCTACCACACCTCTTTGGACTGGTCTATTTCCAATAGCAGGGTGTCTGGTTGGTTTTTTAGCTCACCTGAGTATGAAGTGCTCATGGTGAGCTATTGTGATCGGTCAATGTCCGTTGTGTGTCATGCATCATCTGTCGTGCGGCGTCAACAATTGCTTTAAAAGCCTACTCATCCTACACCCCTGGGCCAGTGGACTTGAAACTTATAAGCATGGGGGTGACTTGTAGATCATGGCGGCCATCTTGAAAATCCATTTTTCGCTTCTTCTCCTGAACCAAAGGGCCAATTGACTCGAAACTTGGTAGGAAGCATCAGGGTGTCTTGTAGATAAATAGCTAAAATCCTTCTGATTGGAAATCCAAAATGGCCGTCATGGCGGCCATCTTGAAATCTATTTTTCGCTTCTTCTGAACCAAAAAGCCAGTTGACTCAGAAACTTCGTAGGAACATCGGGGTGACTTGTAGATCAAAAATAGCTAAAATCGTTCTGATTGGAAATCCAAGATGGCCCCCATGAAAATCTATTTTTCGCTTCTTCTCCTGAACCAAAAGGCCAATTGACTCGAAACTTGGTAGGAAGCATCGGGGTGACATGTAAATAAAAAATAGCTAATACAGTTCTGATCCAAAATCCAAGATGGCCACCATGACGGCCATCTTGAAAATCTATTTTGCTCTTCTTCTCCTGAACCAAAAGGCCAATTGACTCAAAACTTGGTAGGAAGCATCAGGAAGACTTATAGATAAAAAAATAGCTAAAATTGTTCCGATTGGAAATCCAAGATGGCCACCATGGCTGTAATCTTGAAAGTCTATTTTTCCCTTCTTCTCCTGACCCGAAAGGCCATCTGACTCGAAACTTGGTAGGAAGCATCGGGGTGACTTGTAGATCAGAAAAAGCTAAAATCATTCCGTTCGGAAATACAAGGTGGCTGCCACAGTTGCCATCTTGAAAAGCTAGTTTGAACTTCTTCCTCTGAATACAAGGCTAATTGAAATCCATGGGAATCAAGACTTGAAACTTGGTAGGAAGTATTGAGATTACTTGTAGATAAAAAATAGCTCAAATCGTTCCAATTGGAAATCCAAAGTAGCAGGCATGGCCGCCATCTTGAAAATCTATTTTATGCTTCTTCTTCTGAACCGAAAGGCCAATTGACTCGAAACTTGGTAGGAAGCATCAGGATAACTTGTAGATAAAAAAAAAAAAAAAAAATGTAAAATTGTTCTGATTGGAAATCCAAGATGGCCACCATCTGCAAAATCTATTTTCACTTCTTTCCTGAACCTAAAGGCCAGTTGACTCTAACCTGGCTAGGAATCTTTGGGGTGATTTGTAAATTAAAAATAGCTAAAATTTTTCCGATTGGAAATCCAAGATGGCCACCTTGGTGGCCATTTTGAAAATCTATTTATTGATTTTTCTCCTGAACCGAAAGGCCAATTGACTCGAAACTTTGTAGGTAGCATCAGGGTGACATGTAGATCAAAAATAGCTAATATCATTCGATAGAAAATCCAGGATGACCACCATGGTGGCCATCTTGAAAATCTATTTTGCTTTTCTTCTCCTGAACCAAAAGGCCAACTGACTCAAAACTTGGTAGGAAGCATCGGGAAGACTTATAGATCAAAAATAGCTAAAATCATTCAGATTGGAGATCCAAGATGGCCACCATGGCTGCCATCTTCAAAAACTTATTTTTCCCTTCTTCTCCTGAACCGAAAGCCAACTGACTCCAAACTTAGTAGGAAGCATCGGGGTGACTTGTAGATCAAAAATAGTTAAAATTGTTCCAATCGTAAATACAAGATGGCTGCCACAGTTGCCATCTTGAAAAGCTATTTTGAACTTCTTCTCCTGAATAGAAGGCCAATTGAAATCCATGGGAATCAAGACTTGAAACTTGGTAGGAGGCATCGGGATGACTCAAAGATCAAAAATAGCTCAAATCATTCCAATCGGAAATCCAAGGTGGTCGCTATGGCCGCCATGTTGAGAATCTATTTTATGCTTCTTCTCCTGAACCGAAAGGCCCATTGACTCAAAACTTGGTAGGAAGCATCAGGGTAACTTGTAGATAAAAAAAAGTAAAATTATTCTGATTGGAAATCCAAGATGGCTGCCTTCTTGAAAATCTATTTTTCACTTCTTTTCCTGAACCTAAAGGCCAGTTGACTCCAACCTGGCTAAGAAGCTTTGGGGTGATTAGTAGATTAAAAATAGCTAAAATTTTTCTGATCTGAAATCCAAGATGGCCATCCTGGCGGCCATCTTGAAACTTTATTTATTGATTCTTCTCCTGAACCGAAAGGCCAATTGACTCGAAACTTGGTAGCATAGGGGTGACTGGTAGATCAAAAAAAGTTAAAATTGTTCCGATTGGAAATCCAAGATGGCCATCATGGCAGCCATCGTGAAAATCTATTTTTGGCTTCTTTTCCTGAACCTAAAGGCCAGTTGACTTGAAACTTGGTAAGAATCATCGAGGTGACTTGTAGATCAAAAATAGCTAAAATCGTTCCGATTGGAAATACAAGATGGCTGCCACAGTTGCCATCTTGAAAAGCTATTTTGAACTTCTTCTCCTGAATAGAAGGCCAATTGAGTTGAAACTTGATAAGAAGTATCGGGGTGACTTGTAGATAAAAAATAGCTAAAATCATTCTATCGGAAGTCCAAGATGGTTGCCCTAGCAGCCATGTTGAAAATCTATTTTTTATACATGTATAATCATCATGAATCTTGGTCAGAATGTTTTCCTTGACCATGTATGGGTCAGGTTCTCTAAGTGGTATGATACTCAGGTGAGCGTTACAGGGCCATCATGGCCCTCTTGTATTATTACTGTGTTTTATAGAAATTCCTGATTATTAGTGCAGATATGTTGTCTCCATAATTTTTAGTGAGACTCACTAATTTATGGCTCAAAAAACTCTGTTTTATGCACTGCCTCACTCTCTTTTGTCTGAAATTTCCCTTTTTGCTTAATAAATAAATAAGGACCTCACTATGTTTTTTTCCAGGATCTCACTAATTTTCATTCTGAAAACTTAACATGTCTGTTTATGCAAACAGTGTAAACCCTGATCAGAAATCACATCAAGCAGCATCTAATCTTGGTCTGCACTGTTTGCAAAAACCCTTGGGGTGTGGTGGGGGTATGGGGGTTTGGGGCGGGTTCCTGAATAAAATGGGTTAAAGAAAGTGTTTCCTTTTAGAGTAGATTCCTTTTGACAAGGGTGGCAAAAACATTTCACAGAGTTATCTGCCTTGAAAATCTGTCCATTTTCCTTGTCTAAAAACATGTTCATCTCCACAGACTGCCAAGCCTAAGGAAGCAGACAGCAACAAAAAAGCTGAGAAAAAGGAGCAGATATCAGTGGAGAACTGTAAGTATTGTTCACTATAGTTCCAGATGTATTTATACAGTCTGTGCATAAGAAAACACATGCTGTGGTGGCATTGCTTCAGATAAGGTCAAATTTGACATTTATTTGCAGGACAAATTTCATGCTTAGCTGAGGAATATGAAAACAGTTTTATAACCTCGGGGCGAGGCTGCACACCCTCACAGTCTGATTAGGCCTTGTGCTCACTGAATCTTAGATGCTCTAGACAGCATAAATTTTGATCAGACTGCAGGGTTGCTCAGGCTGTCCTGGGACAGCTGTTTGCATATGGCAATTTGCCTTTTTATTTTGCAGTTTATTTTAGTGGAATTGAAACACTATTAGGGGAGGCAATTCTGTCAAAATTGATTTTACCTCCCTTCTGAAAATGCATATATTTTAAAATGAAAGAATTTGCTCCCGATATGAACATATCTTTCTGATATTAAATTACCCACAAGGCATGCTCTTGTGCAAAAATAACAAAAAATGATCATCTGTGTTTATATAGGCTGTCCTGAATATTTCCTGTTTCATCACGAAAACATACCTATACAATGTTGACCCCCTTAAACCCCACTTTTATATAGTAAAACTGGGGTTTACAGGGGTATTCATTAATTTTCTTATTTTTGCTCAAAACAAAGATTGTGGGTACTCGTTAGAACCACCTCGCCAAGACGGTTCTAACGAGTACCAACAATCTATGTTTTGAGCAAAAACATGAAAAATTTCGGATTTTTTTATCTGAAAATTTTCATTTTTTTGATGGTTAAATTCTAAATTTATTTGAATAGGCATGTTTTCGTAATGTTTGTGTGTAACTTCTGGAAAATTTATGGGCACTGGATGTATTTTGTAGATTTTCAATCATTTTTGACAGGAACTTCAAATATCATCTATGCATGTCATTGAAGAGCAGTGAAAGATATACAGTTAGCCTGTTTAGCGGTTGTTTTCCTGGTGACCTATTAGTTTACCCGTAGTCACTTTAACTTGTATTCATTTATTTTGCCGCACATGCAAAAACGTGTCTTTGAGCATATACAGTGAAGGCCCTGATCAGCCTGTGCATCTTTGCAGTCTGATCAGGACCTATGGTGTCCGCCAATAGAATCATTGAATATTACAGAATGTATGAATGGAGAGCAAAGGCCTGGGTCCAGTTTTTCAAAACTAACAATGTTGTTAGTTAATGTATCGTTAAAATTTTGATCATCAAATATGGCATATATGCTAATATTTTGGCTGAAAAAAATTTTTTACAGCAAAAGTACCTGTGAATAAGATATTATTCTTACTAGAGCAGTTAATGTTTTGACCACTAATGAACTTGTTAAGCTAACGACACTTTGAACAACTGGGCCCTGGATGGTACTTTGCGCATGCACAGGATGATCTTAATCTGCTCATTTTGCTCATGCTTGAAGAAACTTTTTTGCTTTAAGCTGCCCAGTTTTATGTATATTGTTTTTCTTGCTACTTCAGTTCTAAGTAAAGATGGAGAAGTGATGAGTTTCATGGAGCTAATGGGAGAAGCCTTGAAATTTCATAAGACGGGTATGTGTGCCATGTTTGAGTTTGTTTTCTAAACTTGTCTTATAATGTGGACAGTTTTCTAATTTCTCCATGGGCACACTTTAGAACTGCCTTGGTGATTAAAACATGGTGAATGTACTCATTTGCCTTGGTGATTAAAACATGGTGAATGTACTCATTATTATTGCCCCACAGGGGTGATTCTAATGAGTACTTACAACATACCTTTTCACAGAGAAATAAGGCAAAAGGAGTATCAGTGTGTGCTTATTGACAGTAGCATATTTTAGAGGACACTTTGGGTTGAGTTCATGGAATTGCATAGTACAGTCGAACTTCAATGGCTCGAACATCTTTGGGACCGTAGAAAATTGTTCGATACATGGGTAGTTAGAGCCACTGAGGGTTAATCATGGTGTCAGATCAGGAAGCAGATAGCAATAATTTAGGGTTTTTTGTTTTTATTTCCTTCACAATAATTGTATGTTGAATGTTCTCATTAGAATTGCCTGGATTAGGCAATTCTAATGAGTACGCACAACATACAATTTCATGATTAAATAAGAAAATTTCTCTAAATATTTGTTTTCTTGAGCTAGCGGAAGAATTTTGTAGGGACTCAGAAATGTTCGAATTAGCCATGGTACAGGAGCTATCAGTGTTCGAGCTGTTTAGGTTCGACTGCATTATCAGTGAATTGACTTACTCGGAGGCTAAAATATATATAGCTCCTGATAAGGGGTGTATTTAGAAAATAATTTATTTTCATTTTTGCACAGAACATAAGAGTACTCTTTGGTACTATCTTAGATCTGGCAACATTCTTTCGTGGAGATTGACCATGAAATATTTTCTACTTTCATTTTCTCCCTTCTGTTGATTAAAGAAAGACAGTTGTCAGTTTCTGGAGATGGACTGTGCATAAGTACTGGCTTACAGGGCAGAGGACTAAGCCTGGCCTAGAAATTCGGTTTAGGTAGACTGACCGGCTTGACATGACCATAATAGTGTTGATTGGGCCATTAAACTTCATTGGAGTCTGAACCAAAAACTTGGTGAGAAGATACCAATGAGTAGATACAAAATGTATTTGGGTGCAAAAATAATAAAATTTATCCTCTGTCAATACATAATCCAACTGTGTACCGGAAGTTGCCTCCAGCGACCCGCTCATTATTGCAATGCCACTTGATCCACATGTCAAGAATTAAGAAACTGCCAATTTGATCGACATTTGAAAAATCAATACTGGCTGTTTTGTCAGATGTTCAGTTTAAAAGGGACAGTGATCCATATCTGCTTAGTCAGGCATTATAACAATAAAAGATGTTTTTCTTGCTGTTGTTAATTTGTTTATTCAATTCTAAAATATCTGAGCTGCGACATTTTGATAAAGGGATGTTCGGGTTTAAAGTTAAAATACCCGTGCTGAAGAAGGATGTGTTGGGCCTCGGCGTGGCGTATTGGGGGAACAGTACATTTTTTTTACTGGTCTGTACAAAGAAAAAACACGTAGTAGCTGGCTCAGCACAATGCGAACAAGAAACTTGATGTGCCACAACGTGAAAGCTCTGGTTGTTTCCCTTTAGCACTCTACACTGACTGAATGCTTGGTTGTTGTGAAAGTAAAAGTACATTAAATTTCGCATGTCTGATATGTTGAGATATATTGCTGTTTATATTGTGCGCATGCAAGTTCAGCAAGTGTAAGCAATGTTGTTATTCCATTTGTTATATTAATAATAAACCAGCATCAGCATTTGGAAATTGCAATACGGAAATTCTTAAACAATGGTTACAGAAAATATCGAAATATCCGCTTGGCAAACTCTGCTCTGTAAATGCGGCCGAAAATGACTTGGCAAAGTCCGTAAATGAGGCCTTGGTGTGGCGGTATTATATCCAATGTGCTGTTATAATCAGAAGCATTATCATATGGCCAGCAGAGGAGTTAGGAAGGCATATTTGTTGATAAATTTATGGATATATTCTTATTTCTCCATAAGTCGGCCTCGGTGGCTCAGTTGGATGCACCTCCCACTGATGATCAGGAGGTTGCGGGTTCAACCACCACCACTTTCGTGGAGATTGATCATGAAATATTTTCTACGGTCATTCTCTCCCTTCCGCTGATTCAAGAAGGGCAGTTGTCAGTTTCTGGCGAAAGAATGTGCACAATACTGGTTAACCACTTAGAGGACTTAGCATGCCCAGTAAACGTGTGGTTAGGTAAACTGACCGCGCTCGACATGACCCCATTGGGTTGACAGCAGGGCTCGGGAAAACCGGAAAAATAGCCGGTCTGGACCGAAATTAAGAATTCTGGACCGATTTCAAACACCCCAAAAAGCTAATAAATCGGTCCAACATTTCCCAAACCAACCAATTTTCACAAATCAATGATGTCTAATAACTCACAAACGGTCTAGTCTTTCCAAACTGACAACGTCCGCGCACCTTTTAAATGCGATATTATGGTAGTTAAAAGGCTCTAAACGGTCATTTGACATGTATATTGGAGAGACACCTGAATAACGGCAACCTACCCGCAGCACAAATTAATTACGTCATTATCCAAACATTGTCAAAAAATCAACACTTCACTGACCTTTGTGCAGTAAACAAGCGATTAACACGAATCATCAGTAACGGTAGTCTGATAATTAATCCGTTTGTGTGACACGTGTGAATACACTGAGACTGCAAAACATGCAGGTGCAGTCGGCGTGTCCAAAAGATCAAAGGTCGCTTTACTGAGAGTGATAAAAGAATGCACCGCTTGAACGCACCCGTTTTCTTCCTCTTCTTTTTTGTTTTGATCAACACGGTTTGTCGGTCCCAGATTCGATAAATAAATTCCCAAACCGTGTACGTCCTGATCAGATGTCACATACAACGGCGTCCGATCTGGGTATAATTGATTGCTTCTTTTTTTTATTTTATTTTTTTTTTTTTTTTTTTGTTGATTGCCGTATCATGCGAGTATAATTCAAGGTAGATGTCACAGTAAAAATAAGTAATGCACCACTTGCGCTAGGCAAGATTGGTCAGTGCTTAAAATTTAAGCAGTCTGATTAAATCTTGAAACACTGAAAACTGCAAAACCGCCCGTGGCGCAGGCCTTTTTTATTAGACCTAATTAGGTCCATGAAAATCGTTTCGTTCCGTCTCTCCTGTTTCCCGCCGTCTTCGCGCTTATACAAGACGGGAATCAGTTGTTTATAAATAGTTTAGGAAAACCCTGCTGAGGTGGAAATAACAACAAAACCGTTTTTTCTTTTTCTTTTTTTTTTTTTTTTTTTCTTTTTTGTTTTCTTTCTTTTTACATACCTGACTGTATTTATTGATGACGCCAGCTTTGATCATGCTCGTTGTACCCGAACTTCCGTCATATAACGGAGTTGAGGTGTATTATTTAAAAGGAGTTATAGGACTGCCAATTGTCATTAGTTTTCGTGACAGGTGATATACACATATTTTTTTGGGGGGGGAAATGGGCTCATTGATGACGTCATCGTCATCAGCTGGACCGATTCAGATTTCAAAATTTCCAGAGCCCTGGTTGACAGGGCAATAAAACCTCAACACAAACAAGTCAACCACCACCAGGTTGGCAACATTCTTTCTTGGAGATTGATCATGAAATATTTCCTAAGGTCATTCTCTCTCTTCTGCTGATTCAAGAAGGGCAGTTGTCAGCTTCTGGCAAAAGAATGTGCACAATACTGGTTAATCACTTAGAGGACTAAGCCTACCCAATAAAAGAGTTGTTAGATAAACTGACCATGCTCGACATGGGCCGTAAAATCTGAATACAAACAAAAAATTATTTCTCCATAAAACATATGTTGTGGGTACTCATTGGAGTGGAATATAAGCATTAATTGCTGATAACCCGTGCAGAATCAAACAATTTGTTATGCTAGCCTATTGTATGGCAATTACCATTTTGGAATCGAAAGCAACTGTCTCATGTGATCAGCTTCACAGCAGCAGTTCTCTGTGAGCCCTATTTTGCTATGTTCAAAGTTTCCTCAAGGTAACGATTGCAATGCATACATGTAGCTCCAGATGAGAGGTGGTATCAAGTAAATATTTTTTATGCTCTGCATTTCAAAAAATGGTGGAAAGGGCATGTAGTGCTACCCCTGTCTGTTCATCGGTCCGTGTCCACGTCAGAGATGGCGTTTGCAGTTTGCGTTTAAGTTTTTCAGGCATTACCATTAAGTTTTCAGGCGGGGGCATCCATGTCCTTAGGACACATTTCTAGTCTTATTCTTTTCATGAAAATGTATATTGTGGGTACTCATTAAGTGCCTTGGCAAAGCACTTCTTATGAGTATCCACAATACATATATATTTTTCTGAGGGGGAAAAAGGAAAGCTATAAACAAATTTTGGTTGGAAAAAGCACCTTATCTGGAGCTATGGCAATGGTGTATAGTATACCAGCTTTTTTAACCCTTGTCATGCTGAATAAATTAAGATGCCATACCCACTTCTAAGTATCAGCTAATCAGATGCTTTGATTGAGAATGTTGACATAAATTCATAAACTGAATGGCAAACAGATCCAGAAAGAAGCCAACTGATCTGGATCTACACTGTTTGCAAAGGCAGGACGTATCCGGGTTCAGCAAAAGGGTTAATTTTATAAGGAATATCAGCTTTTTACTGCATCCAAATCTGCTTATTTCTTAACCAAATACATGTACTAATAATTTATAATTACCTGTCATGTAGGAAATTTGGAACAAACATGGCATCTTTCTGTTCCCATAGTCACATTATTACCCACTGTTTTAAGGGCTAAACTGTTAACATTTTAGATAACTTTGATACAGGTAAAGTATGAAATTCCTGTATATGTCATAAACCTGCTTTACATGAAACCGGCTGGCAGAAGTCAAACCAGGTCAGCTGACTGCTGTGAGTGCATGTATGTCCATGTGAAAATTTTGAAACATGTATCAAAACTTCTCGAAAGTGTAGTAGCTTACTTCAGAACCAGTGCTACATGGCTACTTCAAGCCCAGCATTGTGTTATCCTTAATGCTTAGCATGCTGCTTAAAATTTTCAGCGGACAATTTTTTGAGATATATTTCCCCTAAAATAGGCCTTGATATTTCATGCAAATTATCTCGGGAGACAATTTATATGAAATGTCAAAGCTTTTTACTGGAAAAAAAAAAAAAAAAAAAAAAAAAAAAAATGTTGTCTGCTGAATTTGCTCAGGGCTATTCCAGTTAAACATAAGTACCGGGGGAAGAAGGCACTTTCAATTTAGACCACCCCCCTACAGAAGTAAATTTCTTTAACAATTGGACTACCTACAGAAGCATTTATATCAAGAAAACGCCCCACCACAGAAGCAAATTTTATATGGACAGAGGCAAATTTTCATCTCCCATCATAATCTATTCTATAGAGCTGTTTTTGTGTCTCTTACCAGAGTATTGTAATTGTTATTCTTTAATAATGATGTTCTTGTTTGCCAACTTAATACAATGAACATGCACTATGAAAATACGTCTTCATTTTATATTGTGTTCTGATCATGTCAAAGCCCATAGGCACAGTTTGATGCAGATTGACTGGTGAGCAGGAAGTAGCAGGTTTGATCTGGCATGAACATTCATTCATAGAAATTTTTCACGAACTATTGTTTGTTTTCTCCCTTCCTCTTGTTCAAGAAGGGCAGTTTTCAGCTGTAGTAACCAAGTACTTTTGTTTGTGTTGGGGTTTTACTGCCCAGTCAACCCATTGGGGTCATGTTGAGCATGGTCAATTTACCTAACTACACTTTTACTGGACGGGCTTTGTCCTCTAAGCGGTTAATCAGTGTTGTGCGCATTCTTTTTTTTTTTTTTAATATAAGTATTTATAAACCATTATGGTTTTAGTTCGCATTTTGTTATATTAAATGAATAAAAAGAAAAGATATAAAGTCAGTTGGTAGCTGTCCGTTTTGTAATGTTTTCAACAGATTTACTTTGTTTTTAACCAAATTTGTTTAAGCCAAATTTGAAGTCTCCATAGATCATAGTATATATAGTACCAGAAAATATCTAAAAAAAAAAACAAAAAAACAAAAAAAAAACAACAACAAAAACACAAGCCCAACAAGACTGCGCCTAGTGTGGGGCTATCAGGCTAGCGCAAATGATGATCACTGCCGCTACCTGCCTCTGGACGGTAAGGGAGGATAAGGGCAGGATACAGCCTTCATAAGACTCGTCGCAGGCCAAATGTGAATTAGTGCTTATGTTTAAGGGGCCTGGGTGAGTGAACGGTTTGCAGTCCTCTAACAGCTAGATCATATGGAGATGCAGGCCTCGGTTTAGTCTCATCGGAAAGACTGGAGAAGCTTGGGATAAAAATCACGACCCCTAGGTTACAAGGCAAGCAGCTTAACCACTACATAACAGTCTTCCGTTTAGGTGCCTGGCACAAACTTTATCCAAATATTAGTAATCATGCACAGAGAAATAAGCGTTACACTAAATTAGGACCTTGAAAACAGCTAAGCCACAGTCACAGACCTTGGCTGACAGTGTTTGCATCCTTGTACTGTAATCCGTAAGACAGGAGCAGGCCAGATCAACATTTCTGATTGGCTCATTTGCTTGACTGCAAGAATCCTTGTACTGTAATCCCTAAGACAGGAGCAGGCCAGATCAACAGTTCTGATCGGCTCATTTATAAGCTAAACTGCCAGATTAAATGCCCTCGGTGGTTGATTCTGTTGCTAGATGCCGGACTACTAGTCATGTCCGAATTTAAGCACAAAGCGTCGTTGAACTGGCTTTCTGAAAAAAACTTAAATAGAGGCATTTTTAAAATTCACTTGTCGATCTATCTCAACAACTTGACTTACCTTCAATAACCACTCTCAAATCATGAAGGCCTTGGCTTTCTAGCCAAGACACAACATCCGAAACTGAGAAGTCAAACATCCCGCATGACACTTCTATGCTGTTGATAGAGTTGTTTCCCTTATATCCGGAAATTAACGACAATTTCCGGAAACAAGACGGTTCACCGAAACACGGGGAAAACTGACGACTCGCTTGATTTTTTTTTTTTTTTTATGTAATCAGATATATTTAAAGCAATGTAAAAATTTGCTTCTATGCTTTCTATCCCATTATAAACACTGGAATCGAATTTCGCCTGAACCAAAAACACCTCCCACCTACAGAAGCAAATTTTTTCCCACTACACCCACCCAAAGAAGCATGTTACTCTGCGGGACATCCCACGTCAGAAGTTTAAAAAAGTGCCGTCTTCCCCCGGTACCTATGTTTAACTGGAATAGCCCTCAGCAAGAGGTAAAGGTTAAAGAGCATATTTCCCAAAATAGCCAGACAATCCAGTGTAACACAATCAAAGAAATCAATCAGGGCCCAGTTGTTCAAAACTAACGATGTTGTTAGTTAACATATCGTTAAATCTTTTGGCCCAAGTTTTCGAATCCCCGTTAGCTTAACGAGCTCCTTAGTGGTCAAAATGTTAACTGTTCTGGTAAGTACAATATCTAATTCACAGGTATTTTTGCTGAAAAAATGTGAGTAGCTTTTGCAAATGCAAAAGCTACTCACATTGTTTTAGCAAAAATATTAGCGTATATGCCATATTTGAAGATCAAAGATTTAACGATACATTAACTAACGACTGTTAGTTTTGAACAACAGAACCCTGATCATTAAATATGGCATATATGCTAATATTTTTGCTGAAAAAACTACCTGTGAATTAGATATTGTACTTTAATAGTAGAACAGTTAACATTTTGACTACTAATGAGCTTGTTAAGCTAATGATGCTTTGGACAACTGGGCCCAGATTATTTTGATAAATTGTTAACAGTTCATAAGAGTTGAAATTTGAAATCTCTGTTGTCAGTGGCTGGGTTGATGACATGATACTAAACAAGTGGCACTGTCTACAATTCTGTATAACCTGCCCAAATCAGTACAGTTGAACTTCGATGGCTTGAACATCTTTGAGACCATAGAAAATTGTTTGAGACATGGGTGGTTCGAGCCACTGAGGGTTAATTATGGTGCCAAGTCAGGAAGCAAGTGGCAATAATTTAGGGATTTTTTTTCCCATTTTCTATACAATAATTGTATGTTGAGTGTACTCATTAGAATTGCCTCAATGAGGCAATTTTAATGAATACAAACAACATACAATTTCAAGATAAAATAAGAATATTTCCCTAAATATTTGTTTTCTTGAGCTATCGGAAGAACTTCGTAGGGACTCAAAAACGAGTTCGAATTAGCCATGGTAAACGAGCCATCGGCGTTAGAGCTATCGAGGTTCGACTGTATTTGAAATGGACAAGTTGTGAGACTAATAAAATGTCAAGATTATTTAATTTATCCCCTGGACAGTAAATCTGTCCTGCCACTGTAGTTCAAGGGGGTCATTTTTATTTTGTTGCAGATCCAGTGATCCAGGCATTAGCGTGACTGTTTTTTTTGTACACAATATCTCTAACAGACTGACGCGGCACATAATGTACATAACATGCATCATGTAATGTAATAACCCAGCGGGCACATGACATAAATACAACGTCGCCTCAACGTCGATGCAACGTCATGACGTTGCATCGACGTTGAGGCGACGTTATATTTACGTTATGTGCCTGCCAGGAAAGTGCCGGCCTCGGTGGCTCAGTTGGATGCGCCGTCCGACTGGAGACCAGGAGGTCACGGGTTCAACCCCCACCGAGGTCGGCAACATTCCTTCGTGGAGATTGATCATGAAATATTTTCTACGGTCATTCTCTCCCTTCCGCTGATTCAAGAAGGGCAGTTGTCAGTTTCTGGCGAAAGAATGTGCACAATACTGGTTAACCGCTTAGAGGACTAAGCCTGCCCAGTAAACGTGTGGTTAGGTAAACTGACCGCGCTCGACATGACCCCATTGGGTTGACTGGGCCGTAAAACCTCAACACAAACAAACTGCCGGGAAAGTTGATTTAACCATAATGGAGTGGTGAAGCCTGCACATTTAGCCACTGATCAGGGCCTGTTCTTCATACCACAGTATCAAAAGATTCCTCACTGTTCATACTGTGTGTGTGTGTGTTTTACATATCATATTTTAGTGCTCTTGTTTGGGACAAGTAGGCTGATTTTTTCTTTTCATTAGTAAATCTATGTACATTATTTAAAGATCCTTAAGTGAATATCTAAAGGCCTGCATGCACTGGCTAGATGTAATTTGAGCAGACCACATTCAAAATCTAAGTTTTTTATTTTTCAGAGAAAACAAGACTTGACATTTTTATGTGAATCGGGGGTTGGTCGGGTGGTGCGAAGGTTCAGTGTATCTTACATCACCACGATGTCCAACTGATATTGGCTTACAGTTGGGCAAGGCCTGCTATCCTTGTAGCAGGTAAGGGTAGAGAGGGAATGTTTTTATTTCTTCTTTCTCTTTACTTTCATTCTTATTCCTCTTTCTTCCCTGTCCCTCTCTGTCATCGCTTCTACTATCTCTTCTATCTCTTTTCTCCCTTTCTCTGGGAGATGACACAAAATGACCCACAAGAGTTGACATGTTGTTAAACCCCAATACAGTCAATTTCATGTAAATCATATGCTAGGCAAATGTCAAACCTTATTTTCCCTGAAAAAAAAAAGTGTTGTCTTCTGTAATTGTGAGTAGCACTTTTAGGGTTAATACTCAGAAAAGATAACTCCTTATCCTATTGCTTCTAAAATTTGAATGTGTGCCATTCTATTTCCAGATGAGGCATCTAAAATACAGTCGACTCTCGTTATCTCGAATTCCAAGGGACTCTCTGAAATACTTCGAGATATCCATACTTCGACATATCAGATTTGCAGAATTGGGGAAAACTAATTTGTTAACCACATTTAACAAATATATGTGTAATTGGACTCTTGAAGTTAGATATATATTGAAAATATTGTGGAAAAGAGGAGAAATTGCTCCTTGGGAGCAATTTCTCCTCTTTTCCACAATAATTTTTACATGTTGTTAGATTTTCATGTTTAGGCAGGGACCAGATTTTCACTTCGAGATAAGCGGTTATTCGAGATAAGCGAGGTAGAGATAGCGAGAGTCAACTGTATTGTGTGAAGGAATGGCAAAACTGTATAGATACTGATCAGATAGCTCTAGGAGCAGTTTCATTAGGGTCTGCACAGTCAGCTGATGTCTGTCAGTCCAAATATTATGGATGAATATGGTTTAAGATATTATGTTAATTGAATTTTGTTGTGGTTAACCTTTACCACTCTCTAGGCAAATTCAGCAGACAACAAATCGACAATATTTTTATTATTTTCCCAGAAAATAGGTTTTGACATTTCATGCAGATTGTCTCATAAAATGGGGGTTGTGGATGAGGCAAAGGTGTCATGTATCTTACGTCACCAGGGGGTCCAGCTGATACTGGCTTACAGTTGGGCTAGGCCTGCTATCCTTGCATCAGGTAAGGGTAGAGGGGGAATGGTTTTATTTCTTCTGTTTCATCATTTTCATTCATTTTCCTTTCTCCCCTGCCCCTCTCTTTTATCTCCCCTACTATCTCTTCTATCTCTCTTCTCCCTTTCTCTGAGAGACGACACAAAATGACCCACAAGGGTTGACGTCGTCACGAAAACATGCCTATAAAATTTTGACCCCCTTAAACCCCACTTCTATATAGTAAAACTGGGGTTTACAGGAGTATACATAATTTTTCTTATTTCTGCTCCAAAACATAGATTGTGGGTAGTCGTTAGAACCGCCTCGGCAAGGCGGTTCTAACGGGTATGCACAATCTAAGTTTTGAGCAGAAATATGAAAAATATCAGAATTTTTATCTGAAAATTTCAAGTTTTTGGTGGTGAAATTTTCAATATATTTGAATAGGCGTGTTTTCGTTATGTGTCGTTAAACCCCAACTCAATCAATCGATCAATCAATCAAAGTCTCATAAAATGTCAAAGTCTGTTTTCTGGGAGAAATTAGAAAAGTCTTCAGTCATGTGAATTTATTTCTCCTTAAACATATGTTAGTGGAGAATAATAATAGAAAATAGGGAATCACTAGTGGAGTACGTAGTTTAGACATAAAAAGTATTGATGTTTGTCTCCAGAGTTATGCAAACAACAAAGGCCCCACCCATGAATGACAAACAGTGCAAGTCCAGATCAGTTGGCTTCTTCAGAAGCCAACTGATCTGGATCTACACTGTTGGCCAGTTTATGCAGCAGATTGATAATGTTCTTTTTTTTTTTTTTTTTAATTTTTTTTTTTTACCAAAACATACCTTGTGGGAACTCAGAAGCTCATAGTGCAGAAACAGGAGTTGCAAGATTGAATCCCAGCTTGACCACATAATCTTGGTGGAGAACGACCATGAAATCATCCTCAGTCATTCTCCCCTTTCCGCTGATTCAAAAAGGACAGTTGTCAGCTACTGGGGAAAGTATAATGCACAAGTACTAGTTAACTGCTGGCCGGCCTCGGTGGCTCAGTTGGATGCGCCGTCCATCTGGAGAACAGGAGGTAGCGGGTTCAACCCCCACCGAGGTTGGCAACATTCTTTCGTGGAGATTGATCATGAAATATTTTCTACGGTCATTCTCTCCCTTCCACTGATTTAAGAAGGGCAGTTGTCAGTTTCTGGCCAAAGAATGAGCACAATACTGGTTAACCTCTTAGAGGACTAAGCCTGCCCAGTAAACGTGTGGTTAGGTAAACTGACCGCGCTCGACATGACCCCATTGGGTTGACTGGGCCGTAAAACCTCAACACAAACAATAGTTAACTGCTGAGAAGACTAAGCCTGCTTGTTAAAAGTGTGAGTTGGTTAACTGAATGGCGCAACATGACCAATACAGTGTTGACTGGGTCGTAAAACTCAAACTTAAACTAACCAAACCTCAGTGATGGGGCTTCTAATTAGTATCTTCAACATACAGTAAATGTCCTAAAATTTGGAACACTTTATGCCTTTGCTTTTGGGACTTAAATTTTGTTTTTTTAAGTAATTGTTCCTTAAAATACTTAGTGAAGTGGCAAACAGTGTAGACCCTGATCAGACTGCTCCTCCAGAAGCAGTCTGATCTGGGTCTACACTGTTTGCATATTATGCCAATTTATGATAAATTTTGGTGTACGAAATTTTAGGACATTTACTGTACTTTTATGGATAAATAAGAAAAAAGATCATTATCTGGATACCCTCATTTCTGGAGTTTTGCACAGGCTAATAATGTGAATTTGTTTTACTGAGAAGCATGGAATTTGGTGAGGTGCCTGAAACATGTCACAGAAAAGGGAGAATAAAAGTATTAAAATGTTGTAGTAAGATGATACATCTGAAATTGCAGGAGAGAACTACAAGACAGATGGCTATGTGGTTACTGAGAAGACGATGGATTTGCTGAAAGAAAACCTGAAAATTACAGGGGGACAGGTAACTTGAACTCAAGTGCTTGAGAAAATGGGACTTCAGGGGAATGGAAAGGCTTTCAGGGGAGGTGTCACTGAAACTGATTTTGCCTCCTTTCTGAAAAGAGGTCTTCTATAAAAGGAAAGATTTTGATCCCCTTGGGAGCAAATGTTTACCTTTTAAAATAGACCCCTTATCAGAAAAGTCTTGGTGTGCTGGAAACCAAACAGAGAGTCACAAAAATAATGTCTCCTAGTAAAAAAATGGCAGAAAATCTACCATGTATATTCATTCATCTTAAGTTTTACCTGCTGTATAGCTGGCCTTGGTGGCTTAGTTGAATGCGCGTCCGACTGGAGACCAGGAGGTTGTGGGTTCGACCCCCGCCGAGGTCGGCAACATTCTTTTGTGGAGATTGATCATGAAATATTTTCTACGGTCATTCTCTCCCTTCCGCTGATTCAAGAAGAGCAGTTATCAGTTTCTGGCGAAAGAATGTGCACAATACTGGTTAACCGCTTAGAGGACTAAGCCTGCCCAGTAAGTGTGTGGTTAGGTAAACTGACCACACTCGACATGACCCCATTGGGTTGACTGGGCAGTAAAACCTCAACACAAACAAACAAACCTGCTGTATAGTCAAATATTCATGCCCTGGCCATGTATTTTTAACTGATTGAAGAAGCATTGTAGATTTGGTGGGTTTATACATCCTAGAATGATGATGTGTTAGATGTAGGAATTTGGATGTGACACATGCCTACCAGAGTTATGCCCCTTGGTACAAAATCCATGTCTGAGCCATATCTTCTGAACCAGGGCCCAGTTGTTCAAAGCTAACGACATCGTTAGTTAACGATTCGTTAAAATTTGCATCGAGTGATACACAAATATGCTGAAATGTTTTGCTGAAAAAATGTGAGTAGCTTTTGAAATGCAAAAGCTACTCACATTTTTTCAGCAAAAAATATCAAAATAATGTAGATTGAATCGGCTAAAACAGTTAACGAAATGACCCTTAACGAGCTTGTTAAGCTAACGATGCTTTGAACAACTGGGCCCAGATCTTTTGAGCCCAGTGGAAGATATGTGATTCAAACAGAGATGCAGTAAGGCTTTGCAGTTGCTGAAATGTCAAGGTATAAATTATGATCTGATGATGGGGGTCAGTGGGGTACAACTCTCAGCATGGAGAATTTGTTTACAAGCCTATATCCTAATTACTGTAAATTTTTAATTAAATAACAAGTGATACAAATTTAGATTTGTTTTGTTGAGGTCTGTCAGTAAAGTAAATTAGCATTGTTCTTTGATATATTAATAACCCTTTGGAGAAAGTCCTGGCAAACAATTCCAGATAGATTCAGTGTACTGGAGTTCCTCCACTTTTACCATACTGTTTGAGTTGAAATGGGACACAGAGAAACAGTTAAAATACATTGTGTTCCAAACTAAGTTTGTTTAACATTCTGCATGCTGGGTTAAAATTTCAGCAGACAGCATTTTGAATTCTTATATTTGCCATAAATTAGGCTCTAGCAGTCCATGCAAATTGTCTCCCTAGGGGACAATTTGTTTGAAATGTCAAATCCTATTTTCTGGGACAGTGTCAGATCCTGTTTGCAATTGATGATGTCATCAGAGAGACATTGTTTTACTAATCTTTATCACTTCATGCTTCTTACCACTCCAACTGACATACTTTGCTTAAGTGCTGTACTTTTGCTTAACCCTTAAACTGCCAGTCACAACAATTGTCGTCTGCTTTGTCATCATCTTGTGATTTTAAAAGTCATTTCTGCAAACAGTGTGGACCCAGGTCAGACTGCTCCTATAGGAGCAGTCTGATCTGGGTCCACACTGTTTGCCTGTATGCAAAAATAGGTTCGAAAAGTTTGCAAGAATATTCAGCAGACGACATAAACAGACGACATTTTCAGATGCAGGTTTTCTTGGCGTTTTAAGGGTCAAGTTTTCAGCATTTGATACCTGACATGCTGACCACAGCCATCTTGTTGCGCTGATTAAATATAATCTGGATACCACATTATATTATATTTTACAGGTTTATACAAGATTTCCCCCAGAACCAAATGGTATTCTACATATTGGACATGCTAAAGCCATTAACTTCAACTTTGGATATGCTAGGGTATGTATATTTAATTGCTAGCTTTACAGGTAACATCAAAATCACTGGTTCAGCCAGAGGGCTGGTTAAGAAGTAGTATTTGGTGATGATTTGGGGATGATTTTTCTATTTTCAAAAAACATATGTTGTGGGTACTCTTTAGAAGGCTTCAAATCACTAAGGCACTTCTAATGGGTACCTACAACATATGTACTTAAGGAGAAATTGAGAAAATGATTTCAGAATTATCATCAAATATTCTTCCTTCACAAGTCGTCTGTTTTGAACCTACCCTTACATGTATTGTTTACATGCAAAAGCATTTTTGTGTATAAGCTCAGTTTTTAAACGTTTTGTAAGAAAAGAAAAAAAACATTCTGATGAAATGTCATGCCCAGTTTTGGAAAGAGCCTGAGCGGGCCCCCGTAGCCTAGTGGATAAGAGAGTTGACTCTTAATCCATTAGGTTTCTCACCGCTGTGGTTCGAGCCTCGCTCGGGTCACATGTGGGAAAGCCAAGTTCTGCTTACGGATGGTCAGGTGGTTTTTCTCCGGGTTCTCCGGTTTTTGCCAACCTTTGATGAACGATCGGCTCGATATAAGTGAAATATTCTTGAAAGGGCCGTAAAACCCAAATCAAAAAAAAAGAGCCTGAATGTGTGTATGTTTACCATAACTTTGAATAAAGTCTGTCATAACAGTACTATGTCTGGAAGTATCACCTGACAGTAGTGCTTGATTTTATTGTGTTGTCTCACTGAAATATTCTTCAGACACATTACATGGTATATATACTACTGGCACATTCATTAGCCTGACATCTGGATGACCAGACTTATCTGTACTCCCGGATACTGAAAATGAGGCAAAAGAGGAATTTTTACCTGTCCTTACTATGATTAAACCATTGTTCATACTGGTGACCTCCAATGCACAAGTTAAGGGGATGTACAGCTAATTGGAGACCTCACAGGGCAAACATGCAGTCTTGTAGGAAATGATGTGCCCAGGCTCATTTGTTTTTATTTGGCACCTAAAAGATGAGTAATTTATTAGCTCACCTGAGCACAAAGTGCTCAAGGTGATATATTGTGATAGTCCTCTGTCCGTCGTCAGTGCATGTGTGAATTTGTCCGTCATCCACTTTAGATTTACACAACTTCTTCTCCAAAACTGCTGGACAGATTTTAGAATAATTTCACAGAAATGTTCCTTCGGTGACCCTCTACCAAAATTGCTCAAACCGTTCCAGTCCATTGCACATCTAGGTCACAGGAGCTAAAAGTAGATTTTTTTAACTGAAAATTTAAAAAAATGTTCTTATCTGAAACCAGAAGGCCCAGGTCTTTGATATTTGGTATATGGCTTCATCTAGTGGACCTCTACCTAAGTTATTCAAATTATAGCCCTGGGATCAAAAACAGCCCCACACAGGGGCTCACTTGTTTTACATCGACCCATATAGGGAAAAACTTTAAAAATCTTCTTGTCTAAAAGCAGAAGGCCCAGGCCTTTGATATTTGATAATTAGCTTCACCTAGTGGACCTCTACCAAGATTGTTCAAGTTATTGCTCTGGGGCCAAAAATGGTCCCTCCCTGGGGCTGACATGTTTTACATAGACTTATTTAGAGAATACCTTTAAAAATCTTCTTATCTGAAACCAGAAGGCCAGGTCTTTGATATTTGGTACTTAGCTTCACCTAGTGGACCTCTGCCAAGATTGTTCAGATTATAGCCCTGGGGCCAAAAATGGCCCTGCCCCGGGGTCGACATGTTTTACAAACATTTATATAGGAACAGCCTTAAAATTTTTTTTGTCTGCATGCAGCAAGCCAGCTATCTGGAAAGGGGGGGCACACTGATGTGGATGTTGCCCCTATACCTGCATGTTAATAAAAAATCCGAATTTGATATGATATGATCTAAAAGTGCAAGGCCTAGGCATTTGATATTTGGTATGTAACATTGCCTAGAGGTCCTTTGACATGAGTGTTCAAATTATGCCCCAGGGATGAAAAAAGGCCCCACCTGCGAGAGCACAAAACCATTGGCAATGAGTAGGCCTAAGACTATCAAACTAATAGGGAGGATGGACCTGAAGAGTAGATGAACTTTAAGTCAAAGGTCAAGGTCACCATGACCTTTAGTAGCAGAAAAGCTTATAATTCTGCAATGCTTATGGTTAGGACCCTCAAACTTAGTAGAGATGCTGGTCCTCACCAGTAGCTGATCCTGAGGGCAAATGTCAGGTCACCAGGACCTTTAGTACTAAAAAGCTTGATAACTTGGCAATGCTTGGGGATAGGACCCTCGAACTTAGAAGGGATGTTGGTCCTCACCAGTAGATGACACTGAGGGCAAAGGTCATGGTCAAGGTCACCATGATCTTTAGTACTAAAAAGCTTATAATTTGGTACTGCTTGAGGCTAGAACACTTGAACTTAGGTTGGATGTTGGTCTTGACCAGTAGATGACCCTAATGGCAAAGGTCAAGGTCACAGTGACCTCTAGTACAAAACAAGCTTATAACTTTGCAGTGCTTGGGGCTAGGACCCTCAAATGTTGTAGGAATGTTTTTTCTGACCAGAAGATGACCTTGAGGGCAAAGGTCATGGTCAAAGTCACCATGACCTGTAAAATTGCATCTCTATTAGCAATGCTATGTATAACATGATTCAAATGAGTGATATAGGGCCATCATAGCCCTCTTGTTTTGTTGTGTTGTGCTAGAAATGTTTTGTTTTGTAAATGTATGAAAATATATATTTTGCTGAAACCAAATTTAATACAGGCAGTATTAAGTTTCCATATTTTATTAACAGAGTCATGGTGGTGTTACATACTTACGCTATGATGATACCAATCCAGAGAAAGAAGAGGAAAAGTTCTTCACTGCCATCTTAGAAATGGTAGAGTGGCTAGGTAAGATGTGACTGCCATCTTTGAAATGGTAGAATGGCTGAGTAAGACTTCACTGCCATCTTAGAAATGGTACAATGGCTACATAAGACTTCATTGCCATCTTAGAAATGGTACAATGGCTAGGTAAGACTTTGCTGTCATTCTAAAAATGGTAGAGTGGCTAGGTAAGACTTGACTGTCATTTTAGAAATGGTACAGTGGCTAGATAATACTTCACAGCAGAATGGTAGAGTGGCTGGATCAGACTTGACTGCCATCTTAGAAATGGTAGAATGGCTGAGTAAGACTTTACTGCCATCTTACAAAATGGTACAGTGACTAGGTAAGACTTGACTGCCATCTTAGAAATTGTAGAGTGGTGGGGTAAGACTTCACTGCCATCTTAGAAATGGTAGAATGGCTAGGTAAGATGACTGCCATCCTAGAAATGGTAAAGTGGCTAATAAGACCACTGCCATCATAGAAATGGTAGAATGGCTAGGTAAGACTTGATTGCCATCTTAGAAATAGTAGAATGGCCAGGTAAGACTTGACTGCCCTCTTAGAAATGCTAGTGGCTAAGTAAGACTTCACTGCCATCTTAGAAATGGTAGAGTGGCTGGGTAAGACGACTACCATCTTAGAAATGGTAGAATGGCTGGGTAAGACTTCACTGTCATTTTAAAAATGGTACAGTGGCAAGGTAAGACTTGGCTGCCATCTTAGAAATGCTAGTGGCTAAGTAAGACTTCACTGCCATCTTAGAAATGGTAGAGTGGCTGGGTAAGACAACATCCATCTTAGAAATGGTAGAATGGCTGGGTAAGACTTCACTGTCATTTTAAAAATGGTACATTGGCAAGGTAAGACTTGGCTGCCATCTTAGAAATGGTATGGCTAGGTAAGGCTTCCCTGTCATCTTAGAAATAGTAGAGTGGCTGGGTAAGACAATTGCCATCTTAGAAATGATACAGTGGCTAGGTAAGACTTCAGTGCCATCTTAGAAATAGTAGAGTGGGTTGGTATGACTTAACTGCCGTCTTAGAAATGGTAGAGTGGCTTGGTAAGACTTGACTGCCATCTTTTACATGATGCATATTTTACAGGATACAAACCTTGGAAGGTGACCCATGCTTCTGACAACTTTGACAAGCTGTATGAGTATGCTGTGGAATTGATCAAGAGGGGTCATGCCTACATCTGTCATCAGAGACCTGAGGAGCTAAAGGGATTTAATCCACCAGACTCCCCATGGAGAGATAGACCCATAGAAGAATCTCTTCAACTGTTTGAGGTAAAGTCCGCAGGAAGAAGAAAATAGTTCTGTGAGTCCTGCTCGCACATATTCCACCCGACAGAAAAAGCTAAGTGCATGTACTGAATAAAATGAAAAAAACTACATGTTTTTGCAACATTGTGATTTTGTTGATCACAAAAAATAAAAAAAAAAAAAAAAAAAAAAAAAAAAAAAAAAAAAAAAAAACATTTTGTAGCTCATCTTAATCCACTAAATCTGGGCCCCGTTGTTCAAAGCGTCGTTAGCTTAACGAGCTCGTTTAGGGTAATTTCGTTAACTGTTTTAGTGGATTCAATATACAATTTTCTGATATTTTTTGCTGAAAAAATGTGAGTAGCTTTTGCAATGCAAAAGCTACTCACATTTTTTCAGCAAAAAAATTACAGCATATTTGCGTATCACTCGATGTAAATTTTAACGAATCGTTAACTAACGGCATCGTTAGCTTTGAACAACTGGGCCCTGGCATTTATATGCTGTGACTGACACTGTCCTATAAAAGTATTTGCAAAATGTTACTTTTCAAATTATTAGTCCATGAACAAGTATGTCAAAACATTGCTTTTGTCTTAGGTGGCTATCGGGGGAGTCGATTTCATCTGAGTACCCACAGCATATGTTATCTTTGAAAGAAATAAAAATATTGATAGGTTTTGCCTAAAACAAAAAGCATATAGAGTTATATGATTCTAAGATGATGCTCCAAGAAATATTTTCATTTAGAAGTAAAAAAAATATTTTATTTTTATCCCAAAATAAATATCTTGTCACAATGTCTATTCACAGAAAGACAAACACAGATTGACATTTACATGTACATAGAACAAAACAAAGTGTAACTAAATATGCATACACATGTAAAATATATATTAAAACATACACTAGCAATGTTATGTCTTGTCAACCAATACCAAGGGTAGCACAAAAAAAGAGAAAGTGATTTCTCCCGTTTCCATTGTGGTCTTTGTAGATATTGCATGCAAGCCATAGTGAGGCACAAATAACATATCAGTTGCAGCTGTAATAATTGATTTTTAAAAATGCTTAACTCTACAAGTTGAACAATTAAAAGTCAAATATACTTTCCATTGATATTGCAAATTACAGTAAAATTGCTTTAAAAGTCAATATTATCTAAAAAATGAGATTTAACAGCCAGTTTAAAAGCTTGATGTTTCTGTACACTTTTTATATCCTTAGGATGCTTAAGGGTATTCCATAAAACACAGTGATTATAGGCAAAAGATTTCTTACCAAGCCCTTTGACCTTTGGAATAGTAAAATATCCAGTGTCTCTAACTCTAGTTCTATATGCATGAACAGAGCTTGCAAGAATAAAATGTTCCAGCATGTAGTTAGGAGATAAACTTGACTTAATCTTAAAAATGTGGCTCAAGTTAATTTGTTCAGGTCAACCCTTTTAGATACTGGCAACTATCCCAGGGACCTGAATAAATCTGAGGTTACATGTATTCTTGGAATCTTTGGAGAACAAAACAAATAATTTTATTTGGGTAACCTGTAATCGATTTTTTCCAAGTTTTAGACAGGCCAGGTTAGCAGTAACAACATGCATAGTCAAAATAACATTGTATCAATTACACAACTAAGAGATTTTTGGTTGTGAAATTTAAAAAAAACTTTTGTTTTCTATATATAAAACTTCAGCCTGGTATTAACTTTTTGGAATGTAGAAGTGACCATATTCTCACCAGAAAGACATTGTTCCAAAACAGCTCCCAAGTATTTAACTTGATCTTAAGCTTCAATGGAAGTACCTTTGGATGAAATATCTAAAGCAGAACTTATCTTCATCCTAGGTCTTGACCCAAAGAAAATGGATTCTGTTTTACCCAAATGGAGGAAAAGCTTGCTGTCAATCAGCTAGTCACTCACAACCTCAAGTTCTCTCTGAAGTGTAATTTCAGTATTGGAAACATTCCCATAAGACACCAAAATGGCCAAAAACATCTGCATATAAAAGAAGTTTATTACTGATTTCTCCAGACATATTATTTATCTAAATTAAAAACAAACAGGGTCCAAGGATTGAGCCCTTGAGGGACACTGCACGAGGTATTTGCATAGGATGACTGAGTACTAGAGAGATCAACAAGTTGCTGGTGATCTGAAAGAGATGATCAAAACCATCTTATTACATCAAGACTTAGACCAAGAACTTCAAGTTTCATCAGCAAAATTGCTTGGTCATCCATTTTGAATGCTTTTTCTATTACGAATTAAAGCCATTTATTATGTGATTAATGTAGGACATGAAAAATGGGAAGATAGCTGAGGGAGATGCTATTCTCAGAATGAAGACAACACTTGAGGAAGGGAAGAAAGATCCTGTGGCGTACAGAATCAAGTTTTCACCTCATCATAGAACTGGAGATAAATGGTAGGTAGAAATATTTGTTAACTGTGTACCACTGGACACATTTTATGTTTTACATTCTGCTGCTGGTATAAATGGATTGAAACTTAGGGGGAATTCAGTGACACTTTTTCAAAACGGACAACTCTGTAACAGTTGTCTTTGCTCCCTTCTGGAAAGAGGTGTACTACTCAAGAAGGAAAAAAATTTGCTCCACATGGGAGTAGGTAAATGTCATTTTGAATTTGCATTAGAATAGTGAAATTGTGCTATTGAAATTAGTTTTAGCCTGTTGAGTTGGAATTATAACTAAGCATATTTAAATACAATAATTCATATGTACCTCAGGTATGTTTATTTGAGGCAAGCTATCACAAAATCGCTTATAGCATATGTGCATATAATGATGGTTCCCCCTTGCTCCATAACACATAAAAGACTGTCACCCGTAATCAGCTGTGCTTACATCGGTTGTTTAGATACTTTTTTCTTTCTTATTCTCTATGAACACAAATATTGTGTGTACTCATTATAACCTTAGCAAGGCAATCTTGTGAGTACAAAAAACAGGGCCCAATTGTTCAGAACTTATAAAAGTTGTTAGCTAATGCGATGTTGAAATTTCTGTCTTGAAATATGGCAAATACATTGATATTTTTTGCTGAAAAAATGTGAGTAGCATGTTTGCATTGTAAAAGCTACTCACATTTTTGCAGCAAAAATATCAATGTATTTGAAAATACCTTTAATAGCTACATCAGTTAACAAGTTTGTCATTAATGAGCTTGTTGAGCTAATGATGCTTTGAACAACTGGGTCCAGGTTTTCTTTGCGAATAACTCTTAAAGCACAAGTCACAACAGCAGCAGCTAACAGTCTTATTGTTCCCCACCTTTTCGAAGAAAAGCGGAGGGACACTGTTTTTGGCTTTCCCTGGTGCATGGTGCGTGGCGTGTGGTGCGTGGTTCCGAATTTTTAGTAGGTACCTTGTCCCCTTAACTCCTCCCACAGTTTTTGTCCGATCCTTTTGAAACTTAACAGGGGCTTTTAAGATGGTCTAAAGATATGCATATGGTTTTTTTCAGAATCCTGAAATTATTTTTTATCACTTTTCACACATTTTGAACTTAGACATTTTTTGAGTTCTAATATTACAGAAGTCTATAGGGAGTAGGTACCTTGTCCCCTTAAATCCTCCCACAGTTTTTGGCCGATCCTTTTGAAACTTTACATGGGCTTTTAGGATGGCCTGAAGATATGCATCTGGATTTTTCAGAATCCTGAAATAATTTTTTATCACTTTTTTGGCATTTTTAACTGAGACATTTTTTGAGTTCTAATATTGCAGAAGTGTATAGGGAGTAGGTACCTTGTCCCCTTAACTCCTCCCACAGTTTTTGGCCAATCCTTTTAAAATTTTACATGGGCTTTTAGGATGTCCTGAAGATATGCATGTGGTTTTTTTTAGAATCCTGAAATAATTTTTTATCACTTTTTATGCATTTTTAACTTAGACATTTTTTGAGTTCTAATACTACAGAAGCGTATAGGGAGTAGGTACCTTGTCCCCGTAATTCCTACCACAGTTTTTGGCAGAGCCTTTTTTGAGTTCTAATACTACAGAAGCGTATAGGGAGTAGGTACCTTGTCCCCATAACTCCTACCACAGTTTTAAGCCGATCCTTTTGAAACTTTACAGGTGCTTTAATGATGGTAAACACACAACATAGACATAATAATAAATAATTAGTTTCTTTTTATCTGCTAGAGATAATACCCCTCAAAACAAAATTCAAAGGCAGGGGATGAAAGTTCACTGAATTTGCTTGTTTTAAGTGACAATAAAAAAACATTTTCTACGGTTATTCTCTTCCTTCTACTGATTCAAGAAGGGCAGTTGCCAGTTTCTTGCGAGAGAATGTGCACAAATACTGACTAACTGCTTAGAGGACTAAGCCTGCTCAGCAAAAGTGTGCTTAGGTAAACTGACCGACTTAACATGACCCTGAAGGGTTGACTGGGTTGTAAAACCTCAAATCAATCAATCAAAAAAAAAAATAAATAAATAAAATAAAAAAAAATAAGGCTTGACATTATGTGTGAATTGTCTATATTCATAGTCACGGTTGCACCATATTCACATGAAATATTGAAAATTATTTTCTGAGAAAGGTAAAATATTTAAATGTCTACACGAAGTTTGAAGGCAAAAACTTTTGTAAAAAAAAAAAAAAAAAAAAAAAAAAAAAAAAGCAGAAAAACTAGAAACCATTTAATCTGAATGTATTGGGATATCACCTGCATAAGTCAGCAATCAGTGTTTTACTATGCCCATCTTATTTATTTTTAAAACAGGTGTATATATCCAACCTATGACTTCACCCACTGTTTGTGCGACTCGATAGAACAGATTAGTCATTCATTGTGTACAAAAGAGTTCCAGTCAAGGTAATCTGTATTTCAACTGCCAAAACAAATAGTCTGCATAGCTTCAGATAAGAGAGAGTATCCACAAGGCGCTGCTAATATGAAACCACAACCTATTCGTTCATGGAGAAATAAGAAAAATATTATGTGTACTTTGAACACATTTCTAGTTTGAATATTGAAAAAATATGGGACACATAGCTCTTGATAAGATGCTTTTTTCAACCAAAAAGTATATATTTTTCTCATTTCTCGACGAAAACATATTTATTTTTATTATTGCAAACACTGTGATGAAAAGCAGAGGGCTCAGTAAGTCTGATGACTTTTTGCCAATGATCTTACCTTGATGGCTAAGTTGGCTGCACATGGACTGGTGATCAGGAGGTTTAGGGTTTGACCCCTGCTGGGTCTGCAACATTCTTTCATAGAGATTGATCATAAAATATTTTCTAAGGTCATTCTCTCCCTTCGGCTGATTCAAGAAGGACAGTTGTCAGTTTCTGGCAAAAAAATGTTCACAATACTGCTTAGAGTACTAAGCCTGCCCAGTAAAAGTGTGGTTAGGTAAACTGACCACGCTCGACATGACCCCACTGGGTTGACTGGGCTGTAAAACCTGAACACAAACAAATTTTATGCCAATGCTGTTATTAATTCATCCATTTTACATCTATAAAAGACAGTCATAAATGTTTTTCAAAGCAGTAGAAGAAGCAGAATATTTCTTTTTGCAAATTATACCATTAATAACTGGAAATGGTAACAATAATAATCATCCTGAGTATTGGCCTTAAGCCAGAGTCTACACTGTAGACATCAGGGCCCAGTTGTTCAAAGTGTTGTTAGCTTAAGGAGCTCGTTAAGAAGTCAACTCGTTAAGTGTTTTACAACTTTATACTCAAATAAACTAATATTTTTGCTTCTCACATTTTTTTCAATAAAAAATAACGGCACTTTTGAGATATTAATGTTTGAAATTTTAACGAAACGTTAACTAACGACATCGTTAGTTTTGAACAACTGGCCCCAGGTAGTGAACTTAAGTTATTCAGGTTTTTGGACGTGTGTGGTATCAAACTAAGGTGTCCCAATATTTAGGAGAATGTGGCATAAATGAACTAACATTCGGTTTCATTTGATCATCAACCCATCTCTGATGTACATGTACCTGTATTGTTTTTCAGACGTTCCTCATATTACTGGCTATGTAATGTTCTGGATCTGTACTGCCCTGTCCAGTGGGAGTATGGTCGTCTTAATCTCCACTACACAGTCGTCTCGAAGAGGAAGATAGCCAAACTCATTGCAAATGGATTTGTCAGGTATGGCAAAACTAAGCACTTTCATGGGAAAAGGGTCCCTATCACATATTGTTTGCCCACAATAAAGACCTAGATCAGTTATTTTTTTCTTCAGTACCATATTTAATCTTTGACAGACAGGCCTGAGCTAACAGTGTATACCCAGATCAGATGGCATTCTGATGCAGCATCCAGTCAGGGTCTACACTATTTGCTGCTCATTTAGCAGTTTTTTAAGCACAGCAGTAGGTATAAAAAAAAAAACTGGTTCAGATTTTAATACAAGTATCATAAGGAGTTTTATTAAAATCTGAACAAGCCTATTTTACTAAGTGATGTACAAGGCATGAAAAGGGCCCTTATGCAATTTGCAGACAAAGCAGGCCCAGATCAGCCTGGGCCGTCATTGTTCGGTTACAGATTCAGTGGATACTGTAGTATATGTCAAGCAGCAGAGAATGCTCAGGTCAGACTGCATTGATGTGCAGCTGATCTGGACCTGTGTTGTAGGCAAATTGTATAAAGGCCTTTTTTGTATGTCATGCATCAAGTATAATAAGGAGTTAAGGCTTACAAATATTTAGGGTAGTTATTATGTTACACATGGATTCTATAAGTAGACCACAACAGTGTTGCATGGCTCAAGATAAGGCACTTTATCCAACCAAAAAGTACTGATATTTTTCTTATTGCTCCACAAAAACATATGGTGTGGTACTCATTAGAAGCACCTCGCTGAGGTGCTTCTAATGAGTACCCACAACATATGTTTTTGTGGAGAAATAAGAAAAATATTACGTGGATACCCCCTCGTATCTGACACTATGGTGTTGGTAAGACTGGGCTGCCATTGTCCACATATGCAATACGGACTTTTTTTTTGGCCTGGCTCGGTAGAGTCTCAACAAGCAGATCTGGATAAATTTCCAGGATGAGAATAGTAACACTGGCCTCAGGGAGCAGGGAACTTGTTAACAGGGAGTATTTCTTGATAATTTTGGGATAATTTTCTCCAGTTCTTAAAACCATAGGTTGTGGGTACTCGTTAGAAGCATCTCAGCAAAGTACTTCTAATGTGTACCCACAACATGTTTTTATGGAGAAATAAGAAAAATTATCCAAGAATTATCACCAAGATACTCCTCCCTATCAAATTATCTTAGGAGTCTTAAATTTTGATTGCTTGTTAGTTATTTTTTATTATGCATGTAATATAATATCTTATCGCTCAGTGTTTCTACTTTAATTCTTCTATAGGGAGATTTTTATCATATTTTATTAGTTGTGATACTGTTTATTTTTTTACTTACTCGTTTTCCTTTGTAGAGATTGGGATGACCCTCGACTGTTTACGCTGACAGCTCTGAGGAGGCGAGGCTTTCCTCCCGAGGCAATTAATCTGTTCTGTGCTAAAGTTGGAGTGACTATGGCACAGACTGTGATAGACCCCAGCATGCTGGAAGCCTGCGTCAGGGATGTGCTCAATATCAAAGCTCCAAGGTACATATATATTACTGTCAAAGATACTTTAATCTTTACCTTGCTCTGGGAGAATTAGCAGACAACAAATTTATATTTTTTTTTATTTTTTACTTTTTCTAGAAAATAGGCATTGACTTTTCATGTAAGTTGTCTCATTTGGCCTTCAAATACTGCTCCAAGTGGCCATTAAAGTACCATTCAAAATTGTAATAAACAACATCTTTTTTTTTTCCAATAAAATACGGCTTGAAATTTCATGTGAGTTGTCTGCATCACCAATGATTCAAGCCTTCACTCAAGCTTTATTTTTTTGAAAAAAGAAAATTAAATAGAATGCTGTGTGGTGTAACCTGTATTTTCAAGGTATATGATAAACACACTACTACAATAATGATATTTGAAACTTTGCATCTTGTATTTGACAAAATCCCATATTTTGGTTCGTAGTCCAAACAACTGTCTGACATGGTCTAATAATCTGGGAACATCTTAATGATGTGATACAGAGCATCAGATAATGTTACTTGGTAATAATGTTTTTGTATAATCTGATCAGACACTGCAGAGTACAGCCTGATATACAGCTTTGACTTTTGCACACAAGATTGGTCTCTTTTGTGTCCTCATTTTACGTATGAGCTGCATCATGGAAAAAGATCTTTATAGCATATGCAAATGGCAATGGTTCAAGGGACTCAACATATCTGCATTCTAGCTAGAACCTATGCTGTTTACTCACATTAGTGGCAGGCCAAGAGGAAACTTCAGCCTCAGCTGAAAGAACTAGGATGTGGCCTTGCTATAACCAGGAGGCTGGATATGCACACTGAAAAAATTGAAAATCGATTCAACTGAAAGTCAGAAGAGCTTTTTCTTATGACATGACTCATATATATGAATGTTTCAGAACTATGGCGGTTCTAGATCCACTGAAAGTGACAATCACAAACTTTCCAGAAGATCATCCAGGGGAGTTAACTGTGCCAAA
This sequence comes from Anodontia alba, assembly GCA_964016985.1. NCBI lineage: Eukaryota > Metazoa > Mollusca > Bivalvia > Lucinida > Lucinidae > Anodontia > Anodontia alba. The sequence continues at coordinate 50,757,461 of OZ024828.1, read as the reverse complement.
TTTCCCAGCTGATGAGAAACGAGGTTCACACACTGTGCCATTTGGAAAGACTATATTTATAGAAAAATCTGATTTTAGAGAGGTAGGTCGGTTTTGCTCATTATGTCTCCCCACTTTAGGGTAGGGAGATATTGTTTTTCCCCCGGGCATCTGTTTGTCCTTCCGTTTGTCTGTCACAAAATCGTGTCCACTCTAATACTTGAAAACCGTTCAAGCTATCCTCATGAAACTTCATATAAATATCAATCAATATTAGACGGCATGCAGAGCGCAAGTACCAAACTCTGCATTTATACTGTTAGTTATTTCCCTTGGAACTTTGTCTGTCACAAAATTGTGTCTGCTCTGTAACTTGAAACCTGTTCAAGATATCTTCAAAGAACTCCATGTAAATATCAATCAACATTAGATGACATGCAGAGCCCAAGGACAATAACTAATGCATTTATACTTTTTGAATTATTTCCCTTGGAACTTTGTCCATCACAAAAAAACGTGTCCGCTCTATAACTTGAAAATCATTCAAGATGTCTTCATGGAACTTTATATGAATATCAATCAACATTAGACGATTTGCAAAGCATAAGAACCATAACTCTTGCATTTATACTTTTTGAGTTATTTCCCTTGGAATCTCATTAGTTAATAAAAATGTTCGCTGAATGTTCAGTACAGTATGACACCAAAAAGGGCGGAGACATCTGTGTTTTTGTAGAAAAACAAATTCTAGTTGTATGTTATTTGCTCTAAATATTCAGACACTCATGCCTCAGTAAACAGTGCAGACACACATTCACAGTTTTTAGACTTTAGCAGGTAGTTAAATTAAGTTGTTCAGATTTTAAGACAAGTACCATATTTACTTAAACATCTTAACTCCTTACCATACATGTTCTATAATTTGTAAAATCTGTTCCACTACCTCTTGATGTGTTTAAAATATTGCTAGATGAGTGGCAAACAGTGTAGACCCTGATCAGTGCCACAGTCTGTGGCATCTGATCTGGATCTACACTGTTTGCTCATGCCTATCTGTCCCAATACTTAGGGAGCCAAGGTATCTGTACATTAAATATAATCACAGCATATGTGTCCCATTTATCATGGCTAAAGAAAAAGATGGGCTGTCTAGTGCCTTTTGCAGCAAAGCTACATGTAATTGTAATGAGGTAGGGCTTGAGTTTGTCATTTTTTTCTGTTTGAGCAAAAGTCCCCAAGGTTAGAGTCAACATATTCTGGCTGAAATATTGTTGTCTGTAATATTAAATTGACTGTAATATTACATGTTAACTCAGCATTTACCATAACTAATTGTGTACTGATCTGGGTATGATGTTGTTCGATTTACTGAAGGTACTGTCTATTTCTGTGAAGGCAAGTCATCATTATGCTTTAGAGTGGTGGTAAGGTCCTGCTGATCTTTCAGCAGATGGGGAAGGTGGGCCTGTTAGTGATTCTTTTATTTTTGCACTGTCATTCACTGCTACATCTCCTTTTTTTTCTCCTACTCATCTGTTACTCCCTTTCTCCAGAAAATGAAACAAAATGACCCAGAAGGGTAGAGATGTCATTAAACAAGAACTCAACATAATATTTTCTTATTTCTTCATAAAATAGCATGTGGTGGGAACTCATTAGAAGCACCTCACCAGGAAGCTTCTGAGTGTTCATGGAGAAAAAAGAAAAATATTAGTACTTTGTGAATGAAAAATGTGACTTATTTGATCCAAACCTATGGAGATGATAATTTGGAGGTATTTACAGTCGACTGGTTATCTCAACTTGGCTTATCTCAAATAGCCCCCTTATCTTGAAGTGAAAGTCTGGTCCGGTTTCAACATGAAAATCTAGCAGCAGGTAACAAAATATTGTGGAAAAGATGAGAAATTGCTCCTGAGGAGCAATTTCTCCTTTTTTCCTAATTATTTTCAATATATTTCTAACTTCAGGAGTCAAATTACACATTCTTTGTAAAATGTGGTTATTCGATTTATTTTTTCCTTAAATCTGCAAATCTGATATGTTGATGTACACATATCTCGGAAGTATTTCAGAGAGTCCCTGGGACCGAGATAATGAGAATCAGCTGTATATTTTCTTGTACCAGACAAGCCATATATTTATGGGTACTTGTTAGGGTTGCCTCTCATAGGCTGTAGTCAGTGAGCACCTACAGTATATGATGTGCAAGACAGAAGAAAAGGGCTTTCATTCAGTATGTGAACAATGAAAGCCCAGACCAGCCAGCACCAAGACCTTTGTTGCCTATTTACAGAATCAGTGGTTATTGTCAAATGTATGGACAAATAGAAAAGGCCCGGATCAGGCTGATCTTGGCTTTTGCCAAGCATCACTGTGACTGAGCAGTTTGCATTACGATACGCGCCTATTCAAATATATTGAAAATTTCACCACCTAAAACTGAAAGTTTTTAGATAAAAATTCTGATATTTTTCATATTTCTGCTCAAAAACATAGATTGTGGGTACTCGTTAGAACCGCCTTGGCGAGGAGTACCCACAATCTATGTTTTTGAGCAGAAATAAGAAAAATAATATATACCCCTGTAAACCCCAGTTTTAGTATATAAAAGTGGGGTTTGAGGGGGTCAAAATTATATAGGTATGTTTCATTATGCTGCTTACGAGCTTGGATCATGACTGATGAGGTCCTGTATTCAGATCATGCTGCCTAGGTTCAGGTACCGCTGCCTAGGTTCAGATCCCACTGCCTGGGTTCAGGTCCCGCTGCCTGGGTTCAGATCCGGCTAGCTGGGTTCAGATCTCGCTTCCTGGGTTCAGATCCTGCTGGATGCGGGGATTGTATTGCGCTTCATTGCACTGACCCTTTCATTTTCACCCATTCATTATCTCAATATGACTTCAATAATGTTGAAAGAGATGTAAAACACTTAGGTTGTTGTTGTCTCATTATAACACTTTATTGCTGCTTATTGTCACTATAGGCCCAATGCCACACCAGACTTGTTAAGGAGGAGTATCAGATGATAATTCTGGGATAATTTTCTCCAGTTCTCCATAAAAACATATATTGTGGGTACTCATTAGAAGCGCCTCGGCGAGGCGCTTCTAATGAGTACCCACAACATATGTTTTTATGGAGAAATAAGAAAAAATTATCCCAAAGTCATCCCCAAATACTCCTCCTTAACAAGTCCTCTGCACACTCACCACTCCTTTCCCACTACGGGCATCCATATCTGCACTGATCTCCATTTAGCCAGCATCTGTAACCCGTTTATGTCTAGTGGACTCTTCTACCTCTTTCTTTGGGCAAGTATATGTGCATATGAAGGTTGGTCTGTTTGTTTGTTTTTTTAAAGCATCATTTATTATAGAAATTCATGAACTTAATGCAAACAATGTAGACCCAGTTCAGATGCCGCATATGCGGCATCTGATCTGGGTCTGCATTGTTTGCCAGTGTCCAATTTTTGGTACGCTAGACATAAATGAGTTAAGACACTTCATCAGGTTGTCAAAAAATTAAGATAAGGCCTAAAAAACAAAACAAAAAAACAACAACAAAAAAACGTTTGTTTTAGGGTAACTAGACCCTACCTAGATTTTTATTTTTTTTTTTTTTTTACACAATATTTCTAGAAAAAAAAAATAAGAAAAATCCAGTTGTAATGGAAATATTTGTGACTCTTCAATAAAAAAAAAATAAGATAAAAAAAAAATGCACCTGTCCTGCCTAAACAAACAATTTTTTTGTTTAGGCCTAAGTATGATATGGTATGGTAAGGTGTTTAGGGTAATATTTAGTTTAATTGTTGTACTACTATAGCTATAAATTCTTGTTGTTACAGAGCACAGACAAAAATTATAAACGATTTGCCAAAGATCAGCCAGTGGGACTGAGACATACAGGATATGTGATATCAGTTGAAGGAGTTCTCAAGGTAAGTCTTTGCTTTCAGGCTTGGGGAATAAAATAACATTTTCCTAGAGCATCAGATAACTTCCTTTCTTTTCTGAAAAAATGCAAGTTTCTTATTCTTTCATAAATAAAATAAAAAAGTAAGAGAAAAGTCCAGGGAGTGCCACAATCACAAACCGCAGCCCTTCCCAGATACCAAGAAGAGGAAATTGACAAAACCAAACAAGCACAAATCGAACAAACGTATGAAAATCACTAAGATTAGCTCTCTCTTCCCCAAGCAAGGTAATAGCAATAATATACAGTGTGCAAAAATGTGTCTTCACACATATGCAGACAGTGAAGGCTCAGATCAGACTGCGCATCAGCGCAGTCTGATCAGGGCCTTCACTGTCTGCTAATAGAATCATTGGCTATTACAGAATGTATGAATGGAGAGCAAAGACCCAGATGATACTTTTTGCATGCACAGGATGATCTGAATCTGCATTTTGCCCATATTGGATGGCAGTATTTCACTTGACGCAGCCCATGTAACAACAAAGTCCTGCATCTAATCTAGGTCTTTACAGTTCACTACAATGTTATAGGCTAAATCTGAACACCTAAGATATGTAGCTATATTGTAGTAATATTTTTTTTTTATTTCTCCACAACAACATATGTTGTGGGTACTCATCAAAAACACCTCACAGAAGATCATCTAACAAGTACCCTCAGCATGCGTTATCATGGAGAAATAAGAAAACATTTAGATATATACATGTAGCTCCATTTAAGGCACTTTTTTCAATCAAAAATTATTGATATTTTTCTTAGTTGACCATGAAAACATATGTTGTTGGTACTCATTAGAAGTGCCTCACTGAGGCACTTCTAATGAGTATCACAACATGTTTTAATGGAGAAATAAGAAACATATTTTCCTTGTACCCTCTCTTATCTGGAGCTATGTCCAAGATACATGGTGGTTGTTTATAAGGTGAAGCAGATGTAGTTTTGTCACCTGTGTCTTTAAAGATTTGTACTGATAACTCAGTAGCACTGCCCTGATGTTTAGAGGCTTAAAAATTATCTTCTATTTCAATGCACTAGTACAAACTTTGCTTTGCATTTAATTTTCATGGACTTATACAATCATGGAACTATATTTTCAGAATGACAGAATGATTCTAAGAAACATAATTTTTAGAATGATTCTAAGAAACAATTTTTCTATGAAACATGACTATTCTTAGTTGATTTTATTATCCCCAGATATTTCTAGGACAGTTTCTTTATGTTTCCATAGAAATATTTGTCGTGGGTACTCATTAGAATTGTCACACATGGCAATTCTAACAAGTACCCACAACATAGATGGTATATTTTTATGGTATATTTTTATGAATATATATTATTTATGTGTTTTATGAATAAATAAGAAAAAAAAAAGTATTGCAGATTTATCATCAAATACACCTTGTTTACAAGTCCTCTATCAAATAAGATTGTGTACCTGGTCAGTCTGGTTAGTATTCATTTATATAATAGAATAATCAATTCAGGAACAATAGACGCTGAGTGGTTAGGGTTGCCATTTGTGGGTCATGAAGTCCCAAGCTGGAATATTGATGGGGGTGAAATTCAGCTTCTGAGTGTAAATAACTTAATTGCTCAGCCTCATTATCACCATTTCAGCTTGATTGGCTATTCTGTTGAAAGAGGCGTAAAACACCAAATCATCCTCTACAATTTATATACAAACAGCAAAGAACCTTGTCACACTACATGAAAGCACAGCTGGTCTGGGTCTTTTATCTTCACATTATACTGTATTTACCCTAAATATTTGGACACCTTATCTCTTTACTTTACTAATTCTAAAATTTGAACAAGACTACAGTAAAACTTCAATGAATTGAACGCCGATGGCTCATTCGAACTTGTTTTTGAGCCCTAGGAAATTCTTTCCATAGCTCATAGTAAACAGATATTTAGGGATATTTTTTCTCCATTTTATATCAAAAATGTATGTTTTATATACTCATTAGAATTGCCTCATTGAGGCAATTCTTGTGTGCAGTCACCATACCATTATTTTATAGAAGATCCAAAAGACTTCCCAAAACTAACCCTATTTGCCTCCTCACCTAGCGCTATGATTAACCCTCAGTGGCTCAAACTACCCATGTCTCGAACAAATTTCCCTTGTCCCGAAGGTGTTCAAGCTATAGAAATTTGACTGTATTTGATTGCCTAAAATTTTGTTACCAGATGAGGTGTCTAAAATGTTGATACATTGCAGCAAACATTGTAAACTTTGATCAGTTTGTTCCTTTAGTAACAGCAGGCCTTGGTGGCTCAGTTGGTTGCAAGTCTGACTCCTGATCAGGTCACGGATTTGATTCTGACTGTGTCCGGCAACATTCTTTCGTGGAGATGGATCATGAAATATTTTCTATGGCCATTCTCACCCTTCTGCTGCTTCAGGAAAGGGCAATTGTCAGTTTCTGGCAAAACAATGTGCCGACATACTGGTTAACCGCTTAGAAGACTAAGCCTGCCCAGGAAAAATGTGTTTAGGTAAAATGACCGGCTCGACATGACCCTAATGTGTTGACTGGGCTGTAAACTCAGTCTAACGAAAATGCTTTTGGAACAGTTTGATTTGAATCTGCACTGTTTGAATCTACCGTGTCCAGATATTTAGGGTTAAGTCAGTAGAAAACCATACATTTATACATTTAGTACAGGGTGTCTGTAATTTATCGTTGTTTGCAGGATGAGAGGGGAAATATCACAGAAATATGTGCCACCTGTAAAAAGGCAACAGAGACAGACAAACCAAAAGGGTTTATACACTGGGTGTGTAACCCACTTATCTGTGAAGTTAGGCTCTATGACACATTGTAAGTATGTGCTTAACCCTCCTCATGCTGAATAAATTAAGATGCCATGCCCACTTCTAATTTCCAGCCAATCAGATTACTTGATCCGGGTTTTTGATAGAAATTCAATTATTTAATGACAAACAGTGCAGATCCAGATCAGTTGGCTTCTTCAGAAGCCAACTGATCTGGATCTGCACTGTTTGCTAAGACAGGGCATGTTGTGTTCAGCAAGAGAAGGGTTAAATAGATACACTCTGACAAGGATTTTTAAGTCAAATGCAGTGGTTATGTTTAGCACAGTTGTAAGGGCTATTCACAGGCCAGCATAGGCATCGGTGTTGGCATCCATAAATGTTAAAGTTTTACATTCACTTTTTCAAACATATATGTCGCCTGACTGCTTGGATCATCTGGGTGCTTGAGTGGTTAGCACTCCGGATTTTGAATCATGTGGTCCCAGGTTTGAATCCTGCTGGAGAAGGATTTCAGCTCATGATTGTGTATGGTGCTTTTTTGCACAGAGCCTTTGATTATCTTTTTATTGTCTCAGTATGACTTAAAAATGTTAAAAGAGACATAAACACCAAATCATCATTGGATGGCTATTGATGACATTTGAACGGTTAGTTACTGATAGAAAATTGTGTTTAGGGCAAGCACAGTCCCCTCAAGAACCTTGAGGTCAAGGTTACAGACTAATTTTATACTGCAGTTTTATATTAGAGATTCTTTTAAAGCTGTAGCTCTCCTGATTGACAGGATGGGATTCAGCTGGTGTAGGGACTGGTTAGATAATGGTACAGAGATAACTTTGGGTGAAAATCACACACAATGACTTTTGGGTCAAGGTCACAGACTTAGAAAATTTAAGTTAAAGTTTAAAGATGTATGTCTAATGAATGACTAGATAGAGTTGGTTAATGCTTAGCATGCTGATAAAAAATGAACAGAAGACATTTTAAAGTAGTTTTCAAAGTTTTCCCAGAAAACAGTTTCTGTTGTTTCAAATTGTCTCCCTAGCCAATTCAGCAGACAACAAATTGATGATATTTTTCTTATTTTCCATAGAAGGAAGGCTTTTGCATTTCATGCAAAGTGATTTTAGTTATTGAAATATGAAAGAAAGAAATGATGCCACAGTATGTCATAAATAATATTTCATGTAGTGTTTACATTTTTTTTTCTTCTAAAATACAGTTGAGTAGTGACACAGGTCTATTCACTAAATAGGGGATGTATGTATCTAGATTTTTAACACTACCAGGCAACTGAGTCACAGAGGCAGCGCCATATAAAGAATGTCACCCCCGTATGAATTTAAATAGTCAGCACAGACAATGTTCAAAATACCTTACCTGGATTAGTAATGTACATACATGCCTAAAAGTGCAACATTACAACAAGAAGAATCCTGCTAAATCATTATTATTCATTAAATGGATAGAAAAAATTATTTTTGAAATTATTGTTGAATTGTTTAGAAATTTGATGTCATTACGAAAACTCTCCTATTCAAATATATTGAAAATTTCACCTCCAAAAACCGAAAATTTTCAGATAAAAAACTCTGATATTTTTCATATTTCTGCTCAAAACATAGATTAGGGCTACTCGTTAGAACTGCCTCAATGAGGCAGTTCTAATGAGCACCTTTTGAGCAGAAATATGAAAAACAATGTGTACCCCTCTAAATCCCAGTTTTACTATATAAAAGTGGGGTTTAAGGGGGTCAAAATTATATAGGCATGTTTTCGTGATGTTAATTTTTGGTGTGTTGACGTCCCATCATCAGTATTTCAATCATTTTGGAACAATTAAAAGATGCAATATAAATAAGCTACTATAACCCTCTTCAGACTAGACTAATCGGACAAAGCTTTATGAAGTGGTTGAGGCGGGATTTATATAGGTACGAGTTAATCTTCCTAACATGTTCATATTGTATCACTGGTATAGGAGAGGTTATTACATGGGTCAGTGAGCGGTCAGCCTTAACAAACGGCTTTTAAGTTGATGCAATGTTCATTCAACCTTAGTTATAATGGTATACTCTGGTCACACGTCACAACTGTGTTTAAAATTTAGGAAAAACCTGTATCATGTTTACATCTGTATATGTCAGTTATTCAAATAAAATAGGTTTAAACCAATGGCTGTTATCTGAGTTAAAGTAAAATAGGAAAAATATTTGAGAATGTTGCTTGCTGAAATTTTTACACAGCATGCTAAGCATTAAGACTGAAAGGCTCTCATTATCAAAAAAAATATATTTCAGATTCTTCCACAAAAGTCCTGAAGATCCTTCAGAGGTCCCTGGTGGATTCTTAACTGATGTTAACAAGGTATTATCAGAGAACCTGTTGAGGAGGAGTATTAGATGATAATTCTAGGATAATTTTCTCAATTTCTCCATAAAAACAGATGTTGTGGCTACTCATTAGAAATGCCTCTGTGAGGCACTTCTAATGAGTGCCAACAAGATATGCTCATAAGGAAAAATTAACACCAAATACACCTCCTTAACTAAATTGCAAGACCACTGTAATATATTTCATACCTGAGAGATGCCTTAAGTGACAGAATCTTCGTGAAACATGCAGTTTGATCAGAGATTTCCTTTTGCCACTTCCACATTCATTAGATATTACAAAGTTTTTGGGTACATTTGAGCCACAGCATGTAAAATGTACCTTCACTGCTCAGCAAAGACTCATAGCTCCAGATAAGGTGCTTTTTTCTTCCGAAAAGTACCTATATTTTTCTTATTTCTGCACGAAAACATACGTTATGGTACTCATTAGAAGTGCCTCGGCGAGGTGCTTCTAATGAGTACCCACAACATATGTTTTCCTGCAGAAATAAGAAAAATAATATGTGGAATACCCTCCTATCTGTGGCTATGAAAGACTTGGATCAGACTCTGGTCAGTCTTTACTCTACACCTAAAGAAGTCCTGCATATGCAGCTCTGCAAACTACAATGCTGCATATGAAGAATCTTAAATGAAACGGAGATTAGGATTTTTCTTCCTTTATGTGTTCAGTGTTTCCAAGGGCAAGGTTTATAGATTTTATTGGATTCTTGGCTAGTCAAAGAGTACCTACTGTCCTTTCGACATCATTCGGAAAGATGTTTTTCGCTTCGCGTTTTATTTTGAATGAAAATATTTTGTTCTGATTAACCATATCTTAAATTTATGGCCAAAAGTTGGTCTGACCTATGCAATTTCTATAGTAAAGTGATTTTTTGGAATTTTTTTCTAAGAAAATATTTTATACTATTATTTGCTGAATTTGAATTATTGATGTTTCACAACAATACATTGTATTGTGAAAATTTCAGAATAATTGAACAAGAGTAACTTGTTGAAAATCTGCCTCCAAGTTACCTACCCTACAGATTTCTGCATAATTTGCATTCATTTTTACTATGGGAAAAAGTGAAAATATTAGATTTTTTGAAACCAATGACTAGAATAAAAGTTTTTGTGCATAGAGTTACGACAAATGGTTTTGCATTAAATCATGACAAAAGCTTGCAAATTTACTTCTTCTGTGTAAAGCGCCTAGCAAAAAATGGCTTTCTGAAAGATGTCGAAAGCGCAGTAGCAGAGATTTATCAGACTTGGCAGATGTGTAGGTTTATCTGTTTTTGCTGGGCATGCTTGTTCAAAGCTACATTTTCTCATGTTGCAGCATATTTTATTTTGATATTGTCACTAGACCTGCTTGGCTGGTAAGGTGGTGGTGAGGATCTGTACTTGCAGCAGGTGGGGAAGGGTTAGTATTTCCTCTGTTTCTTGACTGTCGCATTCTCCCTCACCTTCTCATAGGTCTTAGATAAGAGTGAGTATCAGCTTAATAGTTTTCTTAGTTCTCAATGCAAACATATGTTGTGGGTACTCATTAGAAGCGCCTCGCCAAGGCGCTTCTAATGAGAACCCACAACATATGTTTTCGTGCAGAAATAAAAAAAAATATAGATACTTTTTGGATGAAAAAAGTACCTTATCCGGAGCTATGAGTCGTTGCTGAGCAGTGAAGGTACATTTTTCCATGCTGTGGCGCAAATGTACCCAAAAACTATGCAATATCTAATGAATGTCAAAAAAAGGCAAAAGGAAGGCCCCGATCAAACTGCATGTTTCCAGAAGATCCTGATGCTCATCAAGAGCTATGTCCGCCTGTATTTCTCTCTTTACTCTACTCATCAGCCCCTTTTCTCCCTTTCTTTGGGAAATGACACATTTCATTTTTATCTCACCTGAGCCTATAGGCTCATAGGTGAGCTTATAGTATAGGCAGGCTGTCAGTCCGTAGTTGTCCACCGTCCACTCTCTTCAAACATCTTTTCCTCAGAAACCACTGGGCCAATCAAGGCCAATCAAAGCCAAATTTGATATGCAGCCTCTGAGTAGGGGGGGACAAAATTTGCCGCATCTGGGTCACACGACCAAGATTGCCACCATGCCCATATATGGTAAAAACCCTTTAAAAATCTTCTCCGGAACCAAAGGGCTAATGCCCCTGGAGCTTGGTATGCAGCACTAAGGACATGGGCCCAACAATATTTGAACAAATAATAATCATATTCGACTGGTAAGTTTCGTGAAATGTCCGTGAAATTTTGTGCAGGAGTGTGATATCTTCTTGTAACAGCCGGTCACATGGTCCAATCAAATTTGAGTTATTTTTCAAGTTCATAAGCGGTCGTGAAGCACGTTTGACTTCAATTGAAATGCCGAACTTTCTGTGCATTACGATCGTTTAAGAACTTGAAAAATAACTCAAATTTGATTGGACCATGTGACCGGCTGTTACAAGAAGATATCACACTCCTGCACAAAATTTCATGGACATTTCACGAAACATCCCAGTCGAATATGGCTAATGACATTAGGTTGACCTTGACCTTTTTTTTATGGAAAGGTCAAATTTTTTACATAGACTCCTATAGACAAAACTTTAAAAATCTTCTTGTCTGAAACTAGAAGGCTCAGGCCTTTGATATTTGGTATGTAGCTTTATCTTGTGGACCTCTACCAAGATAGTTCAAATTATAACCCTGGGATCAAAAATGGCCCTGCCATAGGGGTCATTTGATTTACATAGACTCATATATGGAAAAAGTTTAGAAGTATTTTGCTCTGAAACAAGAAGGCCCAGGCTTTTGGTATTTGATATATAACTTCATCTAATGGACCTCTACCAAGATTATTCAAATTATAGCCCTAGGATAAAAAAATGGCCCTTCCCGAGGGCTCACTTGTTTTACATAGACTCTGGGCTGGTTGGGTGAGGCAAAAGTGTTGTGTATCTTACTTCACAGGGGCGTAAGGATAGAGGGGGAATGTTTTTATTATGCCCCCGCCATTTTCAATGGTGGGTGGGGAGGGGTGCGGCATATAGTATCACGGCTGTCCTTACTTACATCCGTCCTGTCTGTCCCGTCCTCCCCGTATGTAACAAAAATGGTTTCCATTCAATATCTTTTGAAAAGATTAGTGTATTGGATTCAAATTTTATACCAGGTATATAATCATAAAATGTTTCTGTTCAATATCTTTTGAAAAGATCAGTGTATTGGATTCATATTTTATACTTGGGTATATAGTTATAAAATATAGGTCAAGTTCAATTTAGGGTAAAATCCACCAATTATTTTTAGAATTACAGCCCTTTTTCAATGTTGAAAAATAGTTTCCATTTGATATCTTTTGAAAACATTAGTGTATTGGATTCATATTTAATACACAGGTATATAATCATAAAATAGAGGTCAAGTTCGATTTAGGGTAAAATTCACCCATTATTATGGGAGTTATGGCCCTTTTTCATCTTCGAAAAATGTTTTCCTTTCGATATTTTTTGGAAAGATTAGTGTATTGGATTCATATTTTTTTACACAGGTATATATAATCATAAAATATAGATCAAGTTCCAGTTATGGTAAAATCCGCCAATTATTATGAGAGTTACAGCCCTTTTTCAACTTCATTTTTTGCAAAATGCCTGTGTGCAGGTGAGGATGGCCCCTATGCGGGGGCATCTGTGTCATATTGACACATTTCTAGTTTCTTCTGTTTCTTCAGAGATTCATTTTCCTTTCTCCCCTGTCCCTCACTTTCATTTCCTCTTACTATGTCTTCTATCTGTCTTCTCCCTTTCTCTGGGAGACGACACAAAATGACCCACAAAGGTTGATATGTCGTTAAACCCCAACACATTCAATCAATTTAATTGCACTCATATAGGGAAAAACCTGAATATCTTCTTGTCTGAAACTAGAAGGCCCAGGGCTTTGATATTTGTTAGATAACTTTATCTAATGACCCTCTACCAAGAGTGTTCAAAGTAAAGCCACAGGGTCAAAAATGGCACTGCCCAGTGGGGTTTCATAGACCCATATGGGGAAAAAACCAGGCCTTTGATATTTGGTATGTAGTTTCATCTAGTAGGCCTTTACCAAGATTGTTCAAATTGTAGCAATGGAGTCAAACTGGCCCTGCCCTGGGGGTCACATGTTTTATATAGACACATGAAGGGAAAAATTTTAAAAATCTTTTTGTCTGAGACTAGAAGGCCCAGGCCTTTGATATTTGGTATGTAGCTTCATCTAGTGGACCATTACGAAGATTGTTCAAATTATAGCCTAGGAGTAAAAAATAGCCCCACCCTAGGGGTCCTTTGTTTTAGAAAGTCTCATTTAAGGAAAAACTTTAAAAATCTTCTTGTATGAAAAATATAAGGCCTAGGCCTTTGATACTTGGTATGTAGCTTCATCTAGTGGACCTCTACCTTGATTGTTCAAATTATAGCCCAGGAGTCAAAAATAGCCCCACCCTAGGGATCCTTTGTTTTACAAAGTCTCATTTAAGGAAAAAACTTTAAAAATCTTCTTGTCTGAAAACTAGATGGCCCAGACCTTTGATATTTGGTATGTAGCTTCAGCCTTTACCAGAATTGTTCAAATTATGGCCCTGGGGTCAGAATGGCTACATCCAGGAGGTCACTTGTCTTACATAGACTCCTATAGGGAAAATTTTAAAAATCTTCTTGTGTCAAACTAGAAGGCCTAGGCCATTGTCATTTGGTACTTAGTATTATCTACTGGACCTTTACCAAGATTGTTCACATTATAGCCCTGGGCTCAAAAATGTCCCCACTCCAAGGGTAAGCCATATTTTTCTGTTTTGCCAAATTAATTAAAGCTAAATTCCATACCAAGTTACTGCAGGTTACAGAGACCAAAGGTTTTTCAAACTTTAACGGTTACCATACACATGTTTCGTTCTTTAGAAATGTTACCATAAGCTTGCTCAGAACAGCTACAGAACCATTGGTCCTCTGGTGAGCTACAGAACCATTGGTCCTCTGGTTATTATTTTTTGTCCCCGGACGTTAGTCGAAGGGGGTCTATTAAAATGGGTTTGTCTGTCCATCAGTCTGTCCGTCCGTAGACACAATGAGATGGGTAGTTTGTGAACGCAATTCCTCTTACAGTTTTAACCGATATTGCAGGTGTTTTTGTCATGGTCTGAAGATATGTATCTGGTTTTGGGGTTATCCTTCTGTTATTTTTTATCAACTTTTTCCATTTTTTTGACTTAGTTTTTTTTTTCAGGTCAGATTATTATTAGAATATATACCTTGTGGGTGCAACTCCTCCTAGAGTTTTCCACCAGTTATTTTGAAACTATGCATACTTGTTCTACATGGTCTATAGATGTGCATGTGGTTTTAGGGTTATCCTCCCATTATTTTTTATCACTTTTTTCTACTTTTTCGACTTAGTTTTTTCCAGGTTTGATTAGTATTATAATAGATACCTTGTGGGAGCAACTCCTCCTAGAGTTTTCCACCGATCATTTTGAAACTATGCATACTTGTTCTACATAGTCTGAAGATGTGCATGTGGTTTTTGGGTTATCCTCCTATTTTTTATCATCTTTTTCCACTTTTTCGACTTAGTTTTTTCCAGGTCCGATTAGTATTAGAAGGTCCGATTAGTATTAGAATAGATATCTTGTGGGCGCAACTCCTCCTAGACTTTTCCATTGATCATTTAGAAACTGTTCATACTTGTTCTACATGGTCTGAAGATGTGCATGTTGTCTTTGGGGTTATCCTGCCATTATCTTTTTTCATCTTTTTAACTTAGTATTTTTTAGTTGTGACACAATGACATGGGTAACTTGTGGCAGCAATTCCTCTTACAGTTTTATACCAAACTTTTTGAAACTTTGTCAGTTTTTTTGTCATGGTCTGAAGATGTGCATGTGCTTTTGGGGTTATCCTCCCATCGTTTTTTGTCAACTTTTTTTCCACTCTTTCCACATTTTTCTGGTCCCGATTAGTATCAGAATAGCTACATTGTGGGTGCAACTCATCCTACAGTTTTCCACCCATCATTTTAAACTATGCATACTTGTTCTACATGATCTGAAGATGTGCTTGTGGTTTTGTGGTTATCCTCCCATTATTTTTTATGAACTTTTTCGACTTTTTTGACTTAGTTTTTTCCAGGTCCAATTAGTATTGGAATAGATAGATACTTTGTGGCTGCAACTCCTCCTAGAATTTTCTACCAATCATTTTGAAACTATGCATATTTGTTCTACATGGTCTGAAGATGTGTGTGTGGTTTTGGGGTTATCCTCCTATCATACGGATTTAAAAGTCACAACCCTTGACTGACAAAGCCATGATGTCGGGGGACGCTTTTCTGCAACGGGCTGTTATTGAAAACTGGACTTGACACCATTTGTATATAATTAGAATAGCTCCAAATACAGTCTACTCTCACTATCTTGACTTCGTTTGTCTCAAATAACTGCTCATCTCGAAGTGAAAATCTGGTCTCTGTTTTAACATTGAAATCTAACAACAGGTAACAAAATATTGTGGAATAGAGAAGAAATTGCGCTCTTGAGCAATTTCTCCTCTTTTCCACATTTTCAATATATCTCTAACTTCAGGAGTCAAATTACATATACATTGTAAAATGAGGTTAATATGTCCCCCCGTACCAAATGATTTGGGGGACATATTGTTTTTGGGACAGATCCCATTGGCATTGGCGTTGGCGTTGGTGTCGGCGTCAAGAGTAAAACTTCTTGTCTGCTCTGTAACTTGAATACCCTTTGGAATATTTTGATGATACTTGGTAGAAATGTAGAACAGGACAAGACAACATGTCACGTACAAGAACGACAACTCTGGCTTTCTTACTTTTGGAGTTATCTCCCTTTGTTTTGTTTGAAATAGATTGCTTGTCCACTCTGTACCTCGAATACCCTTTGGAATATTTAAATGGTACTTGGTACTTAGAAGAGGACTAGACAGTGTGTTGTGTACAAGAATGACAACTCTGCCTTTCTTACTTTTGGCGTTACCTCCCTTTGTTATATTTTACAGGGATTATGCATTGATTTCATGTCCGTCTGTAAGTCAAATACTCTTTGGAATTTTTTATGATACTTGGTAAAAATGTAGAAATAGACAAGACAGTGTGTCACGTACAAGAATGACAACTCTGGCTTTCTTACTTTTGGAGTTATTTCCCTTTGTTTTGTTTTTGAGATTGATTTCGTGTCTGCTCTGTAACTCGAATACCCTTCGGAATATTTTGATGGTATTTGGTAGAAATATAGAACAGGACGAGACGATGTGTTGGGTACAAGAATGACAATTCTGCTTTTCTTATTTTTGGGCATTATCTCCCTTTGTTATATTTGACAGTGAATATGCATTGATTTAGTGTCCGCTTTAAATTTGTAAGTCGAATACCCTTTGGAATATTTTTAAGATACTATGGTAGAAATGTAGAACAGGACGAGACGACGTGTCAGGTACAAGAATGACAACTTTGGATTTCTTACTTTTGGAGTTATCTTTCCTTCTTGTGTTTGAATTTGATTTTGTGTGAAGAATTACAATTCTGGCGGGGTTGGGGGGGACATATGTTTTTTTTCCTAAAAACCTGTTCTAGTTTGATTTATTTTTTCCTCAATTCTTCGAATCTGATATATCCAGGTACGAATATCTGGAATTATTTCAGAGAGTCCCTTGGACTTCGAGATAACCAGAGTGGACTGTAAGGTGAAAACTGAGGTGATAACTTAGGATATGTTTGTTATTTTGCATCAAAACATATTTGTATTTTGAGCTGTATTCTAATGAGTTACAAGGTCAGAAACCTAAAAGCTCCAATTAACCCATTTTACTGAATACACTCCCTCTCCCCACACACTATATATTGGAAGAGTCGAATTTCAGTTTTAGCTATGTGATTTAGATATTCCTTGAGAAAAATGGCTAAACTATTTGCAAAAAGTGGGGATCCTGATTAGATGCTGCATTCTGCATTGTCTGATCTGGGTCTACACTGTTTGCTATTTACCCTTTTAGGGGTCTCCAGACTAAAATGGGTTAACTTTGTAAAGAGAAAAAGGTTTTATTTATTCAGTTGTCTTTATTATCTTCAGGACTCCCTGAGTGTGATACCTAGTGCCTTAGTAGATGTTTCAGTGAAGGATAGTAAAGTTTACGACCACTTCCAGTTTGAGAGGCTCGGATTTTTTACTGTAGACAGGGATACTAACACTGATAAGGTAGGATATGAACCACTAGACATTTAGTGGGTTCAGTTTAAGATGTATTGATACACATTAACAAGCTGTAAACTGACAGAATTTGCTTTTTTATCCAAGGGAAACCACTTGTCTACTTCAACAGAAAAGACTTTCTAATGTAACAGAAGGCTGGAAAGCCACAGATTGTTTTTTCTAAAGCGACTGGGGCTGCTGCTGACACCTCAGTATTATGAATTTTGTTTTCAGTGAAAGCTTTTTCATTTAAAATTATTTTCCATACTTTTTTTCTATGACAATAAAACAATAAATAAACACTGGTTTTGCATTCCATATAACTTCGATCATATAGGACCAACTGGCCTACTGTCAGTATTATGTGAGTAGGTGGAACAACATGTTATATGTCTGGGGTCAATTTAAGATTAATTGGTATATTTTCCTGGTGAATCAATGCCTATTGATGGGTCACCAGTACTCTTATTCTGATTCTGGGGTGTGATATTCAGTATGGCTAAAAGTGAGTACTCATATGTATTAGCTACATCCAGTCACAGTCCCAATATGACTGAAAGATTATTGAAAGCCATGTGAAACCCAAATAAAACAAACAGACAGATTATCCTGTTATCACCCTAAAGTGACTAAAATATCATCCCCCCTTCCTTAAACTAGGGTATGGTGTGGGGGTAGGGAAGGTATACTGTTTTCACGTTGTCCATCAGTCCATTAATTTTTGCTTCTGAGGGGGGTTGGGGAGGGGGGAGAGGGGGCTGGGATCTAATAAGTGTTG